>JACYXH010000343.1:1162500-1257500 GCA_026745465.1 Lota lota | reverse complement strand
GGGATGGTATGGAAAATGAACTGAACTCGGCTTCAGATAGCTTTGAATTCATGGCATCATTAAACCCCATATTTACCTTTTCCACTGATTATATATGGTGACGGCGTTGTGACGTACGTTGTGTGTCAAATCGCAGCTTTGTGCGTTATGCTCATCCACACCAATGTTACAGTGAAACGGTGAGGTCAAAGGTCACGGCCGTGTGTGGGCTGACTGCCCTTCATGACCTGCGCACCACGGCGGCTATACATTCCTCTTTAGTCTTCACCCTGGACCTCTGGCAGACAACAGAAACAGCTGCCAGAAGATCTTAGGCCCTACAGAGAGCAGCGAACATATCTAGTCTCAAAAAGGTGCCTGAACGTTCTGGAAACCCTTCCTGAGCGTGAGAGAGATGGGCAGTCTAGTTAAAAGAGGCAACAATAGGGATAGCTTTGTCACATTGAAGAACTTAGAGTAGGTTCTAGTAGTCTATAACCAAGCATTAGGCTGAGCATTGATTCAGCACCATTAAAGCTTAGCATCTGATACAGTTAATAACATGGAGGTAAAGGAAGATGGGCCTCAAAACACACGTAACCCAAGTCGTAGGTTAAACTCTGCCTCACTGCCTTCACTGGGGAAGCGTGACCTCTGCCCACGATCCATCCTTACCGAACGTGAGCCATGGACAGCTAAGAAACCCAGGCCCCTACTCACCCGGGGTGCTTCAGCTACCTGGCTGCTAGTGCTAGCATGATATGGACCCACCTTGAGCGCTAACTCAAAGTAGATGAGTTAGCGCTCAAGGTGGGTCCATATCATGCTAGCAGAGTTAGCTCTCAAGGTGGGTCCATATCATGCTAGCAGAGTTAGCTCTCAAGGTGGGTCCATATCATGCTAGCAGAGTTAGCTCTCAAGGTGGGTCCATATCATGCTAGCAGAGTTAGCTCTCAAGGTGGGTCCATATCATGCTAGCAGAGTTAGCTCTCAAGGTGGGTCCATATCATGCTAGTGCTAGCATGATATGGACCCACCTTGAGCGCTAACTCAAAGTAGATGAGTTAGCGCTTGATAGAGATGATTTGCTCTATCAAATCGTGACAAAAAGAGGAACGAGCCGAAGACAAACATGTACAAATAATGATGAAAGAGATTTGGTGCTGAATTAAATGACGTGGAAAAAAAGTATTAGACAAACAAAAATACTAATTCTAATAATAAAATAAATATATTGCTTAATTAAACCATGAAATAACGCATATGTCAAAAACAAATATATACAAATAATGATAAAATACATTTAGTGCTTGATTAAATAATTGTAAAGGCTGAAGACCAAATAAACAAGGAAACGAATAGGGTGCTTGCAGTTCATGAAAAATACAACAAAAATAGATTTATCAAATAATTCTTTTTTTTAAATCAACAAACTTGATCAGTCTCTAGTTACATTTTCTCAACGCCGGTGCTGAAGCGTCATGATGCATCAGAGCCCAGTCTCACCTCTGGTGTGGCTGGGTCCCCTCTTCCTGCCCGTGGACGAGCTGTGTGTGGAGTGCTGGAAGTGGCCCGTGTCCATGGTGGTGTTGGGGGTGCGGAAACTCTCCTTGAACCTCTGCATCAGGTCCTCCACCGAGTCCTGCTTCAGGTCCACCACTGAAGAAGAAATGGGATTTAACTTTAAAAATAAAAACTTGGAGTGAATAACAGGCCAAGAAAGCAGACCTTCATGAAAGTGCATCCAAAGTAATAGTAAAGTAGTAAATGAATCCATAACAAATATATAAACCGTATAGAATCGTATAGAATATGGTGGGGCCGTTTTTCATCTCGATAATAAAGCCCATCTCCTGTCTCATACACAGTGTATAATATATATGCCATCCCTGACAAAAGAGGACCCAATAGAGCAGGGGGGGGGGGGGGGGGGGGGGGGGGGGGGGGGGGTTGGATGGAAATCTCAATTTGTCCACCAATACATTTATACATTCCCCCTTTTTTTTAAGGGGAAAAAACGAAAAGAAAAGACAAGTCCTCTACACCGGTTCAGCCTCATTTGTACCACCAAGAAGTGATTGCAGAACGCTGCACAGCATACCCCCTTTCCTGCAGCCACTGACAAAGTGTTCCCTAAACATATTTCTCAAAGAATAACAGAAAACAAACTAGATATGGACAATAAGAAGCAAAAAAAAAAAAAGAATATAAATCCATCCATGTACAACTTGTGATACCAAATCAGGGACGAGAGGTTGTTTTGCCACAAGAAGCAATGTGTCCGAAGTTCAGTGGTGGTGAAATATATACGACCTGGGCAGTTCTGCGTGGGTCTGATGATTTGTCAAGAGAGGACATGTTTACTCACACTGCCAGACGCACCAGACCGGCGAGGCTCAAGAACGAGAAGAAAAGGAAAAGGTATAAAATGACGGGAAATGTTGCCTCCAAGTCAAAGTGTTGTCTAAACACAGCATAGCGCAGGAGGGCTATTGAACTGTGAATACCATCAGGTTGGATCCCAGCTCACTCAAAATAGAACAAATTTGATATATGTGCATGAATTCTTGAGTGGAGGTTATATAAAGCGATCATCAATCAAAGTTGAACTGTTACTCTAGGTTTTAGTAAAAAAAACGAAATCTGGAATTTGAGGATAATTTACATAAAAATACATATAAGCCATTCACAAGCAGTTAGTAAATGATGATTTAAACATAAAAAACATTTTTGCACAACATAATATAGATGTTAGAGAGCGGATAGGCCCATCCTCCATAGTGTCACTAATCACATTTTAGATTATTAATCTTCATATTAATATGAATATATTATGCTATATTCATAGTAGTCATATGGCAGACGAGCTCAAATCTGGGTGAACAGACTTTTCAACTTGATGATGATCTGTAAACGCCTGATTGGCTGACCGCACACACAAACCTGGCCAGCACTATTGCATTTTACCCATTAAAACATCCTGTCTGGACACCGCCATTCTTAGACACCCCTTCTGAAAGCCTATTCCATTGGTATTTACTTTTTCTTTGTCCGTAATGAAACACAACACAAGGCGTAGCTTCTTGTGGTTGTAGTTTTTGGTGTCCGGGCTCTGTGCAATCTCCCCCAAGAAGCTCTGCTAGCATAGCACGACTGCTCGGTCCAAAATAACATTCTCCATGATAAAATATTGCTCAAAAACAGTTTAAACTTTCAAACTGGCAATCCACAAGGATTCACTTGATGTGCCAGTTATTTCTAACGACTTATATTTCACATCCAACTTTTGATATGCTCGTTGGATGGTCATTTTATCGAAGCTATTTGGTGGGCGTTATGCCTTCTGTAGCCATGATGTTAAACCCAGGCCACAAAGTGCTGGGCTTTTGCACCAAATAGACTAATGTGATTATACTGTGTATAATGTTAGCGAGCTAACATTGGCTTGGTCTACAAGAAAGGAAACACTGGTGCTTTCATGTATCCCCCTCTGGTGCAAACAGCCCGTAATAAAGGTTATTGCAAAATAGTTAATCCGATTATTTCGGTTCACCACTGCGGCCACTAAGCCATCCTTTCCTAACACTTATTTTCAGATTTTTCAGTCTGCATGCAGAACCAGAACAAACCTACCAAGATGTGACCTACAATAATCAATTTAAATAATGTTCTTGTCACAAGTACACTAATTAACCAAATCACAGACGCATGGGAGCTGGGTATTTAAATGTTTGCCATTTGTTCATGTAGTGATACCAAATATGAACTGTGGTTGTAATCACCTTTAGGTCATCCATGTTGTTCATGTTTGGTTTGCATTCATGTTTGGCTGGTAAACAAAAGAGCAACAACTACCTACACATAAAATCTTGTCAAGGGGAGAGTACAAAACAAATATATAAAATAGAGATGTTCATGAATTTATTTGAAATATATTTTTTGTATTTTTGTATTTGTATTATTCACCACTCTGAGATGGAAAAGTAATCTCAAAGGTGGGAAATGCACAGGACGATATGGGTCCACGATTAAGAGCAACCGCAGAATAAACGGAAAAACATAAGATCAAGAAACGACAAACATTCCCAGACAGGAATTAGATTGGGGAGAGATAAGCGCTGTCGATACAGATTGTTCAAACGAAGCCGTGGTAAGACACCGGGGTTAGGGATTATTCTGTAGTCGCCGTCATCTTGTTTGTGTGTTTCGATTTTTTATTGCTTCATCTGTAATGAAGCATCGATCCATGTACTCTTTTTGCCCATGGATGTCATCAATAATAACCTTGCATCTGACGATTGTTTTGTGGTTCCTGACGAACAAAGACATAACTTCCTCCAAAACAATGTATTGTATTTCTCAAATATCTCTTCAGTCTCTGTATGCTTATTCATTAGAAATTCACTGCCCCTATTATTCAATTTAAACTTTTAAATGCTACTTCGGTCTAGTTTGTGTACTTTGAGTATGGTTATTTTACTGTCTTCCACCATTATAGTCATTTAGACATGCATATTATTGAAAATAGAGATTAATCCATGGAAACATTGACACAATGCCTTTGAATGGGTACTTTCAAACCCTTTAGTTTTTCTTCTGTATTCTGAATTGTGCGCCATCGCTTCAGCCCTGATCGCTGCCACCTCCCCAGAGACAAACTATTGTCATGGTTTTAGCGTCGCTGAAAACATGTCTGTTCCCTTCTTTGTAAATACCTCTTTTTCCCCTTGACCTCAGGGGGACCCCGAGCGAACAATACAGCACAACGGGCTCACACACACACGCAAAAAGGCGCGCATACGAGACACACACACACAGTTCTGTTGAGAGTGGAGAAGGAGACGTGAATGTCCCACGGGACCCACTGTGTTTAGGCAGGGGGACTGTGCTTGGAGAATCAACAGCAGGCCTCTCTCTCCCTCTCCCTCTCCCTCTCCCTCTCCCTCTCTCTCTCCCTCTCTCTCTCCCTCTCTCTCTCTCTCCCTCTCTCTCCCTCTCTCTCCCCCTCGGGCACCATGAGATTGCTCTCTGCAGCTTGACGAGTTCAGCTCTGTCAGTTATCTAATTCACAGACCATGCGAGCTCCTCCACCCATGCATGAACACATACTGAGAGGCCTGGTACAATTCAATACACAAGGTTGTACCACAACCTAAGATGACCTGATGTCTTACATGCTGTATACATGTTTTATATAGATTTATTGGCTGTGGGCAGGATATTAATGAGCCAGTGAACCCAAAACGACTTTATTTTTGTTTTGAACGTGGTCATTCGTCAACATAGTAATCTAAGACATTTCATCACTGTTACTGAATTAAGTCCTCAATTTAGAGAAAAAAGGGGTCAAATCCTATGTTTTCTCCCCAAAACAGTACGTGAACGTTTCCACTCTGCTGCGAACGCAGGTGGCGTTCTTTTCGTGACCTCTGAGTGCCTTCTCAGAGGTCACGACCTAGGGGTACCAGCTGCGCCGGTCTGTCTGGTACCCCTAGGTCGTGACCTCTGAGTGCCTTCTCAGAGGTCACGACCTAGGGGTACCAGCTGCGCCGGTCTGTCTGGTACCCCTAGGTCGTGACCTCTGAGTGCCTTCTCAGAGGTCACGACCTAGGGGTACCAGCGGCGCCGGTCTGTCTGGTACCCCTAGGTCGTGACCTCTGAGTGCCTTCTCAGAGGTCACGACCTAGGGGTACCAGCGCTGTCTGGGCAGCGGTTGGCTGCGGCGTCCGAGAGAAAGTTGAGCTTTTCGGACACTTATAGTATAACGCTACAGTGTGTGGTGCATTTCACATGCCACATCGCTTACTACACGCTCACACACAACGACGGTGCTAACACTCATCTAAAGGTGATTCAGGAGTACTAAACGGCATTCGATTCAGGATATGTGGCACTTTATGTTTATCTTCTTGACTCACTCTTTGTATGTCTCCCCCTCTCTCCTTACATATATGAATCTCTCTCTTTCCTTATCTTACCTAATCTTTTCTCTCTATCTCCTCAGTTATCTCGCTCTCTCATCTCTGCGGCCTTCTTTCCATCTCACACTGGGGAAGCAGTGAACCGTGGAGAGGGCAAGGTCACGCTTTTCAGCTGGAAAGGTCGCTGTCCTTCAGCCCTTTTTCTCTCCCCGCCGGCACCTCACTCCATCTTAGATAAGGCTTATCTGTCCTGAGCGCGGGTTAGAGGTGTCTTGTGGTGTCTTCTGACAACAGCCACAAGCGTTTTGTTGCCTCGGACCAGGCTGTGCTACAGCGATCTCATCGGTTACCTGGTTCTGATATAAAGCACCAGGCCAGCTTGCCTGACTTTGAGTGCAAGAGAGCCAGAGGGAAACAAACTATTAAGTCAGTGAATGGATGCATTCATAATAATCACAAGACTAAATATGCTATTATACTCCTCCTCATTCTACATTTTTATTTTGTATTCATTTTCAGCCAAATGTAACGATGTTAATGTTATATGTTCCTCTTACCTGATGTGAAACATGGTATGTGTTATGATTAATGTTTTGGATGATTCCTCAATCTGTTTGTTTGATACCCTATAAGACCAGGAACAAAGTATGGTCTACAGCAAGCAAACGAAAATGTGCCCCGACCACGTAGATCATAAAATAAACCTTGTTTCCTCCAAATCCCGTCTTTTATCAGTTTGATTGGAATGCAGCGAAGCCGTCCACAAAAACAACAACATTGTTTTACAGCAAGTGTGTATATACCAAATATACTTTTATTCACAAGTATGGGTTGTTTCTTTGTTTCTAATGAAGGTACTCAGCTTTTGGGCATACTATTTCATCCGGCACTTGCACTTTTTTGACCACTTTTGTATTTATTTTGTATTTTGTATTAAGAACCAAAAATAACACAACCATAGAGCCACGTTGCTTTCTAAAATAAATGTCCAACGTTAGTGATGGTTGTGGAAACAACTTTTCACAGTGCAGGTTTAATACAACAGTACTGTACATAATGGACAGTTCTCACAGTGTTAATAGTTGCATTTTCAACCTGGCACATTCCCTTGTGGGTCTAAAATGTAACCAACAAAACCACCACTGTGAAATTCCTTGCAAATTCTTTCTATGCTCCCTTAGAAGCCAAGTTCCCTTCATAAGTATAACTTTACAGCCCTCTACGGCTTTCAAACATCCAACATGGATGCCCACTAGTATGGAACATTGGTTGGCTGAACATAATGTAAAAAGGTTGCCTTGTCCCGACCCTAAATAACCAGTTTCTTTTTAATATTTCTAAATATGTACTCTTAGGTCTGGGTTTATGTTGTGGGAACTATTTTACGGTCTTTTACGGTCACCAAAAGGTAGGGTGATAGGAGAGGGGGGGGGGGGGGGGGGGGGGGGGGGGATGGAGGAGAAGGAGTGGAATGACATGTCATTTAATTTGTGCTGGACATAGGAACTCTGCTTGTCCTTATTCAGCATCCTGGGAGGAGACAGGCCCGCACTGTTTGTCACGGGGTGAAGAGAGGACTACAGGCGCTAACGCTAACAAGCTATCGACTGTCAGATCATTTAGGTGTCAGCACTAAGGTCTTTCATATAGCTGACATGTTATTATGGTAATAGCCGCTAAGATGTCCCAGGCATCCAATGGGAGAGCTGACAAAACAGCAAGAGTGGTTTCAGTACATTTTAGCTGACAGGTCAGTGTGTAACAGCCGTATTACGGAGGCAAAGGTTTGCACTTTCATCATTCACTCCCATATAACACTTTGTGCTTTATGAACAATGCGATACATTTACACTGCAATCACACAAAACACAGAAGTAAATAAGTAAATATTAGGCTAAATGTGGTGAGCATTGCCAAATAAAGTATCAATACTGAAGTATGTACCACTTCAGTATGACTTCCTCTTCCTTCCTCATGTCTGCTGTCTGTCTGTGTCCATCTGTTATCTAATGGACAAACCATTAGATAACGGGCATTGCTGTTAAGACAATACCAATGATACATTACACTACAAACGTGTGGCTCAAGAAGCAGAAGTGGTGGGTAGGAATAATGTCTCTTATTATAGTAAATGTTCACTGTGTGTTAACAAATTGACATTTAATATTTTCTCAACTTCTTAATATAGCACCTTTCATACAACCATCCTGCCAAAGTGCAAGATGATTATTATTTGTATTATTATTTACGGTATTATTAATCGTAGTTCTTACATGGATACTCCTCGTGTGTCTCTTCATTTCCTCGGTAAATGTTTTGCTGACACGGCCCCTGCTGAAGGGACAGCTGCCTGCAGGCCGAGAGGAATCCAGAAGAAAATGGTGGGCCAAAAGCTCGGATTCCCTCTGTGATCCATTAAATTTGTCATTGTTTTCAACGGGGAAGGGGGGGGGGGGGGGGTTGACGCCACACCACAGGTCAGAGGCAAGTCGTAACGGGACTGTCGTCACAGCGGATGACAGGTAAAAGGAGGAGGGAGGGAGGGAGGGAGGGAGGGAGAGAGAAAGAGGAAAGGAGGGTTGACAGAAAAAAATAAAAGGAGAAAGAGGTGTCAGTGGGGGGGGGTGAAAAAGGAGGGGTGAGAAAGTGAGAGAGTGTGGGGGGAGAGAGAGAGAGCTAGAGAGATACAGAGGAAGGCGGTGTATCACAGCTCCGATTGCATGAGAGGAAAAACATGGGGGAGGAAATTGAAGCTGTGGAGGTGATGGATGAAAACAGCGGGAAGGGGAGAGGAGATCATGACAAAAGAAAGAGAACTATGAAAGGGAAAGAGCTAGAGAGAGCTAGGGGAGAGAGGGAGAAAGAGGTAAAGAAAGAGAGAACTACGAGAGGGAAAGAGCTATAGAGAGAGCTAGGGAAGAGAGGGAGAAAGAGGTAAAGAAAGAGAACTACAAGAGGGAAAGAGCTAGAGAGAGCTAGGGAAGAGAGGGAGAAAGAGGTAAAGAAAGAGAGAACTACGAGAGGGAAAGAGCTATAGAGAGCTAGGGGAGAGAGGGAGAAAGAGCTAAAGAAAGAGAGAACTACGAGAGGGAAAGAGCTATAGAGAGAGCTAGGGGAGAGAGGGAGAAAGAGGTAAAGAAAGAGAGAACTACGAGAGGGAAAGAGCTATAGAGAGAGCTAGGGGAGGGAGGGAGAAAGAGGTAAAGAAAGAGGGAACTAGAGGGAGACAGCTATGGGACAGAGAGAGAGCTACAGAGAACAAGGGAGAGATAAAGCTGGGAGAGAGAAAAAGCTAGGTGAAAGATACAGAGAGAAAGCAAGGGGAGAGAGAGAAAGCGAAGAGAGAGCAAGAGGCAGCAAGAGAGAGAGAGTGCGAGAGAGAGAGCTAGGAAAGATAAAGAATGGAGAGAGCAGAGGGCACTGCAGCATCCTGGGTAAGAGAAAAAAAAAGAAAAGCATGTTTGAGGTAAAATGATAGCAGGAGCGAGGGAAGTGGACAGAGATAAATCGCATAATGGAAGAGAGCAAGGGAGGAGAGGAGACGATCAGAACACATGAAGAAAGGAGAGAAGAGGAGAATAGGATAGAGGAATGCAGAGGACTAGCACCACGTCAGACTCCACACAGCCACAGTGAAATCCAGAAATGTTTGCATGTTGATAATGAGATGATGAAAACAAGAGAGAGATGCAACTAATCAAGCTTTTGTGTCCTTTAGTGCACACCATTGGGAAAGTAGAGGATATGATTCTTAAAATAGCATCAGTAATATCATGTATCATAAATGAATGAGCAGGTAGGGGTTAGGGCATCTTGCTCAAGGATGCCTACGTGTAGACTGTGGACATTAGGTATCTAAACCAGAACCTTTAGGTTGGGCGAGAAAAACCAGAAAGAGACCAGCCGACCCTCTTTCACAGACTCAGAGCTATCAAGGAATCAATAGCCAACACTGTACCTCTACCTTAATAGTACTATGGAAAACAAACATTTCAGATCTCAACGCAAAGGTAGTAAATAAAAGTAGAAAGTGAGAACAGAGAACCCCTGGAACAGCTGCCAATTCATATGCCTTCCTGTTGTCAAGCGTTTCTCCTGTTAAATAAAAAGGGTGTAGAACACACAGCACCACCACAGCAGGCCCCTGTATGGCCTGGTCCCTGCACTCCTCCCCCCCCCCCCCCCCCCCCCCCCCCCCACCCCCCCCCCCCCCCCCACCCCCCCCCCACCCCCCCCCACCCCATATACCACCGCCTCATCCTGTCCACAAAGAAAAAGGTGTCCGCTGTCTAGAAATATTGGCGCACCAAGGAAACAAAAACGCATCTAGAGGGAAGATTACTGTTAAAACGTCAAGAAGAGGCTTGTACTTCATTCCTCTCCCTCTGTCGACGCACCTCCTCCACCTCCTCCCTCCTCCTCACATCCAAGAAACGCCCTTTACCTTCGCACTGTTCCCTTTGCCCATCCATTGCTTGTCGTTTTTTGGGCCATTTGAGAGCTCGCAAAGTGCCATTCTGACTCAGAGCGGTTGAACCGGTTTCTTTATTCTCAGAAAGGGTCGGCCACTTCTTGTGTACTTCCACCCGCGGATACAGTCCAAGTCGTCTGCTGTTTGTGAATAAGTAAGACAGGGAATGCTATGTATAGCGCGGAGGCGGTGGCGTGTCGCCGAGCAGGAATGAAATATGGATGGTCTGTTTCGTCTGTTATGGCGCACTGCGATCACACTGAAACGTCCCCTCGGACACTGTTACGCAGTCGGAGAGCGCACTGTCACTGTGTCTGCCACATAGTGACCCCGGTGATTCCAATGAAACACCACGTGAAGCAAGAATATGTGACTAGTTTGAAAGCAGTACAATACACAGCATATATCACCTAAAGGTTGTACAAATTAGTCATTAGGCAGAATGTTTGATCAAAAGTGACGTACTGTGAATCTTTTGAGACAACCCTTACCTGTTACTCATGGGCAGGTAGGGTTTAGGGCATCTTGCCTAAGGACGCCTACAGGTACACTGCAAACGTTGAACAATACATTGGAACATTTAGTAGCATAACAGTCCATTCTTGTGTGAAGGCTTAGAAGTGACTGCTCGAGGACATCAGCTAAAGCAAAGATCATGTCATGTACAGGGGCATTCATTTTCTGTATGGTATTAATAGTAAGTGGTTCTGTTAAAAATAGGGCTGCTAGCTTCCTAGCAACGTCCTCTGCAGCCTAGTTTGGTCGGTGGCCAGGAAGGAAGTGCAAGCTAAGCACCAAGGCAGTGGTTCCCAACCTTGGGGTCGGGACCATCCTTGGGGTCCCCCGATATGCATATTGGGTCACAGAAGATTGCTGACATAAGCTATGGATATTTAATGATCTATTTTAGGAAGCCTTTTTTTTCTTTTCTCATAGATGTCCTGTATATACGAACTGAGTGCCTAATGATCCAAAGCCACAAGCAAACTCACTTGGTGTGTAGTAGAGCGATAGGACATTGATAGTACCGGCAGATGTGGATTGAGTTAAGTATTTGTGTGGAAGCAGATGCATAAAAGTTAAAGTTGGGGTCGCTCACATTTTCAGATCTAGAAATGGGGTCATTTGCCAAAAAAGGCTGGGGAAAAACTGCACCAGGGACACCGTTTGCACATTAGGTTGTTTGTTGATCTGTTCGATTGTTTTCAGTTCAACAGAAACTGGATCATGACTTTCAAAATGGCCCTGTGTATGTTTCTATTTTTTTCAGACAGTAAGCACAACTTAAGTGGTGGGTAATTGGTAATGATGGTACGCAGGCAACTTAGCAGTTAGGTCACTCCTTACTTAGAACGCACTAGGGAGTAATATTCAAAGTACAAGTAGTAACTGTTCTCCAGAACGTAGGCTTTAAAAAGCACAACATGCAGGACTGCCTCTGTTTAAATGAAAAACTAATTACCCAACCATTCATCCAGATCACATAATCAGTAAGAATTAGTGTTATGTGCTTTTCTATTGCAGTGATATACTTTACCTCTCTATAAGGACATAATGTTGTCATGACTGGTCCATTTACTACCAGTGGACAGGTTTATTTCACTTATACACTCTCTTGCAATAGCTTACACTGTCTATGGCTCTCTCTTGCCCTCACCCTATCTCTGTGTGTGTGTGTGTGTGTGTGTGTGTGTGTGTGTGTGTGTGTTTATGTTTGACTGCCACTTCAAAGAACCCAAATCTGACTTTGAAAAGGTCAGGAAACCAAGGGAACGTACACACACACACACACACACACACACACACACACACACACACACAGATCTGAGCAGCTGTAAAAGGCCACCTGATAAAGACAGTCAAACTGCTATGACCTCACATCCTGTTAACCTTTGACCAACATTCTATCACTTCCTGCACAGCATGTTGACATTGCTTCTTTGACTTAACAAAAAAACTGAGCGGAAAGTTGCAATAAAATGTCAAGAAATACAAATGAAAATAAAAAGCCTAGGGGTATGGTTAGAGTCACAGGCATTAACTCATAAACCGATGTCTTTATGACATCTTGACGATGGTTCATCGTCAGGTGAAGCGATGCTAAATTAAACAGCTTATATTTTAGTATACAGTACAGCGGCATTGCGATTAGGAGAAAGATAATCGGTTTAAATGAGAAGATACAAGCTGATCAATGTTGTTTCTGTTCTGCAAACGATAAATGTCTAAGAAACACAGACTCCTATTAGTCACCAGTGAAAGCAATGAATCTGATTCCGATTATTACATTTAAACATCAAGCATGCGATTTGTGAACTAAAGACAGAGGTAAGACACTAAGCTAATCTACGTATCTCCTGCGGTTAAGACAATTCCAAAAATATACTGACAATAAACCTATGTGAGTAAGTGGCATTAAGACTCTTAATATAGTACATGTTCACTTTCTGATCCTAACAGTATGTGCCCAGCGTTAACGTTCCCTTATTAATGTTTATGTAAAAGTGTGACCTTTGATCGGTCGCATGGTAATCTTCCATATAGCGTAAGAATGGTTATTTGTGTTGCGGCGCCAATCATTGTCACTTTCTACTATAAATGTTTGCGGTCAAGCCTTGCTCTTAGAAGTCGATGGGTTGTCTACTCTGAGCGTATACATCTGTATGCTTTCATATAAAACACACTAATGCAAGTCTAGCCTGTCAGAAGGATGTTTTCTTCAGCAGTGTGCAAATGTAATTATAATGGTGGTACCATTTGTCGTCCCAAGAAACATCCTGATGAATAAATATTGTTTGTTAGAAGCTATGCGGTTTCCCAAGACCTCAAACGAGCAGCACAGGGATTTAGAAGAACAGTTTTCATTTCTTGAATTAATATTCCAATTTTGGTTGAGGCCTGCATATTTAACAAGGACATATGGATTGTATACATTATATATATTTTTTAAACTTGCTTCTGTAAGGGCTTCAATAAAAGATCCTCGTCCAAGAATGCTTGAAAAACAGGCAGCCTGGCGTAGCAGTCGTTGGGTGTTAACCTAACCCTACCAGACAAAAGGAGTTCAATATTCAATGGCAATAATCTTCCTGTAGGTGTCCTTGACCAAGACCCAACCCCTACCTGCTTTAAAATGACCTGCATCTGAATTTACTGAAAGGTGCTTATGGGTTAAAGCGTCTGCTGAATTACTTAATTGTAATAGTAGGTATTAACTAGGGACTCATTCTAATTATATGAATAATGAACCATTGGTCCACATTAGGAATGTGTTTAATGATCAGCTTTGTGTGCCCTTGTTTGGTTAGAAAGGCCCCTGCTATACCACCAGGTGTGATGTTGATTGAGCAATTTCAAATCCATCCTGTAGTGACATCACAAGTGGGAGTGTTCACCCAGATTGATAGATCTACCGATCGGTTGGTACAGTCTCCTGGGTTGGCAGGTAGGTTGATCTATCCATCTATCATACATCTGGGTGGACACTCCCACTTATGATGTCACTATAGGGTAGATTGTCCGGATTGACCCGCGAGCTATTGGGTAAATTGTTAGTCGGTGAGAACAATAGCAACGCTGTGCAGGGCATGGAAGCACTGAGCCACTGGCGTAGAGGTCCTAACAAGCAGCCATCTGCACGATGACATCACAAAGGGAGTCTCTTAGAGGGTCTCGGGTTTGATGCCCCATGTCCACACACTAAATCGGATTTTAAAGTCGCAGCGCCGCGCCGTTCCTTAAGTCCACAGACAGTCCACCACCATGGCATCCACGGTCTGTTTTGCCCTCGACTGCAGTCGGCGCACTCTGCTCGCGGGGCTTCACATCTTCAGAGGTGCGTGAAGCGCAACAATGAAACCGTATGAACCGTGCATGAGGGCCAAGATAACGCCATTTGTGGCTTGCGCCGTGACTCTGATTTAGGTTAAACTCGTCTGCATCCTTGAGCCAGATACCGCTAGCTGCTAGCTAAACTTTAATGACATGCATCACTAATGTGTCTGCTGAACGACTAAATAACTGTAGATGCACTGGTAGCATGCATTAAGCACGAGGGTCTCTGGTCTCTGCCGATAGCAATCCTGTAGATTAGAGTCTGCAATATAAGTGGGAGCATATCGTTGGCTTAATTAAGTGTGACAGAGTAAAAATGAAGCCAGAACACAGCGTTATTTACATTGTCTTTCTAGCATTTCTTTGGCTTAGTTCAGATGAGACAGGACAATTCATAGAGTGAGTTTCACTGAGCGCAGCCAACGTCCCTAGCATGCACTGCGCTCAGTGTAGTCAGCACTTTACAGTCACTAATGAGATTATTCTGCACAAAGAAACTAGAAATCATGGGCTTTCTAGTCGGCCAGTCAATGAGGCAGGTCACCGTAAAGATATTGTAACATGACGCCAAGGTATAATCTGACTGAACACAGCACTTTAACGAGTAAGATAAAGCCCCTTCAGTCAAACGGCTGAGAGGGTCACAGGGGATGTTCGTAAATCCATCGAAATACAGACATAACACCCTCTTCATCTGTTCTTTGTTTGGTTGTCACACGCAGCCGATCCGCCATAAGTAATGGTGCATGTCACTCAGTGGGGTTTTAGTCCAGAGTCCACCATCAGTTCATCCAACCTCATTCGTCTCTACTAACCACCGGTGGCACCGGTGACTGTGCCTCAATTTGCACAGGTTTTAATGTGTCATTGTGATCGTGGAAAACACCAGAGCTGCCCTTAAAATGATTAATGAAATTGGATTCATTGTGTTCTGGCTGGAGAGGAACAAACTAAAAAAATTTATGAAACAATTGCCTTTATTGAAACACCTTGGTGAATCAAAGCAAGGAGAGCAGAGAGTTATTTTATGTTGAGTAGATTCATCATGGACGAATTTTATGAAACAAAAACGGTAAAACAGGAATAGAGTGATCAAGACTACAGGAGGAAAGAAACACAGCAACACGTCAAGAACTTTGACAGATAACAAGGCAACAAACATGAAAGGAAAGAAGGATAAAGTACACCTTGCTAGGTGCATCCGCAGACCTGAATGCTGAGTTCCAGTGCTACACCAGAGTACCGGCGACCATCACATTGCTTTGTGGAACGACGTTTGTCTGAAGAACATGTATTGTTGAGGTATGTTCTGTTTCTTGTTAAAGGAACATTTAACTACAGCAACATGCAAAGTTCATTGGCAAGTGACAACTAAGCAGCATGGTAGCGGGTGTACAAAAAATGGAAATGAGTTAATGTTCGCAGAGCTACACCTGACTATGGCAAATGAGCACTCTAGAGTCAATTCCTGAACTAAAGTTCACCCCAGCACAATAAACTCCACGTATGTTTAGTAAGAGTTATTACACGTAGAAGTAAAACAGAAACCCATTCCCAACAATGAGAAATGTCGCATGGGAGTTATTAAAATGTGTGGGATTAATGTGTGACCTGTGATCGTGAGTGGGAAAATATAACGAGGACCTTAACACCATGTATCCTAAACTGCAGATGTCAATAGTTGACACGGCTGCGGAAATTGAAGCAGACAGCAAGTAGGTGTTAGGCAGGTGTGGATGGAGAGGAAGCAGCTCAGCAGGTGGGGTTGGCTGGTAAATTGCAAATACTTCTTTTAGAACCAAAGGCAAGAACAGTTACTTTCCTGTATCAAACGGCCAAATTAGGTGTGTTTCACAGGGGACAGGAAAGTGCAGTGTGCAAGTGATTTGTGAGCTTGAATTATTTCTAAAACATACCGTTTTTAGGGAATTCTTGCCATTTCAAGTTAAAAACAAACCCTGATTAAATCAAGGAACCACCCAAGGAATTTCCAACTGAGTACCTTATTAGTATTATTCTTAAAACCATATGCAGAAGTATTTGGGGAGGTATGTGCTGGTGTCTGAACAGTGAAAGTCCCATTCCTCTTAACTTTCAATTACAAAACCTCTGATGCAAGTGGTTTATTATTTGGAATTGTCTGTTACAGCATCAACCCATATGGTACAGAAAGCTACACGTTACATACATGTTAATGGGATGTGCAATATTGTAGGCTACTTGTGGCAAAATTAACTGAGACCTTGTTAGGACAAGCAACAGTGAAATGATCATAGATAACATATTTTGCTGCTTCAAAAACATGAAAGATGTATTTGTTGTTAATGAGGACATGATATTGGTGTATTTGGCAACAATATACACAGGCAACTGGAATTTTGATTTAACACTCAAGGTTTAGCTTAGCTCAAATTTGCTTTCTTAAAACAGAAGTTGATGGAACAGCATTAACTATTCATCAACATAACACTTCTGTGACAACTTGCTAGGACAAGTTGCCTAGCATTCCTTGCCACCCAGCTGTTTTGTCACAATTAGACCATCAAATATATAGTTCTGGTTAAATGAGCAATTGTTCATACATTTGAATACATTATTTAAAAAGGCATGACGGAAATTCTGACTCAGATAAAGATAATATTGACGGATTAAGACCGTATAAGACATTTACAACTGGCAATGTAAAATGAATATCGGAAAGAATTACAATTTCAAGTTTGGCTTGGGAAAGCAAAAGGTTTGTCATTTAAAGTTTGTTTTGTTTATTTTCTTTTAAGGTTGTTAATTCGTTCCCACTAGTTGTCAACATAATATTGTTAATACATCGGACATAAAAAGATGTAAAATGTATTAAAAGTTTCTGACCTGAACAATCTCTGATGAAAACAAACTTTCTTTATCCATTAGCTACACTAATATAATGCTGTGGATTAGATTATATGTCTAGAGTTTAAAAAAGAGCAGTATCTCCCAGCAAGCATAAACAATCTTATAAAAAATTGGTCATGTGTTGTTCCATTCTCAAAGCATGTCCATAAAAGGCTGGACCAATAGTCCAGCATTCCATAAAACATGCTGCATAAACACTTCCTGCTTGATTTGTTATCCACACCAATGGCTATTCCATGAGAGTCATTCATATTTTCTGGTGTTAGGAAATCTAATGTAGCAACTTAAAATGCAGCTTAGTTTAAATAGCCGCCTGAGGGTTAGTCTTTTTTATCCTCTCCAGACACGGTTCTAGCACGCAGAGGGTGGGGTTCTAGCACGCAGAGGGTGGGGTTCTAGCACGCAGAGGGTGGGGTTCTAGCATGCAGAGGGTGGGGTTCTAGCATGCAGAGGGTGGGGTTCTAGCACGCAGAGGGTGGGGTTCTAGCACGCAGAGGGTGGGGTTCTAGCACGCAGAGGGTGGGGTTCTAGCACGCAGAGGGTGGGGTTCTAGCACGCAGAGGGTGGGGTTCTAGCACACAGAGGGTGGGGTTCTAGCACGCAGAGGGTGGGGTTCTAGCATGCAGAGGGAGGGGTTCTAGCATGCAGAGGGTGGGGTTCTAGCATGCAGAGGGAGGGGTTCTAGCACGCAGAGGGCAGCTGGGAGGGGGTTCTGTCCCAATTCCATATGCCACTGATTTTGTTGTTTAGAATAAAGAAACTGTTGGAGGTATCTCTAGGAAAAACCCACTGCTGTGGCGGTTTTTTCAGTCTTTTTCTTTTTAACAGTTTGTGAAAAAACCTTTATGGTTAGCATTGACCATAAAGATAATCAAATATTGATCCAGGTCCCTGCAGTAATGTACAATACTGCTGCAACTCAGAAGATGCACCGAAACCATTTGAAACCCCTGCATACTGCACAAGGCGTGTTTAGTAGAGGACTCAACAATGCCACATATTACCATGAGTGGTGTGTCTCAGATTTAGTATCTGTTGTCTGAGTAGTGAAGAGTAGCAAGTAGGAGTCCAAATGAAGCATACATTTACCAGTGGTTCTATAAACCCTAACCGTAACCTCTTTGGGGACAAGAATGTAGGTTGTGAGGAACAAATTGAGAAAAATGCTGCGATGGGTAGTTGTCTAACCACTGGTAGCATGATTGCCCAACAAGACCTTGGAAGGATTTAAGAGTGCAGTGATACGGTTTAACCAGAGAGAGAGAGAGAGAGGGAGAGAGAGAGAGAGAGAGAGAGAGGGAGAGAGAGAGAGAGAGAGAGAGAGAGAGAGAGAGAGAGAGAGAGAGAGAGAGAGAGAGAGAGAGAGAGAGAGAGAGAGAGAGAGAGAGAGAGAGAGAGAGAGAGAGAGAGAGAGAGAGAGAGAGAGAGAGAGAGAGAGAGAGAGAGAGAGAGAGAGAGAGAGAGAGAGAGAGAGAGCAAGAGAGAGACAGAGAGAGAGAGAGAGAGAGCGAGAGAGCGAGAGAGCGAGAGAGAGAGAGAGAGAGAGAGAGAGCGAGAGAGAGAGAGAGCGAGAGAGAGAGAGAGAAAGAGACAGCGACAGAGAGAGTGAGAGCAAGAGAGAGACAGAGAGAGAGAGAGAGTAGTATATTGCGGGGGGTTATTCCAGCATTCTCCGAACTCATCATCAGACGGTCTCGGGCGTACCGCGATGATTTTCCCAGGCCATGATTTACGACGCTCCAGCGCCCCTCCTCCTACAAGCCACGGGGCGTCCCGCTAAATAACTAAATTGACAGCGCTCATTTGTTTGGTTTGCTCGGTGTGCTATATGGAGGAGTGCCTGGCACCCCTCTCTGTGCGAACATGGGGGGCCACTGGGGCCAGGATGCCTGGGGACAGCACTATTGAGCAGAGTTGAATGAGGGTCGTCTGTCAGCGGAGACACTCAGGTAAAGAATGGCCGGTGGTGTTCAGGGGGAAGGTGAGAGACAAGTGGCTTTTGGGGACATTTGGGAGCTGGAGATACTACTGAATTGTGTTGAAATGGAGGCGCTCTGTGTGTGTGTGTGTGAGTTGAGTACAGTGTGGGAATGTATAATAATACATGGTAGATGGATTGTGAGCTTGATTTATTTGTGTTTTGTTATGGTGATATTAGAATAGTCGTTTTTCAAATGTGAAAAGTGTCTCAAAAATAGGTACAAACATATTGCAGAAATTCTGGACACAATATAAAAATGCTTTCCAGGTCTCAAAGTGCACTGATGAGTTCTTGAATGTTGGCCAAAAGCCGACATCACCTCCTGCGCATTAGTCAAACCAAACCACCAGCAACCAATCAGCAACCAATCAGCAACCAATCAGCACAGCTCATCAACGTCGTGCCCCGTGACGCCACACACCTACCGCCGAGCGGAGCATGCAGGTATCCCACAGGACCCAGCAGAGGAACCCAGTTAGAAACCAGGGCGGCATGACCTCATGACCTCCCCACCCGTGTCCCACACTCACCTCTCTTGTCCGCGAAGTTCCCGTTGAGGCCGTCCTCCTCGCGCGTGGCGTCCGAGTGCACGCCGTTAAAATGCAGCTCCTGGCGGTAGCCCCCCTGTGACCCCCCCGTGCCGCCGCACAGGTGCTGGTGCTGGAGCTGGTTGGGGGTGGAGCTGTGCGAGAGCCCCACCAGGTCGTCCTCGTCGCAGTCGTAGTCGTCCAGGATGGGGGTCTCGCGGATGGGCATGCCGATGACGGAGTTGCCGTGCTGGTGCGGGCCCCTGGCGGAGGAGCCCCCGCGGTAGCCGTCGCGGCCCTGGGGCCCCAGCAGCACGGACGGGATGTAGTGGATCTCGTGCGTGGCCTCGGTGCTGGCGCTCTTCTGGGGCACGCGGCGGCGCTTGCACCAGCGGTGACGCGTGTAGAGCACCAGGGTGAAGAGGAGGATGAGGAGGAGGAAGGCGATGAGTCCTCCCTGGGGAAGAAAGACGAAGACAAACAGTCCATTAAACAAACGATGGAACAAGTGGAATTCAAAGCAGCGACAGTATATGCGCCGTCGTTGACTTGAAGAGGATGTTGAGGTTGAAGAGGATATGATATGTCTTGTAGAGTTTTAGTGAATAGCAAATTCACCTCTTGCGTGCCACTGCACAGTGTACATATAAAGTAGGCAAGATCTTACATTGTGCATTTCTTTATTTAATTTTGTTGTTTTTATCAGCGGGAAGAAGTGGAGTAGGTGGAGGAAAGGGATAATGCCTCCCTTGGAAATAAATAACAAAGAAACAAATAAATAAAAGCAATGGAAAGTAGTACGAAAGCAGACCTGAAGAGCTGAAGATTACAGCGAAGATGAAAAGGATAATGTGATATGAAGGCATTCTACTTTTTTGTTATTATTACTTTTGAATTACTCAAAAGTAAGTATTAAGTGCATAGTATATGTAGTATGTTAGACCTTAAATTCTGTACTTCTTTATAGAATTGTCGGTACATTTTTACTGCAAAGAAGAGGATAAGCAGGGGGAAGACCATTGAGGGAGAAATAAACAGACAAAAACAAGATATGAAGATTATATGGAAGATGAAAAGGATAATAAAATAATAAATATGATTGTTTTGTACTTTGTGTGTAGCATACTGATCATTTCACATTGTAACCGCATGGTATAAATAGTACCCTGTCTTAAAATGTGAATTTCTTCATCTCCTTTTGTATTATCAGCGTGGAGATTAGGTTTAGCAGGACGAAGGCAAGATAAAAAGAAAGGAAAAAGGAAAGAAAGGAAAAAGGAAATAAACAAACAAAGTGGTAAATCAGGGAAGAAAATGAGTATGAGAGCACGACGATCGCGAGGCTAACCACACATGGTGGAGGTGATCACGCGGGCGGTGAAGAGGATAATATGGAGCGTTGCTGTGGAGGGCTTCCAATCACAAACCGTGGAGGAGAGGGAGGTTTGAAGCAGGACCCTGTTTTCATCACTCTCAAAAACATTAAGCTTTTCCATACACCTGCACACACGCACACAGACACACTAAGGACACACAAACACATGCTCTCTCACACACACATACACACACAAGCTCTCTCTCTCTCACAAACACACACACTCTCTCTCAGACACGCACACAAGAATCTCTCTCACACCCATCGACACACACACAAGAATCTCTGTCACACCCATTGAAACACACACACAAGAATCTCTCTCACACCCATCGACACACACACACACACAAGAATCTCTCTCGCACCCATCGAAACACACACACACACAAGAATCTCTCTCACACCCATCGAAACACACACACACACGAATCTCTGTCACACCCATCGAAACACACACACACACACACACAATAATCTCTCTCACACCCATCGAAACACACAAACACAAGAATCTCTGTCACACCCATCGAAACACAGAGCTGAAGTGAAGGATGCAGGAGCGACGCGTGGCGCAGTGTGTGCATGTGAGCCTCTCACGCTCTCTCCACGCTTGTGCACATTCACTAAGGCACACACACACACACACCAACAAACACATTACCACACACAGCTGCGGATCAGTCCTGCTTAACACCATGAAGGGACCTTGAAGCCTCCTCCTGAAGTACACTGAATAATACCCGTTAACCTTGGGCACTCAGAAACACGACGGCATGAGAGGCGTTCAACAGACGTATTCAGAGCGTAGTATAGACACGACATACTTCAAAAGGTATCAAACACGCAACAAACATAAACGGTATCTTTAAACCACATGCTAGGGGAAGATGAGCAACGCCAACATTTCATCCTTCCCTCCGCATTCAAGCACACACACAGATTCAAACTCGCAAACGATCGCACCGAACAAAGAAACTCAAACGTGCAACACAAATGCGCACAACCCATCCGAATCACGGCGCTGCGAATAAATCAAACAAACCACAGCGACCAATTCATCACATTTAATATTCTGTCTTCATCAGGAAAACAACCACGATCCAATTATAAGTCACGCGCCGTGGGTCCGTCCGCAATCATCACACATCACACACGCACGCGCACACCTGCGTGCGGTCAGAGGTACCTCATTCATCCATCCACGGAATGGCAGCTTGAAAACACACACACAGGCTCCGACCTCCCCACTCAAAATGTCAAACTCAAGTTTGTCAACCACACAGAGGGCTTCATTAGCCATTCATCTCGTTGGCTAAATACAATGGAATGATATGAAGGACTTTGACTTCGTTATATATATATATATATATATATATATATATATATATATATATATATATATATATATATATATATATATATATATATATATATATATATATATATATATATATATATATATATGTAAAATAGTATGTACAGTCACAGAGAGCTGTAGTGCCAGGTGAGTTTGCACAACATTGAGGAAGGTTTTCTGGCGCATAGAATGTAATTAAACAAAAAATACAAAAAGCAACTGTACAAGGATATAAAAAAAAGAAATGAAGATATGAAACAAACAAATAATATACACATCTAAATTATGATATAACGTATGCATGTTTGCACGGGCCAATGGCTATAGGACAATGCATGTGGAGGAAGGGGGGCTAGATTAACAAATTAATCCAATAAATTATTTATCTAATTATGATTTAATGTGGCTGTAAATTACAAAATGATAGCTTATCAATTAATAGAATACATTAAAATTAAATGTATAGAGGATATCCCCATATCACTCAAACACTCTGTTTAAACAGAAAAAATGGCTTTGGCAGTGAAAGCACCACATTACCTATGCTAAGCAAGAACTATTTCATTTTCATTTCCTGTATCTCCTTCGTTTATTTTTTTTGTCTGGCAAACCTGTTCCCCATTTAATACTGACTCCTCAGTCCCCCAATTTGCTTTGTTTGATCACATCTTGTTCTGCCCTCTCGCAGTGCAATCGGTTCTCTCCAATTCACAATGGCAGCCACGGGGGAATATCCTGTTAATCTTAACACCATACAAAAAGACAAAATCCCTGCTGATTCGGTCCCATCCATTCCCGTGGGAGAGGACAGATGCTTGAGCTCTCCAACTTAATGTTGGCTGAAGAACACTGCATTTATGTAAGTCTACACAAAATAGAGAGAGATAGGAAAGACAACGGATAATTAAACAGACAGATCTCTCTCTCTCTCTCTCTCTCTCTCTCTCTCTCTCTCTCTCTCTCTCTCTCTCTCTCTCTCTCTCTCTCTCTCTCTCTCTCTCTCTCTCTCTCTCTCTCTCTCTCTCTCTCTCTCTCTCTCTCTCTCTCTCTCTCTCTCTCTCTCTCTCTCTCTCTCTCATATATATAAAGGCTTAGGTTTATTCAAAGATTTTGTTAAAAAAAAACACAGAATGGAACAGGTACACATTAGCCATAGAACCCGTTAACCTTTCCAGTACCAACCCTAGCCCCACTGCGCCATTGTTCTTTTTGTTTACTTCTGGAAACAAAAAGAGCAATTCCTTTTTCCTTCCAAGTCATCCGTATCCCTGTTAGCTCCTTGTTGTGGCTCACTAGCCAGGTCGCCACAAATTGTTTCTGGTTCCAAACAGTGAAACAGTTTGCTTCACAGTTTGGAAGCCGTCTGCCGAGAGGCTTAGCTCTTCACGCTCAGCCTCGAAGGCCTGCTGTCATGTGCATGTTCTCGCCGCGAGACGCCACCCCTCCAAAACACAAATCCCTCTCATCCCCTCTTTCAACTTCTATCAATTGTGTTCTTTCGCCTGACCTTCCAACATATTGGTAACCACCAGCTCCCTCCCTCCTCCTCTCTACATTGTGTACCTCTCCCTCTTCCTCCCCCTCCTCTCCACGTTGTGTACCTCTCTCCCTCTCCTCCCTCCATCCTCTCTCCCAGTAGGAAGTTAAAGTGCCATGTGCCAGAGCATCTGCTCTCTATTCCCGGGTTTCCAGGCAGAGAGGTCCTCGAGCCAATAACAGACCTCCGATCACTGCTTACTGTTACCAGGCTGGTTCCCTGCCTCAGGGGAAGACTTTCTATCAATTACCAGGGGGGAGGGAGGGACGGTCAAATCAACAGATTTAGAGTCACAAAGTGAATCAAGGAGGCATGCTGATAATAAAATGTATTTTCTATCTATACACATATCTTTTAGAAATAATTTGAGTGAAATTTGTCAGTTCACTGGATGCTAAACTGGCAGGAAAGTGACTCTACCCAAGGATATACCGAACGATTGCAGGAGGAAAAACCACTAAAAAAGGGTCTTCTGAAAGCCCAAGCATATTCATCACCAAACAGAATATAAAATCATGGAATATTCCAGTTTTTTAACATAATTTCAGAACCATTTAAAAATGAATGTTGACATTGTAGCACAAATCATAGTTCTGGAAGGTTAGTTAGAGATAACAATAATACTGGCATTGATCAGTTTGGCAGTTGTGAATATTGGGCCAAGCCCAAATTCATCATAGTGTTCTCTAAATCCTTGGAGAATGGAGTTTGAAATACAGTCAAGGTGTTTATTTGTGAATAATACAACAAATTACGGTGCAATTGAAAACCGCGTAATATCTGTAAAATGTGGTGCAGTCTACCAGCCCTGATGCTATGCAAATCAGCAGAGACTTTGTAGCCAAACCAAGCGTCCCTACCTAATCATAAAACATGATTACGGCCGGATTGAAAAGTGAATGAAAATCTTCCTCCGCTTAAGTGGAAATCTCGAGGTCGACCTTTCCGTTCTGTCTCCCTCTGTACAGGAACAAGCACACGTTTCAATCATCCTCTATCCTCTCCCAGCTCTCTTATCCCTCTCATGCTTCCCCAGCCCTCGCTCTGTCACTGGAATACGAAGTCCCACAATGGAGAAGCACAGGAATCACAGACAAGAAAATATATATATATATTGAGGGGTTTCAAACTCAAGCAATGGACCCATAGAAAAATATGTGTTTGACACAAAATAATCCACGGTAACCTTGTGCACATGATACAGACATTGTGTAAGACAACATACAAACACCCACTGCACCTTGACGATAACATGGGCGGACCAAAAATGCTATCGCGGTAGGGTTTTGTTTTTATGCCCCAAGGCCTTCACGATTCAACACCGAAATGAGTTCTTTCCATGTAGCTCCCACACACCCGACACCTTACTCTGAATCTGTCACCTCTGAGAATTGCGCCTCACACGCCTTCCTCCTGACGGAGAGCCAGACAGCGCACCCTAGTCGAGGACTGAGAGGTCCTGATAGGAGTGTGTGGTTGGAATCAGCGGTGGAGCTGGCACATGGACCACGAGCGAGACAGAGGATCGCATGGAAAGGGAAGGCAGGGCAACGATCAGTGGATGCAAATGCTGGCTGTTGAAATCCTCTGGTGAAAAAGGATGGGCAAAATGAATGCAATACCACGCTTAGACTGATAGGATGTACTTCATTAATCCCACACAGGAAATGTGGGTATCACAGTAGAGGTACACGACAGTAATAGGAATTGAAAATAGATTAAAATGTAAAATAAGAATAGCAAAAAATCTACAAAGAAGTGTCAGTGTTAACGATTTTTATGTTAAATGTTCCTCTCAATTTGATGCTAATTAAAATATCTCTGCCAAAAATAGGATTTACGGACTACAGAAGTTATTCAGAAGTTATGATGTGATACTATAACATCATGTGATTGGTCAATTATCAAGCGTATCTCCATTTCCACCATAAGCATTTTAGATTTATTTGATGCATTAGCGAGAACAAACTTTATATATATATATATATATAGATATATATATATAGATATATATATATATATATATATATATATATATATATATAGATATATATATATATATAGATATATATATAGATATATATATAGGATATATTGGAATTCAGAAGAACAAGACTCAACCGAAGAAGACAAAGATAATTAGGCGACTGTAGGCGTGATCAACTAAAAATGTGCATGTGAAATTGGAAATTATACGGCAGCAAACGATTACGATTTTGGAATAGAATACTATGGACGCAACGCTACTCTCGTCGGGAAAGGTATCAGCTGATTTTTGGATGGTTGGTGGACCTATTTTCTGCTCGCAAACAATGTACACACAAACGGAGAAGCACAGCAAAAACGTTGAGGATTCTGCGCCTCCCTCCATGTTTGCCACGGATTTGATTGCTGTTAGTTTTTTTTACATGCGCCACCCACACCCACCCTGGTGGCAAGCGGAAATACCCAAAGAGAAGGGAGGACAGTTCATCCTTTAGAAAGGAACACCATGCTTGCATAATGTTGCTGGAGACATGTATTTTTACGTTTATTTCTAAGTTATGTGCGTTTGTGTGTTTCACAAATGTACAACTGTAAGAGGATCATGGCTATTTTAGTGTGTTTGCTCACAATTATGAAGAAAAAGGTACATGTTTGTGTATGTTTGTTGCGTGTGTTGCTACATCACTTCACAAAGAAATATGTAAATACTAGTGTATGCGCATATTTAACAGCAGTAGAGATTAAAAATCTTTCGATTTTAAAACAATGTGTTTGATGACATGACGGCATTTAGCAAAACAATATCTTATATAACATAATGGTCAAAAACAATTTATATTGTGGTCTGCTCTTGGGCTATTGTTTTGTAGAAGAGGCATTTTGTGGAGAAGAAGCTTTCTGCATTATCAAGTAAATGCCCTCTGGCTATGCATACACTTACAGCATCTCTTGAAAAACCAAGAGCTTTGGAAGTTTTGGAAGGAGATCACAGAACATAAAAAAAAGGCCTCGGTAATAGGTTACAGAGCCCGTGTCTGCTTTGATTTCGGATCACATACTTCAGCCAAACACACACAACCCTACCCTGGACACCCCTTCCAGGGACGTCCGCCGGGTCCTACAGACCTGTGAATACACGTCTGATCAAGACATTGGTCATTCAGTTAGAATGTAAGGACACACATGTCCAATACAACAACTAAACCAACAACACTTGAGCAAAAGTCTTGTTTTGCTTGTACAAATTTACTGTGTGTAATTTATTTATTTATTGTCCTTTGACACACGGTCTTTGTATCAAAGGCAGAGATATGCAGTCATGTTTAACTGCCTGAAGCACTGACACTGAAGACCAGTTGAAGACAACGACGGTGGAAGTTTTACATTAGCATGGATAAGGGTCAATTATAGCTTTTCCCGGCAAGCAAACCAGACAGTAAAATAACATTCTTTAAAAAATAGACAAATATAGTACTACTGGAAAGGCGTCAAAGGAAACACGTACAAAAGCAAATTACATCGAGTTGATATTAAAGTAAGTAAACCATCAACAATAAATGTCTTCCATCCTGGCTCGATGTGGCTGCTGCACACAGATTTGTTTTGGACCGTTATTCATGAATTATCTTTTTCATTTACATATTGCCAAACATAGGGAAGTCGTGTTCTTTAACCAGAAGGTGTTGACATGGTTTGACACATTTGGAGAATTGCATTTCTCAACCTTTCACTGAACCTGTATTTCAGTGTTTGAATATTAACAGTAAAGTTAAAAGTTAGATAAATAAATTGTTGCTATTTTTTCTTATTACCGTGACTATAAATTCTCAGTAATAGTTCCAGCATCCTAATAATGATAGAATATAATTATAAATATCCTGTTTGTTATTCAGCCTTAAATGTCACAGTGGCAACCCTAAAATGTAGTAAATTGGTCAAAAGAAGGAGCTCAAAGTGCATCCAAAATGGTCTTATTTAAAATCGGAAACATATCTACACTGCAATTACAGAAATGTGCTGTGTCCTATTTTGTCTTTTATGTTGTTTTTTTAAATCCCATTGCTAATTTGAACACAGATATAAACCAGTTTATTCACATCAAACAAAGTGTTGAGTTGAGGGAACAAAGAATTTAGATGAGTCTTTAAAAATGTATATTAAGATCTGGGATTTTGGCTGGAGAGAAATAATTGTTTTAGTACATGATACGCAATTATACTTGCATATGGAGTACGCTATGTACTTGTGTTACTTAATACATTATAAACAATATAGAAAATTGCAATAAACACACAATACTCAAAACGTAAGCATGGTACAACCAAACAGGACAATTGGAAATGATTTAATAATGCATTAAGGCCGGACCAGAATGTGCCACATTGCTATTTTCTACGTGGCATAACACGCTAGTGCGCTTATCATAGGGTTACACCCCGTAGGGACGAGGGCTCAATTCCAACCTGTGGGCCTATGCTACATGTCATTCCCGCTCTATTTAAACCAGCTTCCCTGGCTGTCTTCCCTGTCTTGTCCATAAAGGAACAAAAACAGATTGGGAAAATGTGTGAAATAAATGGCTTGTGTTAGGGAAGGGTTAGTAGTTGGACACCCTTGGTTTTCCTACCTCTGCCTTAGATCTGACACGGAGCTGGGGTGATGTTTCTCCATTTAATGATATCCCATGATGCTCCCTGTTTGCTTGGTAACCAAATATAATTGCCTGATGATCATGCATCGCTGCATGCTCATTACTGTGGCAAATTAGTGCTGCTAGAGAACCGGGTAGTTTCTCACTCTCTCTCCCCGTTTTCTCCCTCTTTCTCTGTCGCTCTCCCTCTCTCTTACACTCTCCCTCTCCTCCCCATCTCCCTCTCTCAAACAATCACAAGATCTCCCTGTCTCTCTCATACACTGTCGTCCTCTCTCTCTCTCTCTCTCTCTCTCTCTCTCTCTCTCTCTCTCTCTCTCTCTCTCTCTCTCTCTCTCTCTCTCTCTCTCTCTCTCTCTCTCTCTCTCTCTCTCTCTCTCTCTCTCTCTCTCTCTCTCTCTCTCTCTCTCTCTCTCTCTCTCTCTCTCATTATGCTACACTCATTTGCTTTTCTCCGCCCCCCATTCTCTGCTCCCCCCCAAAGATAAATTATAATATTTGTGTTGGCACAACACAAGGGGTGGCGACTAGTACATGGAGGCCTTTGAAAAAGATGGTAATAAGAGGACCAGGGAGATGGTGTGGCTTTGACGCGGGGTTAACAGGGGCTAGGGATGGGACATGGAGATGGAGAGGGGGTGGGGGGTTGAGCAGACTGCTGAATGTTTCTGCTCTACAGCTAAGGCAAGTGTCAGGCCATTTAGCTGCGGCCATTGTGGCTTGATTGCACAAAGCCACAAGCCGCAGAGACAAAACAGACCGGGATGGTTTGATGAGGGTGTGAGGGTGTAACTTGAGTTTAAATATGCCCTCATAAACGATGCCCTTCCTTTGAGGGTGCAGTGGAGGAAGAATGTTTTTTTGGGCTACTTCTTCTTGTAGTAGCCATCAGGAGCAATTGCCATATATAGTTGACGCAAAATGGAAAAGTCTAGATGGACTAAAGAGATAAAGATGGAGCGTTTTTGGCAAAGTATTTCATGGTTTCTTTTAACCCAAAAAAATATTTGCCGTTAACTTTGCTGCTGCCATTTACCTTTAAGTGATACACGGTGTGTTTGTTGTGTGTTCACGTCTGAGTGAGCACCAACCAGAGGCACTGGCAGCAGGGATTTCAACCCGTGTTATATTCCCTTTGGGTTGGGTTGAAGTGAGGCCTTTATTCCTATCTGCAGCTGTCGGCGAAGTGCTGGCACAACAGCCTGCGAGGGCTAGAGCTGTCGGAGAACGCTGCTAGCTAAAGGGGCAGAGACCTTGTCCGTTCATGCCAGATACGATCAAAACTCCACTTTCACCCGGCTACATACAAACATACAGACACACACACAAACAGACACACACGCATACACAGACACACACACACGTACAAAACTACTCGTTTCCCATCTCACACCAATCTCATCTCCCCATCCACAGTCTGGGCCACGTGTTCAAGATTAGACAGACCACTCTCAGACCGTCCCAGAGTTAGGATAACATGGAGGTACACCAGTAATGTGTTTGTCTTTCAGTCAGAGCGGAGTCGTATAAGAGAAAGGGAGAGAGACAGTGTGATGGAAGAGAGAGTGACAGACAGAGAGAGAGAGAGAGAGGTTCAAACATGCTAATAGATGCTAGGGTTGAATAGCATGCTTTCAGACCAATTCTAAACAGCACAGATGCAGCTTCAGTCATTAATGGCTGCTAGCAAAAACACATCTGGTGCCATTAGCTCTGAGGGGGAAAAAAACAAATTGTTTAAAAATGCATTAATGGGAGCTGAGCCAAGGAGAGTGGACTTCCTAGAGACCATTAAAAAAAAAGAACAACTAGGAATCAAAAAAGATTTATAGAAGAGACAGAAGTAGTAGAATGATAAAACGGTTCTTTTTTGACAATAATAGGTAGCAGACTCGGTTGGCTTTCTCAGAGGTCAACCTGTTTCTGAGTGTGTCTGGTTTAGCACTTCTACAAGGCTAAATACTGACAAACGCTTCCTTTGACAAGAAAGACGGTGTTTTGTCCTTGATTTGTCTAATGCATGCTGGGAGTCGTAGGCCTGTGTCATGGTTCTTAGCATGCTAGCTTCACTAATGCATGCTGGGAGTCGTAGGCCTGTGTCATGGTTCCTAGCATGCTAGCTTCACAAATGCTGAATAATCAGAGCTAAGCATAAATCAGGCATGTGTTCTATGAAGTTGTGTCTTTTAAAATGGTAATGGTCTGTGTCCCATAATCAAGACAGAAAAGTCAAGAAAGACCATCTTTAAGAAAGCAACACAGCTAGCCAAACCCACAAAATACATAAGCTGAGGTTTTTAAGTCAGATGAGAAGTCGAGTTTCAGATTTTTTATCTGTTTACTAGTATATAGCCTAGTATCAGTGGTGGTCAATCATTATCAAGAGGTGGGAGGGAATTCTGGAAAGAAAGGTAGACAATTTTGTACTGTACTGTTTTGTACTAATTACCATTCGAGCAAAGTGGGATTAAACAAAATAAATGAACAATTAAGGAAGCGCTAAAGATTAATTGAAATGTTCCCTTGAAAGAAAGTACTTAATAATAGTGGTCTGGATTGGTGGTTAAGAAGAAGCTAATGCTACAGGAGACACTAGAGGTTGCGGGGTATGAAACAAACACGCCTTAGCAGGCCTACTGGTGATTGTCTTCGGCCAGATCATCGCTAGAGGCAAGAACTTGAAAAATGAAACTATGAAATGATGTGCTGTCATTGAAATGGATTCAGTTGAAATCACACAGTTGGTACTCCCAGCTGACAGGTACTGGGTTTCCAGAAGTCAGCAGCCAACATGTAGGCTGTTCTTCCTAAACCCTACCTGCTGATTAATGACATGTATTTTGAATTCACTTAAACTCTCTTTGGATTAAAGGGCCTTAAATAACTAAAATAAAATAAAAGCTGCAACTTCATGAACATTGATAGCAGCAAAAGCTTTGACACCAACATGGGAAAGTGGGGGAGGCAGTGCACAACAGCAGGCCATGTTGACCAATGTCTTCCACCAAGTCTTATACAAACACTCGCCAAATTCCGGTGAGTAACAAGCCGATGCCTGCTACACTGTGCCAACTGTTGCATTCTGAATCCAATCGATACTAGCTTGTGCTTATTTAATGTGGCCAGGGACTGCTGTGTAAATCCTAAAACCCTCATAAACATGCTTGTGAACTAATCTAGTTAATTTAGTACTCCAGTTGTTGGAAGATGTGTGGCCAGGACCAATAGCTTCAGGAGATCTTTTAAGGTCCCTCTATCCAAGCATTCCAGCTATACGTTTATTTTGTGTGTTATAAAGCATTAACTTTACGGTAAAACGCAGACTGCTAAAATAACCATTTCAGGTTCGCACACAATTTATGAAGAGCAAACGCAGGAAAACATGAACCAGCGATATCCGGTGTTGATGTTTGCACACTTCCTTTACCAAATGAAATACAACCCATAGAGAAATAGCCAATGGTAAGCTGTTTCAGTCCAGTCATAAGGATTTTCTCCAAACTACACGTTACATTCTGGAGATGATTCAAATTGTTAGTCAATACTAGAATCATATTCAATCCATTGAAGATACCATGTCCTTTATTACTACCAGATGGGAAATTAATTATATTTTATAAAAGAATAGACTATTATGTATAAGAAACAATGTGTTTCTAAAACATAACTAAGGCTTATTGCATACACACTATCCAGATAGATAGCGATGCTTTGTTACTGTACGTTGCTTTAACTGAGCCATGTTTGTTTTGAATGTCAACCTCATCGTCTGATTACCACTAAACAGTCCTGACGACCATCCTACGCTAACTGGCTGCCCATCTGATGGCTGTACACACACACACACGCAGCACGCAGCACACGCTCACACACACCCACACACAGCACGCGCACACACACACACACCCACACACAGCACGCGCACACACACACACACAGCACGCGCACACACACACACACACACGCACACAGCAGGCACACGCACACACCCACACAGCACGCGCACACACACACGCACACAGCAGGCACACGCACACACACACTCAAAAATGTACACACAAACACATTTTATTAAATAATCCCCCTTTCTGCACCAGCACCTTCTTTTTTCTCCCCTGAATCCTATGAACTCTTTGTCGCCATCGGTAACTGTTGCCCGGGCAACAGAATAGAAGGTGAATGAATGGGCAGCGGACGCAGGAAGAGGGATGGAGGGATGCGAAGACACCTTAACCAAGGCTTGGATTTCCCCTGTCCATTCAACCTTTGAAAGGAGGAAACATGTGCACACCTTTCTGTGTACACTTTCCAACACCCAATCAGGGGCTCTCTTTCATATGGACATGGACACAGCTGGGCCACCACGTTTTAGCTTGTGGATCTAGTTGTGGACCTAGTGTTTAGATAGAGGCCTGATCTGCAACAGAAACATCACTAGGTTGGGAAATTCATGGGTGGAAACAGGAGCAGTTACACGTACAATAAATGAAATTGAAAGGACATCAATGCAAGTGCGCATATGTGTGTACACACACACACACACACACACACACACGTATCCTTGAGGATCTAATAAGCACAATAGGCTGCACATGCAGCAATAAGTGCAAAGCAATACTATTATTATTGTTATTGTTTTCATAAACACCCTCCACCTAGCAAATGCAAATGCACACATTGAAGTGCATTTTAATCATTCGACTGCACAGTTGAATGCCTCATAGCTAAGAAAAAAGCTGCCACAGCTTAATAATAAATACAACTTTCAATAAGAAATCCCTGTGAAAGCTAAATGAATAAATAAATAAATAAACAAAGGGAGACTATCAATCACTGTGCACTGGGGTCTGGCAGACGTGGGAGAGTGCGTTACAGTGTCAAGATAAGACGGCGATATCCTCACTCACCGTTTTGACAGATGATTGCGCCCTGGCAATTATTTGCGGTGGAGTGATGGAATGAACGATTCATTTAAGTTACGTGGCATTGTATAAAGAGCTGGGTTTTAACAAACCGCTGAGTAGAGTGAGATTAAGATTCTGTTGTGTGCCAACCGGAGTAAATTAATAACCTTTCTGTGTGGAATTCATATTTTTTGTACATTAAAAATCACTACGGACAGAGTTATCTAGAAGACAAATTAATGAAATATCCCAAAATACTCTATACTTGTATTTTAGTAACGTAATTATTAAACCACTCATAAGTGATTTATTATGTTCCTTTTCACCATTTTTATATGCTTTGCGTGGCTGAAAAGCTTCACATTCAAATAGACACATTAGGAATAATTTAAAGATCATGAATAAACAAGGAAGTTACCGATTATGTGCATTAATAAAGCCATGTCTCTTTGTTAATGCACAGGGGCAAAACAAATAGCATGTTACAAATGATATACTAAAACAGTGGCCAAGACAGATTTCAGACTTCAAGCAGACCTGGCCCAGGTTGGCCAATCATAACCGTTTATCTAATATAAGGCAGGTTTGATACGATGACTCTACAGAGGAGTGCCGTTGAGGCATTTTCATAAACCACCAAGATGGCTGCCGCTAATGTGTCACATGTTTCGTTGATATAATTGGTTGTAGTTCTATTCAATTATGCCCGGAGGAATTTTGGTTGGCGGCCGTTAATAACGCCCCTTGGAAATGGAAAACTAACAAGAGGTGCTAGACTACTACACATTTGCGAATTGGTCTGGTGATGTCAGGCTCTTAAAATGTCAAGAATTAAAAAAATATTTTGAAAAATATTTATTTCTTTGGCATAAAAAGAAGGCATGGGTTCTCATCTGAAATGGCACATTTGTTGATAAGGAAATATATATAATATACCCCATACAAATGCCCCAGCTGTTACGGGGTTATTCAATCCAAAGATACCACATACAGTGGCATTTGTAGCAAGCCTATGGAGTGCAGGTCTTATTTTAATTCTTCTGAGAACAGGATTTACCTGAAATGATATCAGCTGCAAATAATTTTGCGATGCTGTGCACATTTTTTTGTCAAATTAAAAGTATAATTTAGCATAACGCCACCTCAGAAGATTTTAGTCCGAGGTAGATTATTTTCACAGTAACTCAAAACTAAGTAGAACCTTGGATTAGAATGCTTCCACGGAAGTACTTTTGGTGATGCAATACATTCATACATTTATGTCTTGATATCCAACCTTATCCAATTGACGCTAATTAAACTTCATGATTGCATTTTTTTCCCGTCACCTTCCATTATAAAATACATTTGGCTGTGAAATAATGATTGCATGTGATATGAAGCACGAATGGATCACACATCAATGAGAATTACAAATGCATGCATCGTTTCTCCACCATGGACACCGGATCACCTTTCATCTCAAGTGAATCAGCGGGAGGCTGCTATGGACACTCAGGACGAAGTCAGAGGTCTCAAGTTCAAATATGTCATTCGGGTAATTTAAAATCAATGCTTTTTGTAGGCAGCCTTTTAAGTGGCACAATAAATGGTAACAATAGACCATTAGATACTATGATGATGATCAGCATGCGTTCTGGAGCAATCTAAAGACAGACTAAATACATTTGACCAATATCATTGTGGTTTGTTAATGTCAGCATCTTTATTATAAACTATGGAAAATGTCAAACATTAGTTTGGCAATGGAGTCTCGGTAGGGAATTTTGTGATCAGAGGTTGAACAAATGAATGATCAAAGTGGAGCCTTTAGAAAGACAAACAGTGTCGTTAATAATACAGTCCTTGGTGCAACAATATCATGGAAAACATTGCAGGATTATAATTGTGCCGTCCTTTTTATGGGACCGATCTCCCGCAGTACTGAACACACTGAAGGCAGACACATAATGAAGCACTGATGACTTCATGTCTAATACCAGCGACCCGTGAAACACACCATGCAAGGATAAAACGTGTCCTTAACTTGACGTGGACACAGTATGCAGCAGAGAGCGTGACGTGCACCTACATCACCAAGACAAATTCCTTGTATGTTTAAAAAACGTACTTGGCAATAAAGCTTTTCTGATTCTGTTTCTGGTTCACGGTGTTAAAGCAGGGACATTGTGCCAATGATCGCCTTTGGAGATGCATTAGGTAGAAATATTAATATTTAGCAGTTTCCTGGTCTTTATCAATCCCTTAGAATGCAATAGGGTGTGCAGAGGTTATCTTTGGTTCCATTTGAGTTTTGCATTCTCAGCCAGAGGGGCATAGGCAGCCTTCTTAATTCAAGGCTATTTAGTTTGGGGCTTCCTGGAAGAAAGATCAGCCTGGGAAGTTATCTAAACAAATGCTTTTCGTCAAATAGGATTTCAACTCTTTTTATATATGAATGTGTTCTTTTCCAAATACATATGACCAGTGTATCCAGAGTCGTTTTCATGAATGGTTAACTTTGATGCATAGTTTCACCAAGAAGACCTAGACCTATGCTGAATAAATTATATGGAGGTTCATAAAAGAAAAACTGTTTTGCCATCAGTATCATCAGATCATAGACTGATTTTAGGTATTGAATAATTTGCCATTATAACACATAGGCACAGTGAGAGCTAATGAAAAGAAAATACTGTTAAATTCCTAATACGAAAAGGACAGAAATAATCAAAGATTAAAAGATAGTAGAGCGATAATAGATCTACCTGGCTCTAGATTTAACTCTGTTCTTGTATTCATGCTCAGCATATGAGGAAATAAATAAGGACATAAAATATCAGGACCATGCAAGAGTGTCTTCATTGTATAATTTATCCTTTTGCCGTCCACTTCATTATGTAATGTAATCTGTTAATCATATTTAATGTCTTAAGATTAGAATTAGTAATTATTTTATAAATAGCAAAACATTTTTGGTACTATTAGCATTTCTCATATTCATATTTCTATGAGTGCGATATGTGTATGGGTTTTTCTTTGACTCACCTGCAAGGTGTTTACCAATGCTTCCTATTTTATTTGGTATTCACAGAGTATCTGTGGATACCTATTGTTATTCTAGGGTTTAGGTATTCTTTTTATTTTGCAGCGCTCATATCTCAGCCTGTGACTGGGCAAAAGTTAGCAAATTTGTCCACCATATTTGTAACCTGAAAGAGTAGGTCTCCAAAAGGTTTGGTACCATTTCGCCCATAGGGGGCCCTATAGTTCGCAGTTAAAGTCAAACGATCACCCCTGCCACCACGATGGAGAAGCATAACTGTAACTTGGTATACAGGCCATATTTAAAAATTTTGCCTCTTGGACCCATAATGTCCATCTGGATACATTTCTCTGACCAGTGAAAGTTTTGGAAAAGCTTCAAAAATATTGTTTTTAATAACCACATGTGCAAATTATAGACAATTTAATAAACCTAATCTATGGACGTGTCTGGTTAAAGGGAATTTTGATTGCATAAAAAAATCTGTGATATGGTAATTAGCTAACATTATTCTATCTATCACAAGTCCGCTTCAGAAGGTGCCAGGAAGTGGAAACTCACCAGCCACATAGAGGCCATCTCCCTTAACAAGTCTAACAAGGTATGTGTCGATAGCTGAATCGATGACGTCACAGTGTTAATTACAAGAAGTGCTCAGTTAAGCGCTAGGCACCCCTTTGCCTGCAGGGGCTACAAAATCACACAATGGCATTTACTGTCGAATCTCATCGCCCACGAGTGACAAGGGAGGTAGCTGGAGTCTGAGGTGCGTCTGGGCTGTGAATACCTTTCATTAGCATAGCATAATACCTAGCATTCCTAGTTCACTGTTCGTACTATTCATTTCAATTACTTAAACATGACTGATACGCGACATCCTGATCGATGCATGACATCATGATGTTAAACACGATAGTGTTACCCCACCTGTCAGATATTGAATATGACGCATATGCTATCCATGAAAATATGATACATGATCCATACTTTTTTTCAAAAGGCAATGTTTTAATTTTAAGCTAAATAGAAGGAAAAAAACATTAATACTAATTAAAGTAATGAAGCAAAGCATAATTACTATGGTTGAGAGTGAGAGTAAACTAGATGAGAGTGGAGGAGCAATTCATGGTATCACAAAGTATGCATGTATCCTGGTTTAACCTCCTGTGTCAGAGGGGTGGCTGACACAGGAGGCGACGGTTGATAAGGCATTACACTGGCAAAGCAGTGACGGCAGACAAGTGCTGACTCTGGACCCCATCCTTCCACCCCCTCTACAGTTAACAAGGAGCGGTCACGTAGGCAATGCTCCACAGGCAAGGACTCCCGAGAATGGACATTGATAACTAGCCTTTATATGGCAGTGATGTGCTATGCCTTCTGCACCAACGTCATCTACCTTACACAGGCAGAATGGATTAACCTTTATGGTATCCAGAGAATGTGGAGGAAACTGTCAATTATTTAAACAAAGATGCATTAATGGTTGGAGTTATTCAGAAATGGCTGGATGTTTATTTAGGTCGTTTTAGATTGATTTAATCTCTTGGATGCAGCGGTGTTGACTTAATTCAGCTGTGCTTTTTGTGGAAATGGGTCATGGTTTGCCCTTTTTTTAGGCCACAATGTGCCATTACTCAACTCTGCACTTTCTGAGCATTATACTTAATCTCCCCTTAACCTTACTTGAACTGATCACACAGCGTGCTGTATGCCTCTTCTGTGCACACTGGCAAGCAGAGGGGGCCATTGAAGTCAGAACACACACAACACGCACAAATCCAACCCTCTAAACTGTAGAGTATAAAATATGTTAAGACCTAAACTGGATTAGAGAACCATGAAGTGAAAAGGTAGCTGGGGGCTGCATTACATGATAGAGCAAACACTACACCAGAATTGGTAGACAAGGCTTAAAGGGATGGTTTAATGACATTGAATTCAAAACATGGCCAATCTAGTCTACACTAACACATCAATCATGTTTCGTTGCAGTTTGATTGTTGTTCGTTATCATTTACATTTACCATCATTGCTACTTGGATATTGAGTAATTGACCAGCAATTGCTCTACCCAGTAAGCTGAAGAGCTTATTACACCAAGTAAGCTTGTCTGAGCCTTAACTGGACAATTATTATACTTAAACTGTTGAATGTTAAAACTGAGGGTTACAGCGGCTTTACACATATCACCTTGTGTTAGCCTGATCATTTTGGAACACTAAAATTGTACTCATTTAAACTTAAATAGCAAGCAAAGCAAATAGTAATCGAATATGTACATTTGTAACCTTCATTCACTTTGTTCCTCTCTAGTTGAAGTGTGCAAGTCAGCATTGAAAGTCAAGTAAAGTTGAAGTACTCTTCAAGTTGAATCGGAAAGCAGAAACTTGATTGTTGATAATTTCCCCTCCAGGCTGTTTATGGATCTGCATATTTCCTATACATTTTTCATTATCCATGGGACCTCTATTAAACCAAACACATTTCAATGTGACTTGGCTTAAATATCAAAATCACAAAGTACAGAAGTAATGCAATCTCAGTTTGTATTTAAAAATATATTTTGCCATAAATTATAATGCATTCAACTGTGTGTATACTTTTCACCGTTTTAATCTTTGGACATTGAGATTAATAAAGTGCTATCTTATCTATGAAAACAATAATCGTGCAGTGTAATGAATAATGTGTATGAGAGAATTATTCTCAGGTTCACTAAACTTTGTCGTCTTTCCATGAAGATGTTGCTTGGTAATTACTACACCATCCTCAACATTAATATAATCAATCTATAATCAAGATCGAGCTCCACCTCAGAACAAAACTGTAATTATATTACTTTAAATCCACAAACCCATACTTATTATGCCCGTTAGAAATTACAGTAATTATAGTGTGTGGAGATGCTGAATTATTTAGGTGATTGTCTGGCTTAACATCAACATACCTTAGCCAATCAATTATTATTTTTACTTGTTTTACACTACTTGCTCATATTGTCTGTATTCAGTAAGAACCCAGATGCATGCTTCCTTGATACCAATGGCACAGGGATGAATCTGTATTCCTAGCCATGGTTAAGTCAGACAAGGTGTATGTGTGTAAGATTCTCTTGAGTTTACCGAGGACTTGACCTCCACCACTCCTAAACGGCTGTATGTGGGCTGGACAGAAAGAGACTGCTGATCATAAAAGGGCAAGTATGTCCCCACCCTCCCTTCTAGTGGCAGAGCGGTTAGAACTGAGAAATAATGTTATTGTAAAAGGTCAAAGGTGACTGAGCGTTGTGTTTTTACTTTTTGGATGTGTTTTGTTTGTTAGTGTGTTGTTGGTGGTGGTGGTTGGCAGCTAATAATAATACAAGCACAGCAGGATTCACTCTGGTCACCACATCTACGAAATGGAGCAGCCATTTCGCTCCATGGTGACAAAACAACACAAACAAACAAAACAAAAGCACACCACATAAAGAGATGGGTGTTCCTTTTCTTGGAATAATAGTAGGGAAGCAACTGCTCTTTGGATCAACTACCAAGAAAACGAAGCAGCAAATATCTCAAAGCTCAAAAAGCACAGCAAAGCTCTCCAGCAATACCTATGGTTTTGTACTGGTTATAATGGGAGGTTATGAAGGGGACAGGTTTGAATGACATCTGGTTGTCGTGATGGCACAAATACCAACTTCTTACCTCTTGAAAAACTTCCAAAGGGATAAAAACATTTTAGATGCATGTATTTAATGTGCAGGAAGGTAGGGGTTAGGGCATCTACAGGTAGAACGCTGAATGTATATATTTTTGGGACTATTAGACTATTATGCACTGTACTCCTATACATCATTTACACTTTACACTACAATTGTATTGAAGGATGCAAAACATTTCCATTTGTACTACTCCTACTAGAATTATTGAGTTGTCTTCTCATCGGATTTGAACCTTGCAAACATATTGGCGGGGAAGAAATGTCTTTAACAGACGTCTTCTCAAGCAGGTCAGACAGGGTTCAGATGAAGATCTAAACATCTTCATGGTCTTCATATGAAGCTAATTATTGCACACACATTTTGTCACCGAGATAAATTCCCTTGCATCTGTGTGCGCACGAATGTGTGCCAGCTAGCTTTTAGGAGGAAAGAAACGTCCTTCTCATTTGTACTCCCTTTCACTTTAACCTGATGTAAAAAAAATGTTTTCAGCCATGGTGAATGTTGCCATAAACGACATGCTTATTCCATCATACAATACAGTCTTGAATATCAGATATTAATTTTTACAATTAATATTATTATTATATTGTAATTAGTACAAATGTTTTGTGTTGGCCAATGGGCTTGAGCACCAAACGAGGTAAGATTTCCTTATTTGTTTTTGCAATATGCATAACTGTTTAAACTTGGTCACCCCTACCACTGAATTAAATCCTGTCAATCAGTCAAAAAAGGAATATGTCCCTTTTTCTCTTACTGTCCCAGACAATGCTAAATGAATTGTGTTCTCCTGCGATCGTATCACATCATTTTATTCACATCAGTGACAAGTTACAATAACAATGAGATGCAAAAGCGAAAGCTTGGGCGGTCCGTATCTCGAGAATCACAGCAGGTAGAGGTTTGTCTAGACAACCCCAGAGAGAGAAAATCTATTCATGCCTATTTTGTTCTTCCTGTATATTTGTGTAACTTTGAGATGCAAGGTTTGGTAAAACTCCCTCCAGTTCCTAAGTGTAACTCAAGCAAGCCAACGTTACGATTTACTTATCATTCATTAAGCGGACACTTTCATTGAAAGTGACGTACAGTGACACTAGATACAAATCATTAATGAGTGGGTGGAGCTTAGGCATTAATTGTACAAAGATGCCTACAGGCCGTGGGGATCGGGGAACGACCCTAGACCTTTCATCTGGGACTCAAACACACATGCAACTACACATTTGTGCTTACTTCAAGTGTACGGCCTTATTACGTAGAAATGACACATGCCTGCACTGGCGATAAGCCAGTATTTGGTCCAATTTCATTGCAACTGTAACTCATCGTTTTCTGACGGATTCAAATATCAAGGCAAAGCTCTACCCTAGCCACTGCGACAAACCCTCCCACTTTTTGAAAAGCCGATTCACGCCCCAACCCTGTGTTTTATGCGGATACCTCACGAAAGACGTTCAGAAATGCCACCTGACTTCTGTTGGATAGCGCCTTTAAATCAACAACTGTGTGTGTGTGTGTGTAATAAGAGTTGATATAAAACTAAAACCAACACCAGGGCTTGATTTTAATATTAATAACAATATTTGTATTACATTTTCCAGTTATTGTTAAATTGCTCAAAAAGTTGCAGTACACACACACACACACACACACACACACACACACACACACACACACACACACACACACACACACACACACACACACACACACACACACACACACACACACACACACACACACACACACACACACACACACACACACGATATGCTTCACTATGAAAAATGTGTGTCCTTGGTTGAAGTTTACAAATAAATTAGAAATAGCAAAAGCCACAGGAGGATGAAAGCTGTTTAATGTAGGAGTCATCATAGCAGGAATTGTGGTGGGTTAAACAACGATGAAAAAAATAGAAAATTAAATATCACATGCTTATTTATGACTTTTTTCCCCTTGATGTTCAAAGGTGGTCTGGCACATGTTGAGACACAAGCATGTCCTGCTTCTTGTAAATATTGAGAAATGGGCAGAGTCCTAATGAATTCACCAAGTTATCTGAAGATCTTGTGTTTATCAGATGTGGTGGCCTTCCTCGTTGAGGTAACGTGCGTTAGGTCAGGTGGGCGCTTTCATGTCCTGAGATTACACATCATGTACTTGCTTTAGGCAAAGAGCTGGCGTACAATTTATGTAATTATGTCCAGTGATCAGCAAATAACAAGACACCCACAGTGTTCTGTGTCAAAGGATTGAGGTAGTTCACAGTCATTAAATATCCTTACAAAATGATGCAACATGAACAAATAAGTCGGACATAAGACATGACATCTCTGTAAGTGTGACGAAGCGACGGTCACGGGTTGTACCGATGGTACCGCGCTACTGAGCGGCATGGACGCCGACAGACTGTTTTAAACAGCACATGGACATTTGCGCACGTTATATATCGTTTCTGTATTCCCTGTCCAATCCATTTTTAAAACCACTAGCAGTAATCAGCAAATGTAATAACTTCAGTCATCATACTCACCACAGTTCTCCTGCATTAATGGCAAGACCGCATTACGTTTCCGCTATTTATGTCACGGGATCGCGCTGGGTCAGGCCATCGCGGTAAATGGAGAGGGGTATTTTAAGGTGTTCTTAAAATACCTATTATATGTGTGTGTAAAATATATGGATGAAGTTGTGCTGTGTTTGTATTATGTTAAGGGTAATAATACACCTTTGTTTTGTGTTATGGCTGGTTAAGCTTGGTATGTGGGTTTAATTGATTTATAATGACTTGGTTTGGCTTAGAGGTGGAGCTAACCAAATGGTACTGCTATTTAAGCCTGGGTGGCTTCATTGGTGGGGGGAAACGGTTGGTGATGGTTGCTGTAGTCACAGTTGATGTAGGTCATCCATGACATCTATTTTGTTATGTTAGTTCCTGTCCTCGTTCTTGTTTGTCACTGCTGTAGTTTGTGTAAATAAATACTTAAATGCAATTTAAACTTTGGCTTGAACCGCAATTGGATCAAAGACACATTACCCGTACGACAGTAAGCGAAACAATTTACAAAGTTGTACGACTCCGAGACCACTTCTGCCTGTAATCAAACTCACAACATCCAACGGACAGCCATTAAAAACACACATCTGAAAAAAAACCTTCATCAGCTCCGAACTGCAACCAATTGCCATCATCTAATGGAAGCAAATCCATCCGGGAGAGTTCAAATGCAGGCGTCTTTACGACCGTTTCCTTCCATCCTCTCCCTCAGACAAACACCCAAGCGACTAAACAGCGTTATGACGACAACAACTGGAAAAGGATGACCTCGCTTGCAGAGGTAGTATGTTTGATCGTTTTGACAGCGAGAATGAAAGCACACATCATTGGCATCACGTGAATGCTTCCAGGCAACGGGCTTAGGCACAGATTGATATGCCGTAATGCAGAATACTTCTTATGAGACCAGTGTAATGAAAGCTAACGTGTTTTTATGCCAGCAGGTCTCCATGGCTAATACCAGCTGGCGCTGATGCACAGTGCCTTGCTCTCCTGTCAGTCTGTCGTGTCGGTCGGTCACCCTGTCTGACTGCGTCTGGGTTGTGTTAGCTATTCCTTTCACTGGCTGAATTCATTACCTCAACAAAGAGAACTCGATATGCAACAATATCTAGTCAAAAATGACATATGACAAACTGATGCAGGTAAATGTAACTGTCCCCGTCGGTCTTACTTCTTTGTTGTGGGCAAAGCGATTTGTATGTTGTTCACTGTATGTTTGATTGTATTTTATTGTATGCTGCTGCTGTTTGGCCAGAGTCTCTCTTGTAAAAGAGATGCTTAATCCATGGGCATAACCATGCATTCTTTGTTTCCCCCCAATACTGAGGAACTGCCAATCCCCCCCCCCCCCCCCCCCCCCCACCCCCCACCATTACAGTAGAGAATATTCAATGTCTTCCATTTATGAACCTTGACCACGGATCTCCCTCTTGTTATTTCCTCTTATTTCTTCAACTTATTTCCGTTTGTGAAGAAATGCATAACTGTGCACTCCCTCTGCAAAGTGTATTTATAGATTTTTATGTCATATAATCTTTTTTTTTTTTTGAGGGGTGGGGGGGATAAAATGGAACTTGGATATTTATTGGTTTATTGGTCTAGAGGTTAAGAGCGAGGAAAATAAATAAGTTGGCACGACAACTCAACTCAACCCAACTTAAAGGTGAAGCTCTGAGCCCATAAATCGCTCAGGGAGGAAGTACTCAGGACACACTTTTATTCAAGGATTAGCAAGAGGACAGTGTGTGGCCTAATAGACTTTACACCAGACAGGACATCTCCCAAAATAAATCCTTCCCTTGGGACATTAAAAGTTCCTTGGTGAGCACTTCTATCTGTCAAAGCTCATTTTCCTTTTTGCTAACAAACATAAACACAAGCTCACTATCCAAATAGTATTATGTGCTTTTGTTAGAAACTCTGCCACCATTTCCAGTAATGTAAGTTAAATTAAATATTGATGTAGAGGCATGCAAGAACCACAGGAACAAAAACACATATATAAAGTTTTAGAATATTGAATATATTAAGCATAGTCGCAATATGTAAGATTGAGCCCTTCACAGTTAGTATGAGGAAGACTTTCAGAGTTCCAAAAAAGTACCAACAGTGTTGTGTCGACTCTAACTGGCATAGCTCGGTTGGCTGGGAGTGGGTGGGAGGGCTTATTGGAGTGTCAATAATAAGAATATTGTAAACAAAGTGAAAGGTATGGGCTGTCAAGCCATACCATTTTGAATAAGCTATTCAAAACAACCTTTAAGCAACTAGCTAGTTGAAATGTTTAAAATAATGCAACTTTAAAATAACTGCTAGGTGATGGAGAAGTTCCTTCAATATCTCCTTCAACTTTATGTATTGTGTAACATGTGCTGCAGCTGCACACCAGGAAGGGAACACCCTGAACATGAATGTCGACATGTCCCAAACAATCTCTTTATATTGATATCTGTCTCCAGCACGCCACACAGAACCCACATCCCTGTGCTGACAGAAATGATGGAACGCCTGTTTGGGAGGTGGTGGAGGAGGAGAAGGAGGAGGTGGTGGAGGAGGAGAGGGTGGAGGTGGTGGAGGAGGAGGTGGAGGAGAGGGAGGAGGTGGTGGAGGAGGAGAGGGAGGAGGTGGTGGAGGAGGAGAGGGTGGAGGTGGTGGAGGAGGAGGTGGAGGAGAGGGAGGAGGTGGTGGAGGAGGAGAGGGAGGAGGTGGTGGAGGAGGAGAGGGAGGAGGAAAGGGAGGAGGAGGAGGTGGAGGAGGAGAGGGAGGAGGTGGTGGAGGAGGAGAGGGTGGAGGTGGTGGAGGAGGAGGTGGAGGAGAGGGAGGAGGTGGTGGAGGAGGAGAGGGAGGAGGAAAGGGAGGAGGTGGTGGAGGAGGAGAGGGAGGAGGAGGAGGTGGAGGAGGAGAGGGAGGAGGTGGTGGTAGTGGTGGAGGAAGTTAAAAAAGAGCGGTAAAATGCGACAGGAGGATGAGTGAGTGAGACGTCGACAGCTCAATGCCAAACGAATAGAGCACTCAAAGCACCGGCTGCCCCTATACTGACAGCATCAAACTTAATGATGTTCACTCACGGAGCCAGGAGACGTCTCTCGGGCCCCGGGGCCAGGCCACTACACCTCTTTCTTCTTCCCGTTCTGACTGTCTGCATATTCCCCCCGCCCCCCTTGCACACACTGCACTTAATTATCCTTCATGTTTCATTTTACTGAGCGTTCTCTCCATTTTCAAATGTATGCCGACGACTGTCCGTTGTTTATCAGAAGCGATGGAGAGGACCCTGCACACTGATCCACAGCGTAGTGCCAGTATGCTTGAGCAAGACGACATATAGCTCAACGCACTGGAAGATGCCTTGGATAAATGTGTCTCCAAAAATGACACAGTAGTAATAGTAGTAAAGAGCAGAAAGTAGAAAACTGTTTACTAATACTGTACAATAATGTATCGTGTACAAAGAAATATGCAGTCCACCGATGTGAAATCTGCAAAACTCTGCATACAAAGTGTGTGGAAGATTACGTATGACTATAAATAAAATAGTTATTTGTATTATATCTATATATGTTAAGGTGACTTCTATTAGAGGGCATGAAGGCCTACAGCAGACACCCCAAATGATGCTAAAACGATCCTGCATGCAGATGGGAGGACGGAACGAGGCGTTTGTTAGGCCTAAGTGTTAATCAACCACCTTGTGAAGCCAGGCTTGCAGGACGCATTACACAGAGGTCTGTCCAAGGGCGACCAGAGAGTGGAACCAAAAAAAAACACAAAACAAATTGCGGCTGTGTGCGTAACAGCGAGAGACAAGAGAGATGCACGGGGAGGGGTGAAGGAAAGGTTTGGGGTTGAATATTTTACGCGAGAATGGCAACGGAGGACAAAAAAGTCAAAACGTTAAACTAAATGTACAAGGTGAGGAAGTGTGACTGGCTGCAGTGAGATAAAGGGGAGGGAGGGAGGGAGGGAGGGAGGGAGGGAGGGAGGGAGGGAGGGAGGGAGGGAGGGAGGGAGGGAGGGAGGGAGGGAGGGAGGGAGGGAGGGAGCGAGAGGTTGATAACTTAGTAGGGAATGCTATAAAGAGCATCGGCCATTGTTGTTTTGAGGTGTGATACCAGGCTGGTAGATTAAAGTGTAGAAACAGCCTTGGAGAGCGTACGAGTGGACAGGTGAAGAGGGAGGGGGAGGGGAGAGAGCATATGGACTTTATAATGTAAAGTACGGATATTGACAACATGAGATGAAAAAAAGGGGTAACAATGACAAGCGAAATGAGGTGCGAAATGAAAAGATCACAAAAAACGGAAACAGGTGTTTAATGCAACGTTGGAGTACAGTCTGCAGGAAGCTGAGGTGTGTGGAGGCGGCTAATCTGCTGTGCATTTATAGGCGCACGTGTGTGTGTGCGCGTGTGTGTGCGCGTGCATGAGGGTGTGTATGTGCACATGTGGTGCTCACCCTGTGTATGTGCTCGTGGACTATGGACATGAACACAGATGGCTTTGCGGAGTGAGGATACAGATATGGGATGTGTGGGGGCTCTTGGTTTGCAGCAGAGAGAACGAGCGAGAACGAGAGAGCGAGAGAGCGAGAGCGAAATGTAAATCTTGAGGGTTCAGCAGAATAATATGCACTTGCGTGTGTGTTGTATGCATGTGTGTATATGTGTGTGTATGCATGTGTGTGTATATGTGTGTATGTGTATGTATGCATGTGTGTGTATGCATGTGTGTGTATGTGTTTGTGTGTATATGTGTGTTTGTGTGCATGTGTGTTTGTGTGTATATGTGTGTGTGTGTGTGTGTGTATGCATGTGTGTATGTGTTTGTGTGTGTATGCATGTGTGTATGTGTTTGTGTGTGTGTGTGTATATGCATGTGTGTGTATGTGTTTGTGTGCATGTGTGTGTATGTGTTGGTGTGTATATGTGTGTACACCTTAAGTGCATTCAACCTGCCATGGCAGAGAGAGGTCAGCGGTAAAGGTGCCCGTATGTTGGGTTCAGCAGAATAATATCCGCCTGCACATGCAAGTGCATATTGTGACGCCTGCATTTCAGGCGAGTCCACACCTGAAATGCGTCCCACCGTGTCCACCCACCATGACTAATAATGCCGTGAGAGAACCAGGTCACCAGAGGAGGTGGCGCACATGCTGAGCACGCAACGCCAGTGATCATGGGCCACTGCGTGTTAGGACGCCCTACATTCAAGTCGACCTACCAGGGACAGGCGGAAACAGAGACAGAGAGAGGGGCCAACAGAGAGAGGGGCCAACAGAGAGAGGGGCCAACAGAGAGAACGATGTTGCTGTTGAGTTGAGAACAATCTGGGATCCAGCAGTCCTATGTTGTAGAATAACTTGTGGGGGGAGACGGCACAGAGCCTGGGCAGGAAACCAACAACTGAAAGGGGCTTGTTATGTTGTGGCTTGTTTCCTGATTTGTAACAGAGGTTTTCTATCAAACAGAAGTAATCTGGCGAATGGATGAAGCGTTCAGAAGGGGATTTTAATAAGTGTAATTCTACAGGGGCCAGTCTACACAGCGTGGATCTGACGGATGTTTCAGTCTTCCCACCGGAAAAAGCTGACCAGTGCTTGCGGAGTATGTGTTCGCTGTCGTCCAATCGCGCGCTTACTGATCGCCGCCTCCAGCAACATGATTGGTCGAAACAAATATGAAGCGAGAGTTCGCATTCGATCTTGTCTGCTATCAGACTTGAGATTCTCATCCCGGGTCTGATTGGCTAGACGAGGTGGAGAAGAGGGACAGCCACCTACCATGAGGGAGATGTGCAGCAGGTGCATGTGCTCGTGCAGGGCGTGGGCGGGCTGCCGGTCCGTGGCCTGGGTGGTCTGCGGCGGCGCCTCTGGGCCGCCCGTCGCCGACACGTGGAAGAAGAGCGTGCCGTTCTCCAGCCACTGCTGCTTCCAGTGCACCTGGGAGATGTCTGGTCCCCTGCCCGACATCTCTGCACACCCACAGGGGGAAGGAAGGGGGAGGAGGGGAGAGGAGGGGAGAGGGAGGAGGGAGGAGGGGAGAGAGGCAGGAGGAGGGGAGAGAGGAGGGGAGAGGGAGGAGGGGAAGGGAGAGAGGAGGGAGGAGGGAGAGAGGAGGGGAGAGGGAGGAGGGGAAGGGAGAGAGGAGGGAGGAGGGAGAGAGGAGGGAGAGAGGAGGGGAGAGGGAGGAGAGGAAGGGAGAGAGGAGGGGAGAGGGAGGAGGGAGGAGGGAGAGAGGAGGGAGGAGGGAGAGAGGAGGGGAGAGGGAGGAGGGAGGAGGGGAGAGGGGAGAGAGGGAGGAGGGAGGAGGGGAGAGGGGAGAGAGGAGGGAGAGAGGAGGGAGGAGGGGAAGGGAGAGAGGAGGGAGGAGGGAGAGAGGAGGGAGGCGGGAGGAGGGGAGAGAGGAGGGAGAGAGGAGGGAGAGAGGAGGGAGGAGGGGAAGGGAGAGAGGAGGGGAGAGAGGAGGGAGGAGGGAGAGAGGAGAGAGGAGGGAGAAGGGAGAGAGGAGGGGAGAGAGGAGGGAGGAGGGGAAGGGAGAGAAGAGGGAGGAAAGGAGAGAGGAGGGAGGAGGGGAGAGAGGAGGGAGGAGGGGAGAGGAGGGAGGAGGGCAGAGATAAGGGAGGAGGGAGAGATTTGTGAGGAAGGGAGACAGTTGTGAGGAGGGGAGAGAGAAGGGAGAAAAGGGAAATGAGAGGGGAGAGGAAGGAGACAGAGGAGAGGATTTAGTGAGCTCAAGTTTAAGCCGTATGTGCTTGACATTCAGGATCTTTAAGTGTGTGCAAAGGGGGTGGAATATATGGATACATGTATATATATGTATATATATATATATATATATATATATATATATATAGGAGGTGAGACTGATAAAACGGTGTGTCTGTGTTCGCATGTGCATGTAAGGGCGCGTGTGTGTGTGTGTGTGTGTGTGTGTGTGTGTGTGTGTGTGTGTGTGTGTGTCTGGCACATTAGCCTGTGGAGGATAATCCGAGGTTCTGAGGTGAGAGCAGAGAGGCTCCCATTAGTATTCCGGCATGCCTGCATCTCGATGCGGGTCAACCCCCTAGTCCCCTAAGAGCCTGCTTTATAAACACATGGACTCCGGCGAGGGGGAGGTGGCTCACGGGAGAAACCCAACTCCTTACCGCATTATCATAAGCCGGATCAAGTCAATACAAATGAAAATAAAATAAAGAAATTGACTGTGTGGAATTGCCGTTAGCCGCCGAGTGGTTCCGCTGGCATGTTTATGATGATGGCTTCTTCGGCCCAGCGTAAATAAGTCAGGGGAATCTGTCTTAAATTCTAAATTGAGACTTGACGTGTGTCACAATATTTCAACGATCGCAATCAATACGGCAGCACTGCCGTAATAACGGAGATAAATCCCTCCGGCTTCCGCTGGACGCCAGCTCAGTCTTCTCACGGGGCGCTGAGGATAGTCAGGGCTTTGTTCATGTTGACACAACACAAAAGGCACGGGTGATGCGGTGCTTGTTCAAAGGTCACTTGTATTATCAAGGTGTGTAATTGTGGAGAGCAAACTGAAGCCCTGTCCCCGTGCAGCAGGCCCAGTCTCAGAGCGGTGTGGAGGGCAAACTGAAGCACTGTCCCCGTGCAGCAGGCCCAGTCTCAGAGCGGTGTGGAGAGCAAACTGAAGCTCTGTCCCCGTGCAGCAGGCCCAGTCTCAGAGCGGTGTGGAGGGCAAACTGAAGCACTGTCCCCGTGCAGCAGGCCCAGTCTCAGAGCGGTGTGGAGGGCAAACTGAAGCCCTGTCCCCGTGCAGCAGGCCCAGTCTCAGAGCGGTGTGGAGAGCAAACTGAAGCCCTGTCCCCGTGCAGCAGGCCCAGTCTCAGAGCGCTGTGGCAGTAAATCACCAAACGCATGCATTAGCTCTGCTGTTTCTATTAGCACACACGTGGGGCTGGAGAGCAGAGTGGCGCCAGGGTGTTAGCCTCCCAAGGCGAACGGGCACCAGGTTTGATGCCCAATGTCTGCAGCATATCTGTACACATTGTTGAGGGAGGTTGCCTAATAAATAATGAACCCCTAGCTTCTTCATGAACGACTTGTATCTGAATTGATTGTACGTCGCTTTGCATAAACCCCCTGATCCAACCCCTACCTGCTCTTTAACGCCATTTATCTGAAAACCCTTCAACTCGTCTTGGATTCAAGCGTCTACTAAATGACAAAACTGTAAATAACGAAAGTAAATGCAACAAAACCCAAGGTGTCCTGGACATATCCAATAATAACACAAAAGGAGGGGATAAAAGAAAGCACAATATTGACGACAAATGACGCCAGATCTTTTGAAGAAGAGAGGGAGGGAAAACAAAAACAACAGGGGGAGTGCCATCATATCAAGATATGGTTGGCGGCACATCCATCGCGGCTCTTATCGATTGTGCGGTGGGCCGTTTGTTAGCTGGGTCTTCAGCAGCGGCAGGCCATGATTGCTTGCGAGGAGTCTCGATACAGTATATCTCACGGAGGGTGCGTGACAAGGGCACCGAACACCCCACTGATCCCCCACCAACCAGAGGCAGGTGGCGCCTGATGAATGGCGGGGGGTGGGGGGGGGGGGGGCTGTAGTTATTAACCTTGCTGACCTTAGGTCAGTGGACAAGTGTGGACACTGGATTAAAACGGGGAGGATAGGGTGATGGACGACTCCCAGCTGAAAGGTACCGGGCGCCATGTCCAGAGGCTAACCTGTAGGCAGCCTTGAGCCAGATTGCCCTAACCCTAACCCCTACCTGCTCCTTAACGACATGGATCTGAAATCACTGCACATTGCTTCATATAAAAGCGTCAAAATGAGTTAATAGTAAATAGGAGGGGGTATGCACAAGAGCATGGGTCAAGCACGCACATGCACACACACACACACACACACACAAACTCACACACACACAAAGTCTTCTAAGCGTTTTTCATGAGGGAAACGTGTAGTGAAATACTCTGTAGTTTGGGTGCAGCAAAGCAGATTAATTTACAAACAAGACAGCGGTGCCATACATGAAGCAGAAAACATCAGACAGAACTCCAAGCTGGGAAACAGTTATCAGAAGGGTGGTGAAAACAACATACTGCCCGAGGTAGAATCAAACTGTTTTGATGAAGGGGTTGACTGCACACACACCATTTGGCATGTGTATGTTGCATTGCATGTTTGTTGAGGATGTGTTGTATGTCAGACTACACACAAATACACTAGTAAACAATGTTTCATTTCAATGATTTGTATTGTTTTGCTACAATGGATTAAACAGTAAAGGGTCAACATGCATTCAATCACACTCTCCTTACCAGAGGAATAAAGGTGGAATAGAGATGGCCACCAAGCATTTCCTGGTTTTGATTACTGCCTGGTTCAGGTCACATGTATGTAAGTAATGAGGTTTATAGAGATCCTGGTGTGAAACATTCACGTTTATTGCATTGTGTTATGTTTAAAATATAAAAGAATGCGTACATTGTAGAATTATGTGCATGATTAGAAATCATACAGAGTAACTAGGACATGTTTGCGCTTTTTAAACACTAAGTCGTCCGTTGGTGGGAAAGAAGGATTGGGCGGACCGGCGGTTTATAACCAAGTGTTTTGAATCACGACGGGGTCCACCATTTTAAAAGAGAAGAGTCGTAAACAGCACACTTTTATTACATAAATCCCCACCTTTGTCCTTGAAGTAAATCTCCTACCACCACCCGCCTTGACTGTGATTTCCAATGCCTGTCTGTGACGCTTCCTGCTTAACCTCCAGATGTTTCCCTCCATCTCCACTGTAGCCGCTGGACAAGACGCGCGATTGGCTGCTGGGCAAGACGCGCGATTGGCTGCCGAATTGACTTGGGGGCCAAGGACACATCAGTGTATCCTAACAGGAAGTGTTGTCACGATTCTTCGACCAAGTCATCAGAAATATGACACCGCCGTATGTGTGGCGCGTTACGTGATTCGCTGGGAAGTCTGAAGGTTGTGATTGGTCGGATCAGTGACAGCCGCCGTCGACTTAAATGACGCTGAAGCAGGTGTCCCAGCCGGTCATAGTTCCACTGGTTGCTCCCTTATCGTGCTACGGCTGGTGCTCTACAGTCAAGCGGTCGAACCTGAAGTGCAGCATTATGAAAACGTCTTGAAGTGGATCTGGCCTGATCCTACAGGGGGCTAACGATTATGACCGCGCTTAGGGTTACAGATGTGGACAGACCGTGATTTACAGGGCACGCGGACCTCTGCAACAAAAGGGTATTGATTTAGTCGTTCTGCATGCTAATATGGTCGTTCCACATACATCTTCTAATTAATGCAACTCATTCATTTTCATAATCGCTAAACCATAGCATGAATGTCATCGTTTGATATTACAGGATGCAAAGCTACCCCTCTAAGCAGAACATTTTAGAAGTTCAGTTTATAGTATTAATTCACTCAAACCACTTTGGAAACGTATAACTCACGGAATAGGATTGAATTGAAGAGTTCATTAAAACAGCCAACGGTTTATGAAGACTAATTGCACTTTAGAGAGAATAGTGGAGCGCAACATCCTATCGCTCAATGTCTGAACATTGTGAACAAGAGGCCGCTGCCACATCATACGGTGCCTGCCAAACAACCCTGTCATCTATCTCAACTCTGTGTTTGTGTGCTTAAAGTACACCCATGAGTAATTTCCAGGAGCATTTTCTGATTGTATTTGTCATTTTAGCTTGAATCCGTTGATGGATGTAATGTAGGAGCACGTGGCGGTTAGGCATCTTGCTCTGATATTAACAGCTACACTGTACACGTCATGTACAGTGGTTGGATTATTATATGTGTGTGTGTGTGTGTGTGTGTGTGTGTGTGTGTGTGTGTGTGTGTGTGTGTGTGTGTGTGTGTGTGTGTGTGTGTGTGTGAGAGAGAGGGAAGGGCCCCTATGTAACCATACGGCCCCCCCCATCCACCCCGGGCCCCGCCCTCTCTCCCTCCGCTCAGACGGGCGAGAGAGGGGCTCTGTTTTACATATCATGGTGAAGTGTAATTTAATTATCTGAGGGAGGGAGGAGTCTCTATCATGTAGCTCTGTCACTGGGGGACTCACACACACATGCACACGCACACACACGCACACACTCACGCACACACACACACTCTCTCTCTCTCTCTCGCTCTCACTCTCGCTCTCTCTCTCTCACACACACACACACGCACACATACTGTGATACACACCACACACACACACACTAATGAACACAGTCAAATATTGACACACACACAATCCAGTGAGACACTTATAACACCAGCTGATGAGGTCGTCTCCCTGACCCTGGGGGGCCTCCAGGGCCCCGGGTGGTTCTGCTGCTATATTTGTTCTCCTGGCTCTGTCCTTTCACACTCGCACCATTGGGCAGGGGTCCCCCCAGCGTACACCATCCTTCCACATTTTAAGGTAAAGGTAAAAGACAGCCTTGTACTACTTAGCCGCTACACTTTGTCTGACTGATTGGTCATCTACGCATACCCTTTGACCTTAGACCGCTTCATCCCACCACGGTGCATGTATTTATTTGTTGTCATCCGGTTTCAACACAAGCGTCTCTCACTGCGAAGGTCTCACCGCTGTCCTCTGTTCATGCTCTCGTCACACAGATGCCTCGGAAGACAGCCGATTATGCAGAAACACTGACGCTTGGTTTGATCCCGAACGGAAACGCAAGCACATTTCCCTGTGAACAGTTGAAGACTGAGCATAATGGCCGTGCGCGTCCTTGGGCCTGCAGCCAGACGTTACTAAGACACAGGGCTCCGATCACAAGGCCACTTTGTAAGTCATTACAACTACTAATAGGTGTCCATGCTGGGCGTGGCTGGGTGTCTACATATGCTTACATGCATTTGCTTGGAGGCGGTCTTTCTAAGTATGTGCATCTATTCGCCGGATGTGGGATGTGTGTGTCTATTGCTGTGTGTGTGTGTATTGCTGTGCTGCGTGTGCGTGTATTGATGTGCTGTGTGTGTGTATTGTTGTGCTGCGTGTGCGTGTATTGATGTGCTGTGTGTGTGTATTGCTGTGCTGCGCGTGTGTATTGCTGTGCTGTGTGTGTGTGTGTGCGCTGTGTGTGTGTGTGTATTGCTGTGCTGTGTGTGTGTGCGCTGTGTGTGTGTGTATTGCTGTGCTGTGTGTGTGCGCGCTGTGTGTGTGTGTGTGTGTGTGTGTGTGTGTGTGTGTGTGTGTGTGGCTGTGTGTGTGTGTGTGTGTGTGTGTGTGTGTGTGTGTGTGTGTGTGTGTGTGTGTGTGTGTGTGTGTGTGTGTGTGTGTGTGTGTGTGTGTGTGTGTGTGAAGTGCATGTGTGCTCTTTGCTGTGCTTTATTTGCTGTGCTTTATGTATGTGGGAGCATGCTTGCGTCTCTTAGCGTAGATTCACTGAGACTGTGTACACAGCTCCAAGGACAACTATTCATATCGCTAGCCTTCTCTCCTGAAGCCCTGAGCAGCAACCCATACATGACCAGGAGTGACAACTCATACAACGATGACTGCTTAAACCGAACATTATTTATTGTTTCTGCAAGTAAACACAATGATTTTATGGATTAAATTATTATACATTATTATAAATATGAATGTATATGCATTATAAATGAATGTATATCAAATACAATGATCCAATTACCTAATGTCTTTAGCTTAGTAAGTTCCTGTTGAAGTTTTCACAGAGGAAAGCAGCTGCTTAAAATTATGGCAGCAAGTTATATACTAAGCAAAAAGAGGTCGCTATTAAATACAAACACATTAAGAAAACATTCAAACACAAATTACAAACTCCCACAATTGGGTATCATCAGTTCAAGAGTGATCATACACACATTTCAGACACACACACACATGATAGATCAAATCATAATCCAACATATGTTACATTCAATTGACGGATGCAAACACAATGTGGGCTTTCTTATTTGTCGCTAGTTGAGCGTTAGAGAGGTAGCGATCAATATCACCACACACAAGTTATAACACGCAACACAAACACAGTCTACACACACACATCTATTTAAAGGTGATCATGGTGGCAGCAGTGTGTGTGTGTGTCTGTGTGTGTGTGTGTGGTCCTGACAGCTCTGTCGGCAGGGCTAAAAGGTGCCGTGTCATCACCCTGATGAAGGATGGCACCCTGGAGGCACTTTGCTGCTCACCATCAGACATGTCATCGCCCACCATATACCCCCCCCCCCCCCCCCCCCCCCCCCCCCACACACACACACCCTAACTCCCACGTCTGCCACACGGACGCTAAGACAGACAGACACCATGACATTAGCCTCATGAATATTGAATGGTGTCGTGGTAGACTTGAGTTCACCAATTGGTCCTAACAGAATTGGCATCGGTACAGGCATCCTTGAAACCATTAATGAGGTTTCTAAAATGCACTCCAAGTTGCATTCGATAAAAGGGTCTGCTGAATAGTAAAATAAATAAATAATTGGAGTGCTCACTGACTTTAAAGTGTCCAAAAATAATTTCACTTTTATAAAACGTTTGAGCTTTTTACCATGAACCGGTAATCAGCAGCAAAACCACCAAGGCATCAGAAACGTATGTTTTTTTGACAGTGACTTGAGGGAAATTACTTTTCTCTTTCAATTCTTGAATTCTAATCAGCCTATTTCCATTTTTAAATACGCTGACATGAGCTGTGTGAAATAAAGATGCAGCATTACCTGAACAAAAAATTATGCAGAAGAATTCATACGATTTCCACTTAATACCAGAATAAGTTGAGCTATGAGAATAGCTCAACTTTAAAACAGTCCCCACAAAAAGATTATTCAAAATAAATGTTTTGTGGAGTGTGTCCATGTATTTGTGTGTGTAGGTGTGTGTGTGTATTTTGGAGTATGTGTGTTATGATGATTGTTCATGAGTGCACTGAAATTAAAACCCTTTTCCTCAAATGAAAACGATATGCGTTTTGAATTTGCCATGAATTCCCTCAAATATTAAATGAATCGGCTTTAAATGACCAATGTGCTCTTTGTGTGTTCCTTTGAAATTTTAATTGGTGGCCTCAGATACTAAGTACCCTAGCATGTCCCTCATTACTGGTTGCTGTGGTCAAGGAAGTTAAGCACCATTTAGTTACCGTCACAATAGGCTCCTGTACTGCATCAAGGACGTTAAGCACCGTTACCAGCTGGATTTATGATGTCCCAAATAGATCAAATCATAATCCAACATGAACTACATTCAAATGGCAGATGCAACTGCAATGAAGTAATAAAAACAAAACAAAGAATTTAAGGGATTAACTTTGCACTTTTATGAGAAAGGCAATGAATTTATTTCTAGTTGTTTGTTGAGTATTAGTGAGGTAGCAATTAAATATAATATCTGACATAATACTATAGAGTATAGAATAGGAATAAAAAATAGGAATGGGATAACCTGGTAAAGTAAGTGACACTATACAATTTTATGAAATATATGTGGAATTTATATTTTCCGTACACGAGAAGCAATTTACACATAACTAATGTCCACCTCAGTTCCCCTTCCTTTCGCAGTTTCCACAGGAATCCTTCTGGAAAGCCAGGTAAAAAGAAGAAAAAGGAACGTCTTAGAGCGCTACGCTGACCATAAAGAAAATGCTGAGTTGACCTCATCGTCAGGGTCCTTCAGGACGCTGTGTAGTTGGACCGCTGTCACCGTGCATCCTGGCTCAATCAGCACTTCAGAATCTAATTTCGTCTACTCAACGCCTCCTTTCGCTCCCCGTGACCCGTCTTCGACCTTCGACCCCCTACTGAGCCCAACCTGTCAGGGCCCTCTATAACCCACTCCCTATAACGTCTGACATTTCTCAAGATGAATATTTTAAAGACGCCAGACTCCACTTCCGATCCAGTGCAGCAGGCAATGTCACACTCAAACAAACTGCGATGCTGGCATGCCGATATGGGGGACTCTTCTCGATAAATAAGAGTACGGAATTACTTCAAGGATTTCCACTTACCTTCTTCTGAGCATTGTTCAAGACTGATTGCCAGAAGTGAATGCTTCTTAAAGAAAATAGGGTTTCTGATGTCAATGTGAAAGAGGCGTTGAGGGACATCTAACGTGGAAACAAAAGGGGATAGGACGGCAGTCGGTTTTAGTTTTTTGTTGCCTGCGCAGTTTTCTGAAACATCCGTTTTTAAAGCCCAGCTGGTAACTTTTCCACTGTGCTCCATCTAACCCAGTAACGTCTAGCTTGGAGACCAACTAAGGTTCAACGGAAAACCAATTACGCCTCATGAGACATTACCGGCGAGACTTATAGTCGGGGAGAGAAGGGAAACGTATGACATTAGAACACAGTGTCAATGAATATCTCCCGGCGTTAAAAAAGGCGAAATCCAGGTAATGAAATAAGGCTCAGGGTATTCACCTGCTATATCGTTAAAACAGCCCAAAAGGGTACAACCAAATGTATTGACTCAGGAGTCCTTTATGAGGTCCCTGAGGGATGAAGGACGCAATATGATCGTATTCCAACTTGCAGAGGTGTCAACAAAATGCAGTTATCCATACATATAATTAGCCAATATTGGCCCATGGAGCTCCCTGAATAGCAGCACAGAGACTAGTGAAAAGTGAGTCATGAATTATAGAGCAGTGTTTGTTTATGGCAGCATCGACGCACCACTGGGAGACCTTCTTTGACAAGGGTACGGAGAATAAACAAACAGCTACTCGCGGTCCGACCCCAAACGGCAGGGAGGCCATTTTAATTCCTCATCTACTGCCTGGAATACAGAAAAGAAAGAAAGAAAGAAAGAAAGAAAGAAAGAAAGAAAGAAAGAAAGAAAGAAAGAAAGAAAGAAAGAAAGAAAGAAAGAAAGAAAGAAAGAAAGAAAGAAAGAAAGAAAGAAAGAAAGAAAGAAAGAAAGAAAGAAAGAAAGAAAGAAAGAAAGAAAGAAAGAAAGAAAGAAAGAAAGAAAGAAAGAAAGAAAGAAAGAAAAAAAAATGAAAGAAAGAAAGGAAAAGGAGAGAGAGAGGGAGGAAGTGTTTGAGAGAGATTTGAAACTCACTCAAGGTCACTTCTAGTTAACATAATCTCTTCCCATCACCTTAAAAACAGAGAACATGGCCAGGTGCTGATTGAATGTGCAATTAAGTCACAATATCAATTTAGCCGAGGCTAAAACTCCATTCTACCAGAAAATAGCATTGTAAGGGCCATCCAAAAAAAAACAAAAAAAAACAACAACAACAAATAACAGCATAATTTATGTGTGAATCTATAAATGGTTTTTCTCTTGCACTGTCCAGGATTAGCAAGGCAGCCTGCCAGGAAACCAAAGGCCCTAATGTATTTAAAGTGACACATTAACAGGATAAACAGTAGCCTTATCTGCAGAGTGCATTGGGCACTTTGTTTTTTTCTTCTTCTCCTAAAACACTCCAATCCCATTAACAAGACCTACACTGGTTTCACATCTTTCTTCCTCGTCTGGTAATGCGGGCCCCTTGTCCAAAGGTGCCAAAAGTGGGAGGCAAGGGCCCAATAAGACACACATTAAGATTCACTAATCCTTTGTTTGGCTCTCCGATTGAGACCTCGGTCAAACAGGACACAGTACGAAGCGGTGACAACTTACAAACTGCAATCATGAGGACATTATGGTTTACATCGGTTAGGATCCGATTATCAAGTGTTTCGGCAAAAGTATTAGTTGAGAGAAAACAATAGAAGCCCATATTTAAGGTTGTGCAACACATTACCTGTAGGTCGTTTTTATTAATAGTGAGAGATGATAACTATTGCAATTGGTATCCGTTGCATTTACTTTTTCATGTGGGAATAAAATTAAAATAATTAACTTAACATATTTATACAAATGCTCGATGCACTGACAAATTAAATACTTTACCTATTTCATTGATATTTCATGGACTTAGCTTGCAAGCCTTTGCTCTATGTCGTTACAAAGGATACAGCAGGCCCATAGCCTAAACGAATAAAAATGTATTCTAAGTAAAGCCATCCAAATTCATGAACGCAAACAACACTGCGGTGATGGGAAAGACAAAATAAACAGAATAAAATATCCCAATACCAAAGGAGTGACTATAGCAGTTATCTGAAAGCCGAGAGAAACGCTACAGCATTATGCGACGGTAGAGAGCTAGTCAGTATGCTCTCAAATAGAATTAGAAGAGACGAGGATGTGTTTCAAAGTCATCGGCAATGACTTCACAGAACACAAAGCATGCCAAAAGCCTTTCAAATACGTGAGTAGCACATTTACACAACAGCAGTTGTCATTAAAATTCTGCTGTCTTGCGGGGCAATGTGACAAACGCTATTAAATTAACAACTATCTAGCCGACTATCGAACTAATTGACTAACTAAATAACTGACTGACTGACTGACTGACTGACTGAGCTAGCAAGTAAGCTAGTTAAATGCATAAACTATAAATACATTTGTACTCTTATGAACTATAAATACATTCACCCTAACAAGACAAATATGTTTGCTTATTTAAGTGCAAAAAATAAAAATAAAATAAATGCTGAATGTTTCTACTCTAGCCAAGTAACAGAGCAAATGCCCATTCAGTGGGAGACTGAGAAAAGGGTATCCCAAGGGGAGGAAGACTGGTGGTTTGTACTTCCTATCCAATCCTGGAAACGATGGAAATTAGACAAATAAAGCAATTCCAAGATAGAGATAGACTAGTGGTTAGGGTGTTTGACCGCCAGCTGAAAGGTTATGAGTTTGAATCTTAATGTCCACAGTCTACATGTACAGCACTGTGCAGGATGCCATCGTTCTCATCAATTACATTTATCAAAAAATGTAATCATGGTCAGTTGGTTTGGATCCTGTCTGCTAAATAACTTAATAGTAAAATATTAAGCACCTGATGTAGACCTAATTAACAAAAACACAAACATATAATCAGTCAATACCTTACCAATACCATAATACCCAGTCAGGCCAGGGGAAGCCTTCTGATAAAACCACCATGTTGGGTACTTTGGTTTTAGTGTGAGAGGTATACAAGAGGCCATAGGCTTCACAAACCGCTTTTAAAATATACGGCTGCCCTGACATTTACTAGCCAAACATTAAATACTATCAGAGAGAAGCGCAGTGGAAAAACGCTAACCACTGCGGGGCCTTTTCCAAACGCACACTCCTCTCCATAAATTAAAAGTACTGCTTGGAAAGGATGCTTTTTCCCAAATTTCTCAATTCGTAAAAAGATTTGGTACTTGGGAAATAGGAACTTTGTCATGAGATAGAGGAACCGCGTGACTTGAATGTACAAAACCACAAATGTATTGAAACAAATATTGTTGTTTTGTTTATGTCATATGTTTCTAGAAAATATAACTGTAGAAAATAATTTTCCTTTTTTTTTTGGAAAGGTTACGACACATGCTGATTGGACAATATGGCTGCAAAGTCATACAGACATGTATACTGTAGAACTGCTGCAGTATTGTCATGAACGCACACACACACACTCCAATAGTATTTTTGATAATAATAAAAGCTGCCCGCACACACACACACACACACACGTGATCTCTGTCGTGTTGGCAGAGACAACATGGAAGTTTGATATCGCCCTGCTGACCTCTGGCACAAAGGGCTTCTGGTATGTTACCACTTTTACGTTGCATGGCTATCCCTCACAGTTCAAGAAATGAATAAAAGTTTAATTGTTTGGATGGAGAAAACCTGCTGTGCATACATCCTATAAAAAGGTATAATAATCGTACTATGATCATCAACAATCGTACAATCGATGCATACAGAAGCCAGATTAAGTATTTATGAAGGACAGTGCCCAGCTGATGACCCCATTGAGGTGATTCCCCCCCCAAACCTTCATTATTCAGGTGGTGTGGTTGAGGTTGTACACCTCTTTTACAAGGCAAACATGATCGAGAACACAACTCAAAAGCCCAAAAGGATCTGATCACTATATAAGGGAATGGAAAACCAAGTCCTATGGGCTCAACTTAAAGATCTCCGGTATTTATAATATTTCCGTTACAGTTGGTATCCTCTTGAAAAAGTGTAATCCTTCCTTTTCGGAGGGAAGTTTATCTGTAATTTTTTCGGTTTTCTTTTTACAGTTGGCGTCTTTCAAGGAGCATTTTAACGAAGGCAAGTACATTTAAGTATCCATTTCATTTTTTCTATACTTAATATACATAAAAAAGGTTGTTTTTTGTTCTCGGTTTGCATTCCCAACGACAGGAATGAGACGTGGAGACGACAACGAGCTGCTGGTGAAAAGCTACAGGCCTCAGCATCTATCAGACTCTCAAGAGGGTTTATACACTTAACAGTAGAGAATTAGATGGAAAAACCCTTAAACTGGAGCCTTCGATCTGCCACGAAAGTGAACCACTTACAGAATAATGTGGTGTAAGTGGGATCAAATATATCAATAAAAACAGAGTGTCTGCTTTTTAAGGCCTCTCTAGGGATGGGAATATATAATATGAATATGGAATAAAATAATAATCACGATAACTAATTTTACACAATTTCAATAAATATCAGAATATTCTTATGAACTCAAAATACCAGTAATGACTGAGGGTCATAACATTGAAAAAATATGGAGATTTAAAGTATGGCATTAGACTAATATTTGTTTTCTTTCTCTCTGACGTATGGGCATATCTCTCAATCATAGTTTATGAAAACTATAAACTACTAACAAAAATTATGTAATGGTCAAGTGACTCACTGGATTATTTCAGTCCATAGTTTTTGGTTGGGTACGGTTTGGAAGGGTTATTTGTTGCTTGTTTTTGGAGTCCTGGAGTACATGTTCCTCAGATCCAAGTAGTACACCTATCCACTGGGTGGACTTGAGATCATGGATGAGCTGAACACCTTCGTAGTACGTACTACATATGCATTCTCCTACCTTCAGTAAAATGACTGAACATGCATGGAAGAGAAATATGGGTGCAATTAACAATGGCCAGAAACAGTTATGTGACGGAACGTGGTTTATTAGGCTATGGGTTCTTTGTCTAAAAACCCACGTTTGCCCGCAAGTGTAGGAGTTTGGGTTGCAGAGTAATTAATACCCACATCGCATCGTTAGGAATTGATATGACTCCTTACAAGCCGTTGTACCTCAGTGATGTTCGCTAGGTACTACACATGCCCAACAAGGCAGACACATTAAGTATTGAGTGTTGGAGGGCAACGTGCTTGGAGACAAAATATCTATAGCTTACACCTACCTCGGTAAAGCCCTCTAAGAGAGCGGAGCCATAACGAGAAGAAAACATTCATTAACCCTCTATCCCCTACCAAGAGCACGCAGGGAAAGAAACACTGGCCTTGTGGGTACTAAACCGCCCAAGTGTGATATGAAATGTTCTGCCAAAATCCTATCTCATTGGCCGTGCCAAAAACTAATGGGAACGGCATTGTGGGAATGAAGAAATTGCCTCAAAAGCTCTGTTTAGCATTAAAACAATATTTTGTTATTTGGTGATCGATAGTGTTAGCTAGCATAGCACTTTAACATTAAATGTTTCGAAAAACATCAAAGTAATGATTTTAAAGAAAAATGTTTGTCAAATAAATAAATAAATACTCTGTCTATGAAGAGTCAAAAGTCACATGGGTTCAAACCCCATAGGGGGCAGAAGTGTTCCATCATCCAAGTTACACCTTACCTTAACCCTTCTGACTTTGCCCTTGAGCTAGGCATTGTCATTAGACCTGTCCTTAAGGACCAGGTTAAGAGTTGAAAGCAGGCGGCACATTTTCGCCCAAGAGGAATAGTAAAAGCCATCCATCTAGAAGGCCCCTGAAAAATGCCAACAACACTAAGGATGTCTAAACAAGGCCAGGTAGGAAACACCGCCATCTCTGAATGGAAGGAAGTCTCTCCAAACATAACTATACACCAGGGAAACCCATCTTCTGCAAACATACCCATGCCCGGTACCCTTCAACGAGACATGGAAGGCAGGGGGATTGGGGATAAAGCTGGGAGACCGTCTGTCTCCATAAACACCACTAAGGTCAGCAGTTGATGTTTTAGACCAGATGGCAAGTTGGTAGCTCTGTGTCCTGGGATCAGGATGGCCAGTTGCCGTCCTTTTCAACTTTTCTCTATCTGGCAGCAGTAATGCACACGCGCACGCACACACGCATGCACACACACACACACACACACACACACACACACACACACACACACACACACACACACACACACACACACACACACACACACACACACACACACAACTAAAGAAACGGTAGTGTTGATTCCCAGGAGGACTTTCATGCTGGCCAAGAAGTTCACTACAGCTCCTCATTACAGCCAAGCAAGGCACCCCAGGGTGCCATAGATTTATTTACAGCAAGTACACCAGTTATTTATATATATTTTCTTACAATTCTCTGTGTGGTGTGTGTGCAATTCTAGACAAAGATGCATGCAAGCCAGCTAGCTAAAAAGTAGGGATGTAAGAAATTCCACAAAATAAAAATAGATTTACACGGTCCAAATCTCAGCGAGTGCTCGTTTTGTAGGTCCTTTCTTTTGTTTTTGATATAGTCTCCACTCATATTTACACATTTCTACAATAGATTTGAACCTGTATTCTATACAGTCCATGTGCTTTACACCCACACCGGAGCTGGGCAGGTCACGCAGTTGTTCACCTGCTATTTACTCTCGTAGAACTAGCAGGATGTCCTTCTAGGCATTTCAGTGGTCTAGCCATTTGGGAAGTTTTGAAATGTGACTTATCTGGACGAATTGCATTTTAGTTAAGCTACTGTTTAGGGCAGAGCAGGGAACTTTGTAATATGCTGATTGTGTAGAAATATTGGCCAGACGATAGCTCTACAGAGTAGTGCTGCTGTCTGACAGCTTCCATTGGATGCTGGGACGTCTCCTTGGAAGAAATACGCCGACACACTGGGACTCATCCTGGGCAAACGCCTTTAGTTCAAGTGTCACATTGCCCATTCACAGCGTGAAATTCTGTTGACTATCCTCTTACTAAAAATGACACTCAAACTCCATAAGCTGCTGTTGAGATGTAAATGTCTTAATACACCACAGCAGCGCTATGCTGATACACATTTCCATCCTGGTGGGTGGTCATTGCAAAACGTGCTGAACGTGAGGGGAACTCTTCCTACTTAACATTGGCATTAAACCTATTTCTTACAGCCTCTCAACAACACGCCAGCACTGCACAATTAGTATTAAAGGATATGTCCTGCTGCAAAACATTGCTTGGATACATCGGCATATAAACATAAAATTGTTTTCGTCAGATGTCGGAAACATGACATTATTTTCAATTAAGAAAACGTTTTTGATTGTGTTTTGCTTGAGGGGTACTCATTTACTTGAGTACATGTTGCACTCCTAGTTCAGAGAATGTGGTCCATTGCCCTGTCTGTCTGTACATCATTTCAAATTTAGAAAGAGAGAAATAAACTGTACAAAGTTAATTAGTTATCACATAGAGGTAGCTCATTTATGTTAAAACCGTCTGATGTTAAGGATCACTTGCAGTACCGGATGCAATTACCTGATGTCCCCAAGGGTAGCCTAAGTGCTTGTATATTAACATGTTCAGTTATGTCATGACAACTTCATGCAGTCAGGCAGCTTTTAAACTCCCCCTCATTCATGCTGCTCAACAGTATTGGATCTCCGTCTTTTCTTCTCCTTCTCTCCCATTGACTTCCACCATTTCCCTCCATATATCCAACTCTGCACAAAACGTGAGTTTTAAGATCTCTTTCAGTGGTGCTCTGCCGCACCGCCACAAATACGCAAATCCTGCAATAAAATTAGCCCGGGCCTAAATTACGAGGCTTGATTGTTAAGAGCTAATTCATTTCCTGTGGGCCGGGTCTTGCATGATTAATGGCGGTACTAGCACTGGCCTCCTGAGTTGGGTCCCTGTCAAGGGAGATTAATCAGTGGAGCAGCTTCTGCCATCGCACCCTCGCCCTGTCCAACATGCTCTCCTGGTTGGCTGGCTGGCCAAGGACAAGATGAGGGGTCGACCAGGAACGTGTAGCTTCATAAGTTACCTGTCATATCATGTGATACGGGTTAGATGGGGGGGTATTTAACTTTATGAAATTTAATAATATTTACCATAATTTATTGGGGGAATTTGTTTTAGGTTTACAGTAAAAATGTTAGCATATGGAAACGTGTTTCTTTACTTTTTTACCGTCTGCACATTAGCAATAGGACATTTGGACCGAGGCATTTCAGTGGTGCAGGCATCGAGCCAAAATGTAGTACTATTTTGTACTAGAACCATGGCATTTTCTTTCAACATGCAAAATCAACTCACTTCAAACGTGAACAGGTGAACCTCACCCTACAGCACAGCTACACATTCTCTGACCCCTAGACCAACTTCACGGCCGCTTCACACCAGATCACATTAAAGACTATCCTAACGTACATGTTGTACCGTTTTTGATCCTGTTTGTTTTTCCCATAAAACCTTCGTGCATCCCACAGAGAAGCCCATACTATCTGAGATGTAATCTCTAACTCTTTGCCTTGCCACAGCCAAGCCCCCTGCTGGGACAACAGCCCGAGCCCAGGGTGTGATCTCCAGGAGGAGACAGAAAGGCCGCCCAACTTGGGGTGGGGGACTGATACCTTCTCCACACCTGATTGAGATCAAAAGGTCTGTGAGCACATTTCTATCCAGCCCGGTTCAGCTGACCGGTGCGTTGATTCATATCTTGGACCGCTTTTGGATGCAGAGATCTGCAGGTGTGTAACGCCATGTATGGTTTTGTTGGTGTGTGCGTTTGCGTTTGTCAGTGTATGTGTGTTTATGCGAGCTGCATGCAGTTTGTCTAATACCTGGTGATGTTGGTAGTTGTACTACCAAAATGACTCCAAATACCTTTTACCATTGTTCCAATGGTAGTCATTCCTTTTAAGTTTCCTTTTGGTCCATCTTTAATTCTTAATGTCCTTCTTTATCGTTCTTTATGAGTTGCATCATTACATAGAGCAAAACACATACTATGTACTACTATTTAGTCGTTTAGGAAATGACTAGTGTTTAGTCATTTAGGAAAGGTAGGGTGTCAAACCACCTGGGAGTCGAACATCCTAGCCACAACACTACCCCGCACATAAATGATCGTCCAGGCAGTATTTATGTAGGAATTATCACTTGCATAAGTAAACACAGCTCGTATAGTGTGCTTGTATTCCTGTTGTTGTGGAAGAGCTGCTAGCTATAAGCCATAGCTGAGGTATACTGAGAAAGCTACGGCTGCTGTGAGAGTATCATATGGCCACAATGGATGGCCTCTGCCAAACGTTATTAGTGTGCCACTATGTTTCCTTGATGCATTAGCCCTGAGTAACACACACACACACACACACACACACACACACACACACACACACACACACACACACACACACACACACACACACACACACACACACACACGTCACAAAGCAGTGTGCTCAAACAAGCACACCACTAGGCACACACTCGCACACCTACACATGCCATGCACCAGCGCAAACATACACACACAAGAACGCACGCACAGGCACACACTCACCACATACACCTTAAGTTACACACACATGCACACACTTCCGCACACCTAATCCGGTGTGCACACAGTGAGGCAGACACGCAAGCCTTCATTTGCTTCCGGAGTCATTTCGGAAGGGCATTCTTAATGCCCATAAGAAGCACTTTGGAAATATAGCCTACGGTAAGATTCATTGCGAGATCAAAGGTTTTCCTGCAACAATCCCTAAAGAAAAATAATAATAGCAAGTTAAGTTGAGATGAGAACTATGTGCACCAATAATGCGATTTAATCACCCATCAGATTTGAGCCCTTTGCTATCGCTACTATCAGCATACTAATATTAGTTTAGAAACATCCGACAAAATCGAATGTAACGAGCGTAACGAACGTAGTGAGCGTAACGAGCGTAGGGAGCGTAACGAGCGTAAAGAGCGTAACGAGCGTAACGAGCGTAGGGAGCGTAACGAGTGTAACGAGCGTAAAGAGTGTAACGAGCGTAACGAGCGTAACGAGCGTAGGGAGCGTAAAGAGCGTAACGAGCGTAACGAGCGTAACGAGCGTAACGAGCGTATAGAGTGTAACGAGCGTAAAGAGTGTAACGAGGGTAGTGAGCGTAATGAGCGTAAAGAGTGTAACGACCGTAATGCCACATGTGGAACTTGAGCCATACAACAGTTCCATTAGAAAAAAACAACAATTATATTATAATGTTTCAATATTTGAAATCTGGTGATTCCACAAAAACAATTTGACTGACATAATTTGTGACATCACAAGAATATAATTTGCATACCATCCAAGGGTCAAACACCAAGGGTCAAACACCAGTCACTTGCTGACTCTCATCATTGATCTTTTTTTCCGCATCAAAGCCAACATGATTTAAGCTCCGCCCTTGTCTCCGATAAAGCCACCAATCGAGGCAAGGAATGATTTACACAAATTTAACAGCCCCAACAGCCCCTATTTTATAAACATAAACCCTGAAAAGGACATACTGAGTTAAATAAATGGCTTATTTAGATTTCCACATGGAATCATTTAATTGCTCTTAACGATGGCCTGTTAAACGGAAGACATTTTAATCACCTTGAACAATTTGAAAGCAACAGTGCCAGCGAGATTATTAACCAGCATTGTAGCAGATGCATGTGTATTTTAAATGTTTGTTTCATATTTTACAAAATATGCAAGGGGCACTTCACAATGACCAATAGAGGTACAGGTTACAGAAGGAAATGTGAAACATACAAATGTACAAGTTGTCTGTAATTTCCACGTTTTTGGATTCGCCGTTGAAGTTTCAATGATGTATTAATGTAGTACCAAGGTAAACATTATGCATTATTCCATGTCTTTTTCTGTCTATTTATCTTTCATGAAGTCATTTCAGAATATAGATTTGACTAACAGAAATAACTCTGACTGCCTGCAGCAGAGAGCTCGTCAGTGGTGGGACTCAGAAATACAAACCACGATGTACAATGCATTGGTTGCATTGGTTAAACTGCAATATCTGGAATAGCAATCCAAGGGCAATACCTTTATCTTACTGTTTTGTTTTCCAAATAAAGCTGTTTGGCTGCTCCTATAAAAGTGAACACTCGCCGTAGGGGGCTCAAAATGTGCAACAAAATTGCTTTTAAATCTTGTAAAGAAAGAAATAAACAAAAATGCAACACTTTACACTTTTTGAAGTACCCAGACTGAATGCCAGCTGTAACCTGGGGAAATACCAACATGATTTGTGGAATATAAAACTCCAGCAGTACATTCTGTATTTCATATATATTTCCAATCTGGGGAAAAGTCCACAATTTTAAAGTATGTCAGTAGTGGGGTGACCAGGGCTGTCTATAGTGTTTAATAAATGGTATTGATATTAAGATCAATGAATGATTGATTAATGATCAATGATAACCGATAACTGTAAACATGGTGGGAGGAAGCACCGTATTTCTGTAGAAGCCTATTCAGACGTCGATAAGGTTTTTTTTCCTGCATATTTCCATTTATTTATATATATATATATATATATATATATATTTCACCTAACAGACAATATTTGTGTCTTAATGATCACGTTCATGTATTTTCATCATATGTCCTTACTGGTTATTAATAACTCAACGTGACAAGCACATACACACAACAACACCATCTGCTATCGGCAACTCTTATTATATGACTTCCGGAACGCATCTCAAATGTGTCACTGTTTTCTTCATCTCCGACACAACACAACACAGCCGCTCCATGTGATGGAAACCTTGGTCGATTGGAGCAGACACGGCTGACATCGCGGCACCAGAAAGGTTGTGCGTAAAGTGCGACCTTGCACACACGCACAGCGCAACAAGGGCTTGTTTAATTCGAGTGAATGGCGGCGAAGCATCCACCGGGCCCTAATGAGAACGCCATGAATCTCTCTGACACTGGGTGCTACCGCCGTGTCTTCTAGATAACACGCAATGAAATGAAAAATGAAAGAACAAAAAAGCGGCCTGTTGACGCATTTAAAGTGACAGAGACCAAATTTAATGCGATGCAAATTGCAAACCTGATAAACCAATTCAGGTAAGTGAACAAGACAGGTAGTTTTGCTGCGATGCCCTTCTTTTCATCCCGTGAAGTATACGGAATTATGCCAGAGACCACAAATGTATTTGCTTCAAATTAAATATCAACCTGTAAACATCAGAAACATATATAGGATTAAGAAAAATACATACACAAGCTACTTTAAAATTCAACATAGATGGATCACAGTTAGACATCGGGCGAGAGATTTACAGCCTGCTAACTATTTTATTATTTTTAAAATATTTAAAAATCTTTGTTTATTTCCGGCCCTATGTTCGGCCCTATGGTTATGCCAGTGGAAGCAATATAAGCTTTGAATTATCAGCTCTATTAAACAGCTATCATTTTATTATCAGAATAATGTACCCTAATCGGCCGATCGTTTATCAGACCCGATATTTATCAGGCAATTTATTACGAGGCAAGTCTTCAGCCAGAGGCTTGGTAATATATGATGTGAAATCAAATAAATGAAGACCTCTCCAGACAACTCAACGATGCAGCAGACCATGCCATGTAGGGTGTGAGCAAGCAAACCACTGAAAAACATCCCAAAGTCCAGAAGAACACTACAATACGTAGGGACATACAAACGTAGGGGAAAACGTTTTAGATGTTGAGTGTTTAAGAAAATCATGTCCTAAATTATAAACCTATACTAACCCTAGTGAGCATGACAAAATGAGTTAGCTCGTAGCAAATGGGTATGTCAACCCGTTAACCCATCTCTCTTTGCTTCGTGGACTAGTCAAGCTAGTTATGGACTTACATGGGGCCGGATAGTGTAGTGGCTGTAGGGAGACCCACAACCAGCCATAAGGTACTGGGTTTGATCCCAACGACTGAAGCTTACGTGTAAACAATTTGGTTAATTCAACAGGCCAACCACATTACAACTGGATATAATCTAACATTAATTCAGTGCCCATTCATATACAGTACTTATATATAGTTATCAAAGACAAAACACTTACTCCAAATTTATATATTTAGCAGTGTACATACGCATAATATTTAGGCTATGTGCACCAAAGCAATTATCTGTCCTTTGTAAGTAGAATAATTGCTTTGCAATACAAGTCCATTTAAGATTTTAGTGCGCACAAATGAAAAGCCAATTGACCACTGATTGGCTGCTTTGTTCACACCAAACAACCAATTAAAAGTGATTCTGTGAAATTCCACATTGTGATGCAACAAAACGTGTCCACAGATATTGTAAAACAACGGGACTGATTGCAGTGATTATCTCAGTTCTCTCTGAAGTTCAATGGAACTCAACGTCAATGTGGCTGATTAGTACTTTGTCAGTCAGAAATAGTAGTAAAGAAAACTACTGGAAATGTAGAAAAATAAAACCAATTATCTATAGTGTCCTTTTGAAAGAACCACCACTTGTGTTGAATATTGTGAGTCATTAAAAACTGCTTCATTTTACTACTACATTTAATACATAACAAAATGACACGATTATACGTTTTATACATCTGCAACATGTAACTGAATTCAATGACAACATATCTGCAGTAATTGAATATAACAAAACAGAAGACAGAAGACAAGCCTACTGCACTCGTACATCTGTGGACTGATGTGTGGAAACCATAACCTTGAAGGGGTCACACATTCTGGGGCCACGCGCAGGGCCTTCAGGGGCCCAGCGGTGGCTTTAGGAGCCGTGTGTTTGGTGCTGATACCAATGCTGTCCGACTAAATCCAAAGGGCGCCCTGCAAGTTTTGGCAGGAAAACGTGGCAACAACAGTGTCTTGTTTACTCAGCGACGACAAGGGATAAATCAGAGAGAGAGAGAGAGAGAGAGAGAGAGAGAGAGAGAGAGAGAGAGAGAGAGAGAGAGAGAGAGAGAGAGAGAGAGACAGAGACAGAGACAGAGAGAGAGAGAGAGAGAGAGAGAGAGAGAGAGAGAGAGAGAGAGAGAGAGAGAGAGAGAAAGAGAGAGACAGAGACAGAGACATTAATTGCTTGCCATAAAAGCAAATATCAAACAAATAATGACAGGTGTTTGCCTGCCCTTCCTAAATATGAATTGGAAATAAGTCATGAAAGCAATGTAACGTTTTCATTCACTTGAATTTCCGCCTAATGCAGAACAATAATTGGGGTAGGTGAGTGGATGTGTGTGCGTGTGTATGCATGTTTGCGTGTGTGGGTTTCAACGCCAAGCTAATCAACACAGTTGACGTGGCCAATATTTCATAAGGAAATAGAACATCCCATGTCCGTCCGTCTGTCTGTCTGTTCATCCACACGTGTCTGCATGAAAATCTCTGTCACTCAACATTAGAACAAGAACTATCTAGCAACTAGCAATCCTAAGGTGTGTTTACAGCACTAAACGTATATACTTTAAAGTTTAGTTGGAGAGTTGGAGAAAAAGCAAGGTAATTATCTCAACGGTGATGTGACTAGCCTGCTCACAGCTAAAGAAATAACATTTTCATCAAGGCTAACTGCGGATTATGATAACAGTGCCAATGTCTTTGAATGATAATCAGGCTTTATAAAACCCTCTTGGAGCATGACGTGGTTCATTCTCATCCTCTTTGATCACACAAAATGAAATCATACAATACACTCCATACCAAAGTGCGCACTGTAACCACAGCAACACACAACACCATTCTGCTATAAAAAGGTATACAAGCCTATAGATACCCTGATCATGAAAAACATACAAAAAACGATACAAAACAGAAGTATGAGATAAAGGGTATAATTGTTTTCAATCACTGCTATGCTGGGCGACTGAATTAGTGGATTGATTGTGTATTTGTAAGCGGCAGCGACCCCTTGCCAGCCACCACAGGGGAGGGATTAGTAGAAGGAATCAGAGACACGGACATAAATAAATCAGCCGCCTTCGAGGAGCATTGATAAATGGCCATTATTTATTGTTCTGTCAGTCCTTGGACGTTCAAGACAAAGCTTTAAGTGTGTGCGCACGCACACGGACCCAGACACACACGCACAGCTGGATAGATGTTTACACCAAACAGAGTTTGGAACAAAAAAGGTCTCACTGAGTTCCTTCTTCACATATCCATGATTAGGTGTACAGTGTGAAAAAGGACTGCGACACCGTAGTTGAACTCCTGAACAAACATTTGTATCTTGTGTATGCGGATGTAAACATCTCTGGTTGCATCTTAAATCTGCCACCATTGGAGTTTGAAGTGAAAGTACGAACTAGGGATTAGGGAGTATGTGTATCTTGGGAAAAGAATACACATGCCACCACCGGCTTGTCTGTGTCAGAAATGGCACCACTGTTGCATTTTCTCCAATTCTCAGGACCTCATTACAGCAAATATCGGACCGTAGCAGGTCTACACTTCACCACATAATCACATATGTTCTGCCAATCAAAATGGCTTAGCGCTCACTGTTAACCATTATGCTGTTCAGTGGGGCTGGAAGGATATATAGGCATTTATTATTCAATCACAATGAGTCATTTTCAAGATTTGAAGATTCACTAGGGTAGAAAACTCGTATATCTTGCGGCTGTTTTTTTTTATTTTGCCCGAAGAGAAGGCTACGCCAAGGTCTCTGTGTTTTTTTTTTGCTGACCTTGCTTGAGATTCCTGACAGACTCGACTAGCAACTTTTCATTACCAACAAGAGAATAACATCTGCTACCTTTGGTGTCCAACCAACACTATTCTTTTTCGGAGGGGGGCTAGGAGAAAAACATCTAGAGCAATAACAACACAAAAGCCATAGTACATCTTCTTTTCCCTTCCCATCATTATTTGGGAGTCCCAAACAATCAATACTTTAAGAATATCCTGGACTTTTTTTTATAAGAAAGTTACCAACAGCGATTTCCTATGTGTAACATAATGAGGTACTTAAAAACCCTGTAACCTTTGACAGTCGGTCAAATCGAAAGGTTAGGAAAACCCAGAAGCCCAGCCGGCTCAAATCCACTGATCAAACACCATTTAGTAGTCAATAGAAGTAGGAAGGCAGGGGGAAGCTGTATTAAGGAACCAAAAAAATAAAGATCTAAGTACTTAAGATCAGGTCTAGCCCTCGGAGAACGAAACTTTGGCTCAAACTCAATTAGGTTTCCGAAAGGCAGCGGGTATCAATTGTTGGGAGACGGCAGCAATTATGTCATAGGAATGCAATTAATATAATGGACGAGCGGCGACGGGCGGATGAGCACTTGACTACTTCATCATAAAGGCAGTCAGGAAAATCCCTTCAGATCAGGAGCCCTAATAGAAGAAACTCCAGAGGTATGCATCCATCTTGGAGGTGTCACACAGTTTATTAATGTAGAGATGCTTCCAAAGGGGTACAAAAAGAGAACAGTGGCTAAAGTTATCTTGACATTGACCTATATACTATACATACAGCCTACGCATTGTTTGCTTTGCAATGTGCTAGAAAATGTATTCTAACCCATCATGTTGTTTCGCTTAAGGGGCCCCTATATTACCACCACGTGTGATGTCGATCAGCCATTACAAGCCCTTTCAAATCAACCCTATAGCGACATCAGAAGTAGAAGTATCCAACCAGATGCATGATGGGTAGATAAGCCCAGCACTAACAACTGTTACTGTTACTAACAAAAGTAACAGACGGTTCATTCCAATATATTAAACCGTAGCGACATAAAGTTCTATGTTGTTCAATAAAACTTCTATATTGTTTGTGAGTGCCACCATGCACTATGACTATAGTGCCTACTGACTACTTTCAAAATAGAGTCGCCATTTCGTTAACACATACTGACTACTGTCTACTGTCTACGTTTTACCTCCCTAGCATGCGATGCATTCAGAATCCATAACATGCCCAAACAAGCCACAGATAGCATAGAAACTTTCTATAGCTGAGTAGGATTATTTTGGGGGGAAAAGTCCACTTATTTCTGTCAGCCAGATGTTAAGGTTTCCAGACCACGTGTTACCATTCGTTCTGACCTTGTTCAGGCACACCATCCAATACATTACGAATGCATACTACTAATATAAGAAGGGCCAAGGGTGGCGGGCCATGGATATTATTTGCAGAAAAGTAAACATACCGAGTACACAAACCGTTTGGCATAATCAGTTTGTTACATGGCCCAATTCTTAACTGTATTTGAAATTCTGTGCATGCTACCAATGTTACTGGTTTAACCCAGAACGTGTACGCTGGCGGGTTCCACTTACACTTCCCTTCCCTAGAATCGCCGGGGACGACCATTTTCAACACAGCCATTAATTGTGTTGTTAAGCTGTCTCATTACAAAGCTAATAGTGCATTTGTCCTGATTGCGCCTGTGGATTGGAACATTGGTCACATGGTGCAGGTTGATGGGTACGGAGAAAAACTAAATGTGGTTACAACTTGTGTTTTCCCCCAACATGTCTCCTACCAGAAAATATGTATATATAATTGCCTTTTAATTAAAGATAATTAAAACATCGTATTTGGGGCATTTTCTAAAGGGGACTATATGTTCTAGTATATCTGGATTGTGTAATTGTGATTTATAGTGCAATTTAGAGATGGAACTTTTCATGCATTTTACATTTTAATATTATGATGAATGGGGAATATTTATGCCATTCCTTAATCTCCTTACTCTACAAGTCAATTTGAAAGAGTAATCACCAGGTGATATGCCACGGCTTGTCTACAGGGGAGAACTAAAAGTTGACATTTTCTCAATTTACCTTCCCTGTGTCAAACCAGTACATATTTACTGTTAGTTACTGCCCTTCCCACTTAAATATAATTTGCAGGCAACACTTAAAACTGGATTAATGTGGAAAGGATTAACAATTTCAGCATACAGTTTGGTCTTTCCATTACTATGTAGGTGCACTTTAATCTAAAGCCACCACAGTGAATTCAGATCCACAAATGAACAAGCGGGTTCGGCGTCCCGCTCAACCACCCCTAGACTAGACTGTAGACACTAGTACACTGGAGACATCGTGCTTTGAACCCAGAACGGTCTGGCTCGGCGTAAAACACCCTAGCCATCGGACCATCCTGACCTGAGTATCAGTCTACAGCTAATGGTGATTTGCGATAAAGCCGGAGCAGATGTTTACGACAATCTTTGAGCAAATATTCAATATTCTCTCTGTTAATACGACCTGAAGTTAAGCGTGGTCGTACAGGTTATGTTGTGTTTGCCTAGAAATCTATTTTGCATTCATTTAAAACAGCCTCACGCTGGAAGAAAAAGAAATCCCTAAGTATGTATAGAGATCCTGCAGATAGACAGACTTTCTTTCTGGATTGCACCACATTGTTTTGCACTCAAGGCCTCAGCGCTTACAGCTCCATGCAGATGAGGGAGCATAGAAACGCATGCGGGTCCATCATTTTAGCATTGTTCTTAACCAATGGGAGGAAGCCGTGAGACCTACAGGGGACCTCTGTATTACATGCTCTGCTGTGCATTACGTCTGAAGGATAATTGCTCGGGGATTGGGGCTAATCCAGAGGCCCGGACAAAATACCTGACAAACTGAAACGGTACATGGCGGTCTGAATGAACACGAGGAAGAAATCCACCACATACCAATGAGAGCCCCACACACACACACACACACACACACACACACACACACACACACACACACACACACACCCTGTAGATCAACCCTGTTAGTACACACACACACACACACACACACACCCTGTTAGTACACACACACACACCCTGTAGATCAACCCTGTTAGTACACACACACACACACACACACACACACACCCTGTTAGTACACACACACACACACACCCTGTTCGTACACACACACACACACACACACACATCCTGTAGATAAACCCTGTTAGTACACACACACACACACACACACACCCTGTTAGTACACACACACACACACACTGTTAGTACACACACACACACACACCCTGTAGATCAACCCTGTTAGTGTACACACACACACACACACACACACACCCTGCAGATCAACCCTGTTAGTGTACACACACACACATCCTATAGATCAACCCTGTTAGTACACACACACACACTGTAGATCAACCCTGTTAGTACACACACACACACACACACACACACACACACACACACACACACACACACACACACACACACACACACACACACACACACACACACACACACCTTCTCCCCAAGGGCCTAGCATGGCTGTTCTGTCTTCATACTATTTGGAATTCGTTGGACCTACAATAAAAGGGACATTTTGAATCTGACACACTTGAAAGGAAATTTTAAGCAGAATGTTTTCAAAGTGAGGTGACATGAATAACTATCTCGCTAGTTAATTTCCCTATCCCAATCATTTGATTAGGCCTCAAATAGTGTGCAATAATCACACAACATTCTGTGTATGACAATCATGCATTCTACATATGAAACTATAAGACCAACGCCACAGTTTACTTAAGCATTTACTGGGCAGAACTGTCCTTTTCGTTACAGCTCACACATGAATAATGGCCTTGCAAAATCTATTGGTACATTATAAACGGTTTCCATGGAAAGAAAACAAATCCAAGAAGATCATTTAACACAAGACGTTTTGTGATGTCTGCCAAGCTGCCTGCGTCTTGCTTTCAGGTGTGTTTTATTTGTCTTCCTCTCAAGAGTAAGAGCTCGAAAAAGCCAGAACTACTGCAGTGTTGTGGCACCAAGGGCGGATATTACATGCTGGAACGTCACATCCGAGGAGCAGATAGCATCATAGCAAGCAGCTGTTAAAACACTGACTCCAGCCATGAGGTACCACGTCTGAATAGAGGCCTTAGGAAGAAACACACGATATGCAGGGCAGCGTAGTCTAGTGGTGTTTGACTCTCAGCTGATAGGTTCTCGGTTCAAATCCATAGACTTACAAATATGGAAGTAGCCTCCTTGTCTTAGATTTCAGGTTATGTGCGTCGTCATTGCTGGAGATGTTTTTGAATGGCTGCGCAGTAGTCTATGGCCAAAACGTATTAATTATAAAGCCTTATTAACTCTTTAATGACATTAAACAGTCTTCACAAAATGTATAATGTGGAGCTCAACTAGCCACTGAAATTCTAACCGAAGAAAGAAAAATCTATATTTCGAGAATGGGTTATCACATATTTTCCCAATAGCACCGGGAGGCACCTATAGGCTGTTAGAGGAACTACATGTCAGTAGCTTCCACCAGAGCTTCACAAACACAGAAATGTCCACAGTCATGGTCAGAATCCTTAAGCATGATGTCCTTATTGCTTTGGATAAATGGTGACAGATATTGAGGGAATTCAAAACATTGCTAAATAAAAAGGTTTGAATACTAGAAGTCACACTCTGATAGGTGCCAAGCTGGAAGGTTTTTAAAAGGTGTTCAAATCAAATTTTATGGTTCTCAAACATATTTTGTTAAGAGCTAAGAGACAAAATCTTGAATGTTGCTACTCAAAAAAGTTCACGTCATACTTTGCTAAATATTAACCTTTCGTTGGATTTACCACCAAATGACTCCTGCTATTGTCATTTAGCAGACACTTATCCAATTCGACTTACAGGGAATCATTTCCTCGCTCAAGGATGCCTACAGGTAGACTGCAGACATTGGGATTCAAACCCAAAACCTTTCAGCTGGGTCGAACGTGAGCCCAGTCAGATATTATCATCTGTAGATGGAGAAAGGTGATGGATGAATTATCTGGACACAGTAAAGCACTGTAGAGCATTTCTCAAGAAGAGCATAGAGGAGAGACAGTGAAACCAGACCCAAACCAGAGTGAGCAAAGCTTTCATCTGCCTTGTGATCTGGCAGACTCTGGCCTGTCCCCCCAGAAGGAAGACACTTAGGCTGTTTTTCTCTGTGTCTCTTTGAAGCCCAGAGTATAAGGATGCAATATATTTATCCAAGTGGGCTTGTGTTTCAGGGGTAAAGCTTTGCAGCAATTCTGATGAAAGCGTGGTTAATGATAAGATATAGATGCCTCCCTAGCGCCAGTTTGTCCTTCAAAGATCGACGATTTCATAACTACATTATTAATTACCATCATTTTTTTAAATAAGTGCCCCCCCCCCTCCCCCACACACACACACACGTGAAAAAGCAGTGCAACATAATTGCCCTAGAAATATAATTATTTCATTCATTGTTTTATTAATTATTATTTTTAAATAGTTTGACAGAATACATTATGGTCACTGTAGCGCACCAGCTGGTTATGAATGCTGGGTAATGTCAAACCAAAACCAAAAAGAAAATGGAAAAAGGATTACACTGACACAGCAGTTTAGACATCCACTCCTGAGTAGAAGAGCAGCAGAGGAACGACAGACAGGTCTGGTTTAGCAGTGACAGGTACGGAAAGGCAAGCAGAACAAGAGCACGAGCAAAGGCTTTAGACCGCAGTCCCCAGTGGAAGTCTGATTTTGTCCGGGTTCCGGGGTGTATACTTGACTGCTGTTACCTCGATTCCCCTTGTCAAACTGCGCCCACTTTAAGTGTGCTACCAGAGGGTTGGCACAAAACCAACGCAAAGCATTAAAAATGTGTCAGTGTAATAGTTCATCAATAACTAATAAGCGAGTTGTAATAATAAAATGGCACACCATGTACTATTTGATAAATCCACCCATAGCATCATCCATACCACACCAACACTGAAAACATGTGTCTGTATTAATAGAAGAGTCAAAACAGCAAACTTTCTTACACAAGACAAGAATAATACAAACACAAAGGCATCAGGGCTATGTCATCCATGAAACCATCAAGGAAATGGCCCATACAAATTTGCAAAACATGTTATTGAAACATAATGTTTTTCTTGGGAAAATTGAAAAATGCCTTCACCCACAAAAACGGATTGGATATCAAAGCGCCTACATGCTAACCAATAAGGGTAAAACCTAGGCAACCTACGACCAGGACAAAGCAAGCAATTCTCATTTATTTTATAAATCACTGTGGACATTGTGCGTCATTTCCTCCACTGTGTGTGTGTGTGTGTGTGTGTGTGTGTGTGTGTGTGTGTGTGTGTGTGTGTGTCGGTTGAGCCAAGCTCATAGCATGTCTTCGAGGTCGCTAGTAAACGCGAGAGACGCTAAGTCGAGTCCTAGAGAAAATGATGTGGGGGGGGGGGGGGGGGGGGGTAGGACACTGCTGGGGCCTGAAAGAGACTGTTTAAACTACAGCACGGCCTAGGTTACATTAAAAGATAAGAACTGGTGCACACGCACACACGCACACACACACATGCACACACACACAATCATCAAACCAGACAAGTCAGCATCCCCGCTGAAACGCAGAGGAAGATGATAAAGGTGGAGTGTTGGCCTTTATATTTTTGTGGGGTTGGTCATGTTGTTGCTGGATATGAAAGTGTGCAGTGCAGGCACACTGGTTTCGAGTTACACAGACTAAGACTAGATAGTGGTGGTGGTGGACTGGAGGCAGTTAACTGTAATGTCTCTTCCCCCCCCCCCCCCCCCCCCCCCCCCCCCCCCAGGGTTGTCAGCAAACCACTGGAAGCTTTCAAAGCTTTCCATAATACAGCAGTGGACCTTTTCTAGCAGTGGTAGGCTAATGGAAGCTGAATGGCAGCCCTTTGAGCACCCATCAGAGGATATGGTACACAGTAGCGTTGATGTTCAAATGGTCCTCTTGTCCACCAGATTTGTCAAGCCTAATCCAATGCTTTGTTAGAGTCACTATTCAGCAAATCAATTCAAGGTTTAGTGTTTGTGAATTAAGTTGCAGGTCGTCAATGAGCAAGTGGGTTTGGCACCAACGACAAAAATACGGACATTGGGGATCAAACCCTGTGCCTTTTGGATGGGAGTTGAACATCGTCTCATTTGTTAAATGTTGTTACAGTCAATATGTGTCTTCGTTATTAAGATAAACTGTGAGTATATAGTAAGTGTGAACTGCCCATCATGCTGTTGAACTGCTGTCATGTGTTGGAGCAATTATGTATACCTCTCTTCACTTTCCATCACATTGGATAAAACTAAATTTTAGCTGAAGTTTTTGCTAAATGACGGAACGAAATCTACTTCACTAGTGAAGTATTACAAATAACCCAACGGTTAAAACAAATCAAATTGGCTTGACATCACTTTTTGTACTGTTTGCATGTATGGTGGTCAATGACAGCATTGCCTTCAAATCAAAGCATACCACCTTGTGCACAGGCTCAGTAATGGAACCCTATACTTGTCTTCTCGCTCTCGCTGTCGACTTGCTGAAAAGGGCAATCAGTAGGTCATCGACAACAATTAATTCACCCCATTGTGGTGATGGCCACAACAAACCCCCTTAACGCTCACACACCGCCAGTGACCAGAGGCAACTCGACCGCAAGTCATTCATTGCCAATTAGAGGCGAGGGCGACAGGGATACCATTTGAAAGGGTGGAACCAAGGATCTTGGCAGCTTGAGAGTGGAAAAAAGCTGAGTAAGGGTCAATGTCATGCAAATAAACACTCGGGAGATGCAGCAATGGCCAATAGGGTTGAAGGGCTGTTGTTTAGCGGTTGGTAAGCCATTCTTTCACAGATTTGAGTTTTGATTGATTTCAAAATGAGGGAACAACATAATATTGAGGGTGTTTCTGCTGTATATAACGTGTCAAAAAACTAAACTGAACCTAGGTTGAGATTGACGATAGAAAGTCGAGAGATACACAAAATCCAATTGTAGGTATACCTACAGTATTTATTATAGTGAAAGGTTGCCTCACAATAAATATACTAAAAATAATAATAATAGAAAATAAATAAGTAAAGTACCAACAACAATGACCAGACACCAAGCTACAAAGTGCAGCGTGTGAATAGTATCTGGTCACGTTGTCCCAGTAGGACGGAGCTAGAGCCTCGATCGATGAGTCAACATGTTACCCGCCAGCACTCGCTCTAAGCTCCCCAAATCGGATTTCCACAGGGCCGAGGTGATGCAACATCCTTCCTCCTTTTCTCAGAATTCGGACTCTTCTAGGAGAAACAAAGGTTGTTGGGATTGTCGAGATCGTCCCCGAGAGGTCGTAAGGATCCGAGAGCCTTTGATAACATGAGAGCAAAGAGGTGAACTCAACTGAGTCCATTGCAAGCATTTAAGTGCAGCAGGATAGTGTACTGGTTTGGGTGTTCATCTCCAAGGCAAAAGGGTTCTTAGTTTAATCCCCAAAGGCCGCACTAGATCCGTCCATGTTTGGGTTAGGGCCTCTCGCTTTCTTGTGCCTCTTGTGTTGGACGTCTTGTCCAACTCCTACCTGCTAGTCCTAAATGACGGATAGCTTCACTTTCAGTCGCTTTGGATCAAATCTCCAGCGCATAAATGCACTGGAGAATATTTCCGACTGTAGAATTTCCCTTTCTGAAGGCATACTCCTCCGTTATGTCCGTTGGGAAAATGTTCCTGACCTTTCTCCGGCGCTTTCCCAACAGTACACTGGCTTTTGACGTGTGATTGAGATGCGTTTCCCGGCACATGTTCCCCACTACGAGAAGCGCTGCGCTCAAGTGCATCTGACATTTGGTCACTCGGTGCTAAACGCTGTTGCCGTTAAATCTTCTTCTCAAGAACAATGTTTTGATACTCCCGCGAGGAAAGACTGATGGACAGAGTGGACAAAGAGGTAAGGAGAGAAGAGAGGGAGAATGCGGATGATGACAAACCAGGGAGGACTTCAAAGGGAGGGGATATGGAAACTCAAGACGGCGAAACAAAAGTGTAGGGTTTGGTTTCACACAATGCAAGAAGATGACAGGAAGAAGTGCACTTATGAGAAATTGTTACATCCTGTATGTATATTGTGTATATCCTAAATATAGTAGCCTAAATGTTTCCAGTAGTCCAGCTCTCCAGTCATCACTTAACATAAGCATCATAACATCTACTGCGAACAGTGGTATCAGATTTCTTAAAAATGAAACTTTTCATTTCAAAACTTTCTTTTTATGCAAACACAAACTAAACGCCCACAAATGTACTGCACAATTAGGGTAAATAAAGACCACCTCGTAGGCTCACTGCCTAAAACCCTCTTTCTCTGTGCCGCTGGGGTTCGTTTGTTGTTACTTTTTGCCTCCCAAACCCACACAATAAATAGATAATGAGAGTGAAGCCGGTAAGATGTGATGGAGATTGTTCTGCATTTCTTATCTAGTTATTTCATTTTGCTCATCGGTTCTGCGCGACACTTTTCACCGGAATAAATCTAAGCCGACATGGCCTGTGTGTTGACCGGGAAGAGTGTGTGTGTGTGGGGGGGGGGGGGGGGGTGTAATTTAAAACCAGGTTATCAAACCCCTCCAGCTTTGGGCTCACACGTTCATTCCCAAACCCAACATGCAATTAGAGAGACGGTATTACACATTCAGCAAAGGCGACTCGGGGTGTGTATGTGTGTGTGTGTGTGTGTATGTGTGTGTGTGTGTGTGTGTGTGTGTGTGTGTGTGATGAAAGTGAAGACAAAGTAAGGCCCTTGTTTTGCGTGTTCCTATACATGTCTGCAAAGGTGGGAAAGGGCCCCGGGCTGAGCCCCTCCCTGGGGCCTCCTGCGAGTCGCTGTTAATTCTAATGATTGGAGAAGGAAACGGCAGGAAAAACACCTGCATGATGAAACCACGCTATTCCGTCAAGAAATTCCGAAAGGCGTTGTTAAAAAAGGGGGAAAAAATCCTTCTAGATTTTATTTTGTTGACTCGGTTTTGGGAGACAGATCGTGATGTGAAATAGCAACACAAAAAAAAGATATAAAACAAGACCATGTGTGTTTAAGATGGTGTGACAAGACAGGCTAAGACAGCTCTAAAATAGTCTTAAAGTCCTATTCACACAGCATCTATGCAGTGTGAATATCGTTGTTAAACGTACAATATGACATACAGGCAGCCACGGTCTATGCTGTCCATGGAGAACATTGAATTCTTACTTTAAAAGTCAGCAGCCTCCTCTTGAGCAACAGCCAGAACTTGCATCGTAAATCGAATAGTTAGGCATACAGTTTTCAGAGGAGTGACTTAATCATGATTGATTAGGCAAACATTATTAAAATATCGATATAAAAACCATATAGACTGCTTGACTACATTCTCTGGTTTGTATCATCTATGGAGCCTCTGTGCTCATAGCTACATGCTAGATAATGCAACCCAAAGCATGTTACAAGATACGTAAGAAACAGCACAATAATCCAAGGGGGGAAGATTCAGACTTTGTGGTTTTATAATAATCTTATTATTATTAAAATTTTGTTTCCAACATGATCCCTAAAGCTACCTTGCATTTGTTTCCAATTATTCTTCACCCATAAATATTCCCAATGTATGACAAAGTCTTTCATCAGCATGCCATTCTCACATCATTACCAATGTTACATTACATGCAAGAGCTAATGCCATGTAGTATGTAGGTACAACATCTGCAAAACATTGGACCATTGACCTTATTGGTCAAGGATTTTTGTTCTCAGTTTGCCTTGAATTTGATTAAATGATGTTAACGGTCCCTGTTTTTTGGCGGGAACAGAGTTGATGCCGGTGATGTTTCACCACACACATCAAGCACTACTGCTATTAATAAGCCATGCGTGACCATACCCCTTTGAGCATGAGGAGTTTAGCCATTCCTCCTCCAAATCAGTTTAAACGAGGTCCGACCCCTGGCCCAACACGAAGTCAGCAAGCCAATTAATATTGAACACTGCATAATCACACAACTCAAACAAGCAAACAATCAATATGCGCCTCCACAAGCCCCACCACACCAGAGTTACACATGCTCTGGATTCATTCCCTTCATAGTCGGCCTCAGCTAAATGCGCCACGCGCCACGTTTGCCTTGCAGGACACATACTGCAGGTGCAGAAGAAGCAACGTGTCAATTATTTTTAGATACACGTCATTAATGAGCGGGTAGTGGGGGGGGGGGGGGGGTTGGGGTTCGAACCCGGAACCTTTCGGCCGGGCGTCAAAACACACTTACCCCGGCTGCTAGTACATCACACGTTCTGCATGCAAAGTCATACATTCCACATCCACACACACGCATGTGCTTCATAGGCACAAGGACGCATCACGCACACGCACAAAAAGCGTCTGCCAGTGTGCAGTCAAGCACTGAATGGAGGACTGTGGAGGGTGGGTGGTGGTGGTGGCTAGTTGGCTGACTGGATGGACAGGGCTGCCTTTCTCCCTACTCAACTGTTGTCCTTAATGAGAATAGAGAGTGATTCAGTAGCTTAATGCTCCAGCCCCGCCCACCACGGCCCCTCACACCCCCCCCCCCCCCCCCCCCCCCCCCACCCCTGCTTCCTGCGGTCTGTTTAGTCTGCACTCTCTGAAACAAAACTAAAAAGAGAAAGAAAGTGAAATTGATACCCAACATAAAACAGGAGCAAGGATGTTGGAAAGAGAGAGGGCGAGAGATAAGCACTGCGATAATGAGGCAATCGTGTGGATTTTAATTTTAATTCTCGCATTATCAGATTTATACTGGGCCCGGTGTGGTTGCTTTTGTTCGCAAGCTGTTCTGCAGCTCTCTTCTGTCCATTATTGGATTTGTGGGAGTGATTTCCTACTTACTTTCTGTTGTTTTTAAATCATACTGAATCAGGTGTGATTTTGACGCCAGCGCGTAAAGTAAATCACTTCTTCAACACTATGCAGGTTGGTAAACACTCGCTCTATAAACGACACCCCCAGGATGAAAACTATTCTGCATCAAGCAATGCCCTACAATGTACTTAATCCTTAAAAGTAGGCCTGTATCACGGCCTATGCTCATTTCATCTGCTGTATTATACATGTATCGCTAATGTATGTAGTGGATATCATTGGGGAAGAGTAACATGTTTTTTCGGGATCAAGCTTGAACCTACATCTACACAACTGCAGTGCAGTTATGCTTGTGAAAGATGCAATGGCAAAGTAGCTAAAGATTTTGTCTGGCATTATTTTGTCAAACGTATGGTGGGGATTTATTATAAAGTCCATGAAGTAAAACAAATGGGGCACCTGAAATGACGTAGGGAATTAGGTGTAACGTTTAAATCATATCCAGGTTTCATACAGAAGCCCCACCAGCTAGTGGTGTCAGGTATGTAAGACAGAGAGGTGTGCATAGAGGCAGCCTAGGACACCTTCTCAAACTAAACCCCACTCACAGGGCGACGCCGACCACACCGTGCGTTTAAGAAGTATTCCAAGTTTATTCAGCCGTGGTAGGACGAAGACATCGATGTTTACTCTAGGCTACACATGCCATCCCTTGAAAGGATGTCCACACACACACACACACACACACACACACACACACACACACACACACACACACACACACACACACACACACACACACACACACACACACCTGAAATAACTCATGATTTTGAGAGAGACGGAGCGAGAAGGTAAAGGTTTAAGTGCGTGTTTTCCTATAACATGCAGCAAGGCATGATGCCAATGCGCACAACTGCACAGCTCTGAGTGTCGCGGACGGACACTTTGCACAGTAGCAGGGACCTTACCGAGTGTGAAGTAAGGAAGAGCCGTGTTGTCAAGATCATCCATGACGGAAATTCGTCCGGGTAGGTCTGTTCTAACGAATAATAACAGACGGGATTCCCCTCCTCCTCCACCGCCGCCGCCACCTGCTCCAGCACCTCCTCCTCCTCCTCCTCCTCCGACCATGCTCCCCGAACCACCACCGCCGGTGAAGCTGAACTCGTTCTCCCGGAGTACGGGCAGGGTAGACACCGTGACGGTTTTAACTTCGCAAGGGGTTTCCGCGTCGCCCTCCTGGTCCCTGCCGTCCTCTTCCAGAGACACACCCCCGCCTCGGTTCGCCCGTACGGTCCATAGGTGTGTGGATAGAAGCCCCGCCACAAGAAGCACGACGAGGCGCAGTAGTTTCCCTGCCATCCCCGCTCTTCGTGTGTGCATGTGCGTGGTTCTCCGGCCGCCTGCTTGCTTTGAGCTCGGCTCATAAGCTGTCTGTTCATTTATAGTACAGTGGCTGCTAGAGGAGTCGTCTCCGTCCAGGAGGCGGCAGCACAGGTGTAGTGAGAAGGGCTCTGGTTTGTACATTTCTCCTTATAGATTGCTCATTCAGAGCGCCTCTCTGTTACTTTGAGTGGACCAGATAAATGAAACATGAATGTGGCTGATAACAAAAAAACAACAATGTAGCAATTGTTTAGAAAATCGAATGTATGAGAGTAGGTCAGTCAGGATTGAATAAACTACTACAAATATGTCAACAAATAAAAGAATACTGCATTCTATCGAAAGCTATGCGCCTGCATTCAGAGTCATGGTGTGGACATTCAGCACATAGTCGAGATTAAAATATTTATATTCGATTGTTTTAAAACAAAAACAGTAGTAATCTCTTGCAATCAGACAGATTTTGTATTACAAACCATGGAAGAAATACCATTGAATACAATTCTTTGAAAAAAAAAGATGTATATAAATCATATTGTGACAAGAAAAACATAGCCTACATACAAAAAGGCTGCAGTGCCTTGACATATTGTGCCACAGTGGGGGATGTATTGCATAATGAGATCCAAGACTCCAATATGACACATTTCACTGAAAAAAAGTATCAGCCTACAAATGAATTTAACCAAGCACAATTGCTCTTATTATTTTATCCTCCAACTCACAAATGGTTAGGCTTCAATCAGATCAACGTTGTTCTATTATTTTGATACAGGCCTGTAAGTGGCTAAGGACTATTGGCAAAGTAGGTATTACTTACGTATGTATTAGCGAACATTTTGAAAAATAAATGAGAACATCCAATCACATGTTTCAAAGCCAACCTGAAAAACAGTGAAGATGTGATTTGTTTCCATTGGTCAAAAATGGACAGAATAACCCTACAGTACATTTTGAACCATCTGCCATTATTGCCAAATCTACAACCATAACCATGCTTTGCGCACGTGCCTTGTTCAGGCATGACCACAGCAATAGTGTGTTCATCATTAGCCTGAGACTTCAGGGATCCAGCAGTCCTACTATGTTCTATCAGAACTTCTGTGGGGAGATGGTACAGAGCTTTGGCAGGAAACCAAAAGCTGCAAGGGGCGGAGTTATGCCTTGCTTCCTGTTTCGCTACCGGGAGATTCTACCGAAGAGGAACTTGTGTGGGAGTGGAGGAAGCTTTCAGAAGGGGATCCTATTAAGTGTAGTTCTACAGTGGTGTTGATTCGAAACCACTATGAACACTTTTTCTATGAACGTTGGTGTCCGGAAATTATGTTTTAGCTTTTATTTTTCACCCGAAAAAGTTATAATGCTGGCCAAGTTTATTCCAATTATGCGCTGACAGATCCCTGCATCCAGCATGATTGGTGGAAACAAAAATGAAGCGAAAGTAAGTGAAACACCCTGTTCACCCAGATGTTTGCTAGTAGTCTTTGCATCAGACTTTAGATATTCATCTTAAACGTTTAATACATAACATTTCCATATTAGAATATCTTAAAGAGACTAGACCTTACGTTATCCCATGTTTTCCAACAATGTTCAAACAGAGGAACCCTTAGTTTTATCCAAGGTAACGCTACATGGGTGAGGTCGCATGGCAATGGGGTCATATGCCCTTTACCCCCTAACTTCCAGGGAAAGAGTCCCGGAAGTTATTGATACTTCAACATCGATCTAGCTTACTACGATGCCCTACTTTGACAAGTGGCTCACGCCAGCCACCGCGCTAATGCAGTGTTTCCCACACACAGACTTTACTTGGGTGGATCATATTTTATTTTTAAAAAACATCCGTCCGAGTGAACGACACCCTCCGCGATCGATAGTGTTTCCAATGAATTTAAATTGTTTTACTTGTTAAAATGGGTAAAATTGTATTCGCTCTCTCTCAGCAGCACATTGACAACAGACCGTCTGTGAATTCCCCCTCCTCTCGGGGCACACTCAATCAAAACATGACCATGCGCGGGAGGAAGGATTGTGGTGTGCTTTTCCCTGCAGAGACGACGGCTGGCCGAATTTATTCCCAGTATCCATCCAGAGTTCACTAATTAGTATAAGGGATGCCAGAAATACCAAAGAACTCTAATGAGATACACAGTCTAAATCTCAAAGAGTTCTCGTTTTGTAGGTGCTTTTCTTCGTGTGAAAGGTGTGCGATGGTTTCTACCAATGCACACATACGGAAAGAGAGTTGAATCTGTACTGTAGTCAAGGTGCATTGCACCCAAACCCGAGCTCCATTGGCCTAACCTTAGCTTTACCTGCGTTTGTACTGTTGTAGAGCTAGGAGGATCCGCGTCTAAAGCGCTGGACATTTTGAAGCGTGAGACATCTCTGGTGTTATCGCACTCTAGTTGGGCTATTGTTTAGGGAAGGCTACTGTGTAATTCACCTATTGACCAAACGATGGCGCTATAGAGAGGAGTGGTGCTGCCACACTGTCCCAGACCAGCAGGTGTACACCGCTAGACACATGGGACTCACACTGGTGATTGACTCTTAAGTTCCCCACAATATCTGTTGAATATCACAATACATTTAACCCACACCTCCCCCCTTGTCAGCTACCACCAAAAGTATAACCGTATTCTGTGGGAAACACTGTAATGTGTACGGTAATGTTATGAAGTTTCAAACAAAGTTCAACATGCTGGTAACATTATTTTTATGATGATTGTATGATTGTGTTGACCACGGATAACAGTGCTGGTCTACCCAACATAATATTATCTACAGCTGTTTTGTGGTCGACTCATCTAATGGTAAGTAGGCAAGTTAATTGTGTGCGGCAATTTCATTAGAATGAAATGACATAACGTGACTAAATGTGACTGAACATAACGTGAATAAAACTTGAATACATTGCCTCGTCCTTGAATATGAGTCAGCTAGATTTTTACCAGCAATGGTGGTGAAGACTACAACTCCCATGTTCCCACGCTACTTCACAATGTCATCAAGCATGTCTGTTGTTCTTGGTTTGATTGAGAGAACCCTAGCAGAATAAACTACATAGCATTTGTGAGACTACCCTGAGACAAAACAAGTTAAAAAAACCTTAATGTCAATCCCTGATGTTTATTTTGGAACCAACCCGTTTAACTGTTCAAATGTATTTACCTTTGCTATTTTGACATTTCTGTCTATACCTCAAGTGTCATTAAAATCCTCCTCCTATTGCACATAGTCAGATACAGAGATTAGCCTAAATGGCAAGTCTGACACCCTTCTTCCTGCATTGCTTGTCAAAATGCTGACACGCCCTGGAGATATCTGGTTTATGCCAAGAGGCCGCGCACTGCGTTCTTTATTTATTTCCCGCTGCATGCCTTGTGACCTCTTGGGCTGGTGGAGTTTATTGAACACCATGTTTTTAATGAGCATGTCTAGCGCTAGACATGGGAGGACGTGTGTGTGTGTGTGTGTAATATATATGACTAGACGAAGGGTTGAGAGGCTGCATGAAAGTCTTAAACCCAAACAAGTATGACAAAGGCATTGTGTTCATAATAGACTATGAAGGGCGGTTTAAGAACAAAATGAAAAGTTGCGGGTTGGTTGTATAAGATTGACTTGTTCTGAAAATTGTTGTGACCTCCGTGCCAAGGCAGACTTTGATTTGTGCCAAATTGAATTTGACAGACAACAAGGCAGTGGTCACTGCAGCGGCGAGAACTGGCTTCTGTAGCCTTGGGAAAACAAGTTTCCTCTCTCTCTCATTATGAACGATAAAATGGACCGCATGTCCGCACAGCAAGCCTGCCGTTGTGCAACACCTAGGTGGCTGGATGTCTCGCCCAAGGATACAAGACTTGGCCTCCTTTTTTCTGCATACAAATCACACAAATTACTGAACAGCTACGATGGGGAATGGACATTTTTGTGTTTAATTAATCCCATTTTCATTTTCTGATGTCAAATTCCATTTGGAGACAGACCAGCCAGCGGTGAAAAACAAAAGAACATTGTAAGTCATTAGCATGTTTGAAAAGGTGCAAATTTCTTCCTCAAGTGTCATTTCAAGCTCCGTAGATCACGTTGAGCGGGTTTCTTTCTTTTACTGTTTCAGTTGAACATGTTCTTATTTCTGTTGAAGACTAACGGACAGGCGATGGCTGGCGTTCCCATTTCCCATTTCCCAGTTGGAGCTGGCCAAGATTTTCCAATGTTAAATGTCACAATGCTTTAGGTTGATGTACACTGACAATATGCAAAATTCGTTTTTGAGATGTCAAGTTTGGTAAGCTTTGATGTTTTGCGGTTGCATTTAATGTGGTAGCCAAGTATGTATTTGTTGTGAGCAGTGTGTTTTATTTCACTATGGTGAAGAGAAGACTACATTTTGAGAATGTATTATCGTGTCATGTCACAACTTTTCCATTATATTCATACATGTGGTCTCTCATGAAGGTAGCGATAGCAACATTATATCATATTCTGTATTATACCCTGCTCAGTAAAAAAACGTTTTTACACAAATATGCTGGAATGCATACATTGACTGAATTAGAAGGACACAAAAATAAGCCATCCAGGTCATTGCTTTGTTGTAATTTGTAAGGCTCTTGTCAAGCCTAATATAGCTAATTTGACTAAATATACACGTATATAAAGGTCCTTGAACCTCGCGGTTGCATTGGACCAGTGAGTGAAGCAGCCCATGTCCCAGGGTCATGCTATATTGGCAGAATCCTTCAATGCTATTGCTGGGATTTGATTGGTCATTAGTGGAGAGCCGTGTGGTGGTTGCTGCTGCAGGTAAACATACAGAGCTACCGAGCGAGAGGAACTAGGTCACTACCTCAAGGACACACAAACAAATCATATGCGCACACACATGCACTTAAACTGGTCTATAGAATATAGGCCTGCATGCAAAAAAAGATGCATGATGCAATGCAATATGCATGCAAGGAATAAGTGAGACACAAGCATAGTTCTTTTTTAGTGAGGTGTATGTATGGACTCGTTTTAATAGGATTTAGGCTCAAAGTATTTTGTGATTGTACATAGGGCAAATAAACCACACAACACTTGATGGATCTCTGTTGGAAGATTACCCAAGTGTCCTAACAGCAGAGAATATCAGACATGTAGACTGAAGGATAAGGAAAGATAGCCTAATCATTTACATGTTGTTTGCAGGTTCTGAATCGTGGTTTTCATAAAGGTGCGTTGTCACGTGTATGTGGGCGTTCATGTGTGCATGCATGGGTTTGCATGTGTGCCTGTGTGTGTGTGTGTGTGTGTGTGTGCATCTGGGCTTCTATGTGTGTGCCTACACGTGTGCAGGTGTGTGTGTGTGTGTGCAGGTGTGTGTGTGTGTGTCTGTGCAGGTGTGCATGTGGACCTTTATGTGTGTGCATACATGTGTGCAGGTGTGTGTGTGTGTGTGTGTGTGCAGGTGTGGACTTCTATGTGTGTGCATACATGTGTGCAGGTGTGTGTGTGTGTGTCTGTGCAGGTGTACATGTGAACTTCTATGTGTGTGCATGCAGGTGTTGTTGTTGCGTGTGTGTGTGTGCAGGTGTGCATGTGGGCTTCTATGTGTGTGCATACTTGTGTGCAGGTGTGTGTGTGTGTGTGCGTGCAAGTGTTGTGTGTGTGTACGTGCAGGTGTTGTTGTATGTGTGTGTGTGTGCTTGTGCATGTGTATGTTTGTGCGTGCGTGCGTGTGTGTGTGCGTGCGTGTGTGTGCGTGCATACAGATAAGGACGTGGACTTCTGCGTGTTCTGTAACGATAACCATGCAGTGCATCATTTTAACCATGGCAACCGAAGGGTGGGGCTGGGGGTGGAGGAGACTGAGATGCACTCCTAGCTGATCCATTTGATCAACCAATCGTAATCAAATCCTGACAATACGCAGGGCTATTTTAACTCAGCCCTTTAATACCCGCGTGGTGCACACAACCACTACTGCTTCTGCTTGGCTGGGCGTTTGGAAAGCTTTTATTTCATTATCACAGCTTTCACTCGAATTGCTTCTATTCCATTATGTGGAAACTCTGGCTTACTGTGCCTCACGACAGTTTTATTGATTGCTTCAATATGTGCTCTTCCATTTGGATGCACGCTTTTGGACTCCTTCTTATGGAGAACGGACATTTATTGGCTTCGTGTGCGTGTAGCCCTTGTAAAAAAAAAAGAGACTAGATAAACAGACAAAGTCAAATAAAATGCTCCTGACTTAAGTATGTTAATGGTGTTGTGATATGCAAAAAGATCTCTTTAGATCTCTGTTTGATCATTCATGCAATGTCTAGGTAATGTGGGTTTTAAATACATACTAAATACTACCATACTACATACAATACTAAATACATATGTATTATGATATGATTATGATTATGATATAGATGATATATGATTATGATATGATTATGATATATATTAACATATATATGTTTTCGCACATGTTTTAGCGGTCCTTTGTTGTAATGCCCTCCATTTTCTAATATGCACTTGACTACTACTGATAAGTGACTTGTCTTCTGATTCCTTTAGCGACACTCTGTCCAGTTACCTTCTGAGGGACTTGGCCCCGCAACCCTTCGAGTGTTTTGGAGTCGCTCTCCAATTTTGCTCGTGGGCTTTGGTTGTTCTCCGTCTCACCTGCATGTCGCCTAGGATTACAACATCTTCTGAGTGACTGAATGTAAACGTGTATAGTGTAGGTCACGCTGTGATATCACAGTTCCAGTCTCAAAGGGGTTCACAGGCCACATTTTAGGACATATCCTGCTCCGCATTTGCAAATAATGAAATGGAATCGAGGGCCCAACTGTGTTTTCCAAGCAAACAAACAGTGAGTTGTTAGCTTAACGTTTCTAGCAGAGCAGCAGAGAGAACCTCTGCTTTATCCTGTGGCGCGGTTCGCCTGAGTTATATGCCAGAGAAATAAAAATGAACATTTATCGTTGCTCTGAGGCAGGGAACCTCGAAATATGATACACTTCCTCTACACCTCTTGTCATTTAGAAACTAAATTGGAGTTTTGTCTCTTTGCCGTCTTGGCATTTCTTTTCATCTTCTTTCAAAATACTTTTTTTCCGTATCATCGATATCCTTCTCACGCTCATTCCCTTCAGCCAACATCTCCACATCTCCACTTATTAGACCCTTTTGTTCTCCTATAGCTGTTTTTCCTTTCACTCTATTATTCTTAGTTATCCAACAGTGCACATTCACAATGTCTAATGTCATTATCTTTTACAAAAGACAAGGGACCATTATGGGTATTAATCCTAACGACGGCCTTACAAATTATGAGCCGGGCCGAGAGATATTATGCTAATATTCTCATTTGATCAATATATATATATTGGGTAGAACCATATCGTACATCAGAGGCAGCAATTTGTAACCGAATAATGCTAAACTGCAGCATTAGATTCGTCAGATAGAAACATATCATATAGAAATATATTTGGCCAAAGCAAAATGTGCCCTTTTGAATCCAGAAAAAGTGAATGGGATGAAGATGCACAGCACAGAATCCGCTTGCATTAACCACACACGCTAAATATATGGGCCACCCAGGCTTTTATCATTAAACCGATGTGCTAAACGTCTCTTAGTGACATGATGCAGCCTGAGCAGAAATGTGCAGATTGTCTAATTAGCCCGCAAGCGCCGTTCCCCGAGAAACAAACGTCCCCCCTAGAGCCAGCTCAGCAGATAACAAGACGTATCGGCCCCACTGCCTGCGCCCTCGCATAGCGCCAGGTTATGTATAGTTGACCCCAGTGCTTTCCAGCAGGTCTTGAGATGGGGGAGCACCGCAGTGGATTTCCAACGATCGATTCCTAACGGGGAGGGAGATGCCCTCAGTTGACAGCAGACGATGACTTCCCTTCTCCCCCCCCCTCCTTAGTTATTAGCAAGCTTATTAGCAAGCATCGTTCAAGATGAGGTCACAACACCTCCTGTCCGTGGCTCTTGTCCGTCTGTCTGTCCCAGTTCCCTTGCTAGTTCACAGGGGTTAAGAAGTGATGGCGGAAGAAACCCTGACCTGCAAAAGTCTTGCCTTAAAGGGCCTCTATTTTATCACCAGGTTTTACATCGATGCCTCATTACAAGCCATTTGAAAATGCGGGAGTGTTCACCC
>JACYXH010000343.1:960000-1157500 GCA_026745465.1 Lota lota | reverse complement strand
GGAAGAGATGCCCTGATTGGTCAGAAATGAGACAGCAGCACAGTTAACCAGAACAGATTTCCTGACAGAGCATTTCCACAGCTGATGGACGTCATTTCTAACTAATTAAACTCAAATGATTGCTGTTAAATCTTACCTACAGCATCTTTAACGTCATTGACATTCACATAGTAAATTCCAAATAGTACAAATTCCATGTTTTTAAATAAACATATTCATAGTTACTAATACAGTATCTAATTCCCCCCAGCATTCATGATATTTCATGTCTCATATGTGAACTGTAAATTGAAAGTTAAAAAAAGAGAGGGAGGCTTGTGATGTAGCATCACAGGAGACTAAAAACAAGCTTGGACATCATCATCTGAACAAGAGTACCCATTAGTATGTCTGATGAAAGGGGATCAAAGCCCTTTCAAAATAAATAAATAAGATGGTAGAAGCTAACCTTTACAGTCCTTCCAGAGCGAGTGTCAGGCCTCTGGCCTCGGAGAACAGAAGTGTGGTTTTTGGTCCCAACCGATAGGATTCACACGCAGAAATAATTATTCTCGTGACCTACCTTACACACACCAATAGTTCCCATATGCCCTGCATTCTGATCTCCAAACCCCACCAAACCCCACTTTAGGACGACTGCTTGTTCAATACAAACAGCCATATCCCGAAAACATTTAGTTTAAGACTAAAACAAAAAGGGCAAAACCAATGTTTTATCATCATAAAGGTATGTGAGTCCAGTAGAACTATGTTTACGATTGGAGTATTATAATTATCGAGTGTGGTTTGGTCATCGTTTATAATGTAATACCCACTCTCTGTACATGATCTTTTACTTAGCATAAATATCCTGCATATATTGTCTATATGCAAAAGCCTATAGAATTGATATTAGCTGTACATTACCTCACATTCAGATGATAAACAGTGCATAATCGATCCATAATGGTGCATAATTGATCCATAATGGTGGACTGCTCCTGTAAGTACCAGCGTAGCTATTGTATGCTGTATGCTTATTTTTAGATGGAGCACCCACACAAACACAACCTTTGACAGTTATGCTCACTATATCAGTGTGTGTGTGTGTTTGTGTGTGCATGCGTGTGTGTGTGCGTACATCATATTTTCTATGTATTGTCAGTAATGTTTTTATTCCGTTCCATATTGCAATAGTGACAAGTCAATGGAACAGTATTATATTATGTTATATAATATTATTGCATTATAATATATTGGATTGACTTCTGCTATTTTTGAAATAACAGTATTAGCCTATCCTATTAGCTTCAACAACTTTCTCCATACCCCCCACCCCCCAAAAAACCAACCCATTATACTAAAGGCTGTTTGACCCTCTGGAGCCGCCCTCCTTCTCCACCTGTCTCCGTTATCTGAGAGCGTCCGCTGTAAGACGTCAGACACGTCCACCACAGAGCCGGTGGAAAACGCAGCAATTAATAAGGGCAGCGGGGCGAGGACAGCAAAAACCCCTCTCTCCTTGCACTCTCACTCTCTCAGACATCATCCCCCCCCCCCCCCCCCCCCCCCCCCCCATTCACAGGAAGATGACAACTGACAGGCACGTACACACACACACACACACACACACACACACACACGTAGGCTTATTTAATTTAGACACACACACTCATACACAAACACAGACACACACCAGGGCTTATTTAACTTATTCGAGACACACGCACAAACACACTGTGATGAGTTTGTAAAGATAATAAACAAATGATGGACACCATTCAACACAGTGCTGACACATTTAAAAAACAATTTTCTTCTTTGAAATTGAACGTTTGTGAGAGCTGAAGCTGTACTGGTTACCAGCATGTTGTGGTGCATGACTTGTCATTGTGAATGTTAATGTTGTTGTGGTTTGTGACCACAACAACAACAACAACAACATTCACAATGACAAGTCATGCTTGAAATTGAATGTTGCATGCTGGGTAGGACCATAGCACCCACCGGGGACATCAGAGCACCCCGTCGTCACCGCCGCTGACATTGACCCTTGCACGCAGCGAATTTAGAAAATAAAAGCGTCATGCTCGTAATTATTGGGTGGATGATGACGAAGCATTTGTAGCAGGTGAATCGTTCATGGTGCAGAAGGAGGCGGTCTCCACGGTGATGTGTCACTCGTTATGTTTACCATGAAGCACTTTGTTGATACTATGTCGTAGACCCATGGTGACGCTTTTATTAAGCGTGGCAGGGAAAAAACATGCTAATGTGGGAAGCACCCCATCAATAAAATGGTAATGGAAAGGCCAGCGCTTGTTTACTATTTGTGTCTTCCTTTCCATTAACTGTGCAACGTAGATCTCCATTGAACATAGACACATGTAAAAGACCTAGGAGTTTCTTTTTTGTAACGTCCAGTGGACAGAGCAAGGTCCGAGCGCTCAAGCAGATAGTGTGGTATAGGCAATGTGAGCTGACACTGGAGTTCAAGGAAAAATGTTCTACATTACCGGACACAGGAAATTAACTGGGCAGGGCACTACCAAAACCCACAAGGACTAATGGAAGACAAAGCCCCCAAAATGTGGAATTCTATGGGCTCTAGAAGGGCTACGCACACTGAAAGCTGAGCATGTTGGGATCTGTAATCCAATAGATGGGGTCTCACTGATGATGTTTTCTGTCCACCCAATTAGGCTGAAAATGTTATGATGTGTTGTTACCAAGAGACGACCCCATTCGCCAGACTGCAATCTGCTGTTAGCTGCGGCTGTTAGCACTTTTTTGGTTTTATTGTTAGCGCTTTTGTTACTATAAGCTGGTGTGTAATGTGCTAACACTGAGAAGCATTCAGCATCGTTCCAGAGAAAAACATAAAGAATGTTGACTTCAACGTTAGCTGACAATTTTCACTTCTTCAACATGCACACAATACACAACAATCCAATAATAACCGCAAAAAACCCAGACACCATTCACAGTGTTACAGACTTGACCTAGTTATCAACCGTTCATGTTGCTGTTAATCCAAGCATGTCCTTTGGACTCCCTGGGATATAGTGATACATGGGATTATCCTGGTCCTGCTACCTAAAAACAATTAAGTATTCAGCACAGAGCAATCCTCAGTGTGGCCATCCAGCACTTTTATTAAAATCTGTGCACCAGGTCTCAGGACTAGAATGTGCTTGCACAGCCAAGACCAAACACAAATACGACAAAGCAGAGGAAGTTCTTGCAATGTTGCTCTCCAAAAGAGAAGGCCTCTCGACAGACATCCTCCCCTTCCCCAGAACACATCTTTGCACTTATAGCCCACGCAGGGACAAGTAGCCCATGGCAACCCTAGAAAGACGGTACAGGAACGCATGAAGAACCATCTGGAGGCCCACGGGACAAAGACGGACACGCTTGAGTAGCGTCTTTCAGGTGCCATTCAGTGACAGCAGAGCTGGGAGGCCGTGACGTGTGCTTGTCCCTCAAGGTTGCCTTGCTTTGCCCTCTATTGTCTCCTACACCTTCGTTTCGTGGGCTACGGTTGAAGGGACTCACGAATTGATGAGCGGAAAACACAATGCGACTAAGACCGCAATGTACAACGCAAGACCTGATTTACTGAAACATACCATTAAAGCAAGAATACAGCTACAAAGCACAAGCGATACAAAACAATCATGCCTTCACTTTTTTGTTTTACCGCAACAGCATTTATAAACTTGGAGATGCGGGTGCATCACTTATCCATAAGTGCATAGCAGTGCAAAGAAAATGTCCAACACTAACCGTTTCCAAAAGCAGGTTTTTTTAAATTCAGTCAGCCAGAGCAGACAGCCACATAATAATCCAGGACTTTGGGTATGAATAGAACAGTTTGTGTAAACCCCATCCAGTTAATGATGGCCATCTTACTTACCGCACATAACACCTGACAGTGATAAATCGCAGCCAGGTTTTTCAAAGTAGAGGCGGCATTAAAAGTCAAAACAGATGTCTTCATAGTCAAGCACCGACAAAATAGCTTCTAACGTCAAAAGAAAACTCGCTTTATTTTGATACAGGATAAACTACGTTGATGTCCTTCTTGAATATTTGAAGTGCACGTTTCATAAAACACTGCTGATTAAACACATGGTGTTGAGGGAAAATTAAATGAGGACCCCTTGTTTACATATTGATACTGACAATCTGTTAAGTAGCTATTTAGAGTTCATTCACTCAAGCTCTCGCTCTATGATTAGTTTCACTTGACTTAATCTGTCTACCATGAAATGTATTCATTTATACCAGGAATGTATAATATAATGTACTATAGTTTGAGTATTATGTTCACTATCTGAATATGATACAAAGTTTCAGGCAGGCTGCCAGAAAAACTGTTTGTCATCTGCTGACACCTGTTTTGCAAAATATCACAAGTAACTTGGTAACTTTACCTTTGGGTGAACTTCAGCATATATGTATATTTAATTGTACATTTTATATGAACTACTAGATATATATACACACAAAAAAAAACTCCAAACTCCCAAGAAAACATATGTCAAGGCACTTATTATACACAGTCCTATGAAATAGTTTATGTTCAAAGAGCAAAACAGTATTTAAGAGTCATCTGATGTGTTACCAACAGAGGGCAGTGTTGCGCCACGACTAAACACTGGATTCCAGTAATTCAGTGGGAGGGAGGGTTGACAACAGGCAGAAAAACAGCGAAACAAACGCAGAGAACAGCGAGAGAAAAGAGTCTGTCTAGAGCCGAATGTTTTCGGGCAGCTTCATTTGAACCATTAAATTGTATTTTATGCTGAAATTATACAATAATTGGAAAATGGAGTGAAGCTAGCGAAAATGTCAAAGGAAATATATCAGCACACGACCCAGGTAGCAGCACACAAGAAAATACCCCAACAGTGTCCCCGTCTATGTTTCTGTGTGACCAGACATGTTGAACAACATGTGCCCTCAACTCCAAAGCTAATTGATTTTCTCCACACCCTTCCAATCCAAATATCGGCATGTTTTACTTCCTATTTTGTTTATCTTTTCTTTGCATGGTGGTGTCTGAACTGTGTATTATTTAAGTAGAAGGTACAAATACATTTATGTTGTTGTTGAACCCCCCCCCCCCCCCCCCCCCCCCCCCCCCATATATATTCCCATATGTCTTTTCCCATTCAAATTGTGTGGAAGGTTAATGCTTCAGTGGCTTCTGCAAAACACCTCTGATTATTTTCTTCTCTTTGTCTCCCCCAAACACACACACACACACACACACACACACACACACACACACACACACACACACACACACACACACACACACTATGTTTTTGCTGCCCAGCGATGACACCTGCATTTGATAAATAAAAAACAGATGAATAAAACATTCCAAATAAGTTAAATATCACCTTGTTTCTGTATTGGTTTATTTGCGCTATAACCTCTGCAATACTTTCTCCTTGAATAGAATAACATGAAGGGAGGGGGGGGGGCGGTTAAGATAAGGGGAGTGGGGGGGACGACTTCCTTTTGAAGTCCACCCTCCCCCGGCCTCTGTGAGAAGAGTAAAGGCAACTATTTTGCTGTAACACCATGGTGTCCAAATTGAAAGGCTCAACTACATCTCTTATTTATTCATTCATTTATCCCAGCAATATGAAAACCAGGCTCCCTGCGTATTCAGATTGGGCTTTGGCCCTTGATTTCCACAACATCTTAAGAACATTTGAAGCAGACGAAGAGAAAATACTCCAATACTTGAAAGGGCCCCTGAATAAATGGCATTACCATCTATGTTTTGGTTATACTTGAGATATCTGCAGTTTGTAGATTGCTTGTACCGGTAGTCTGGTGTAACATACATCATACTGACGCTACAGTACAAGACAGTCACAGGTTCAGGAAATACAAGAACAAAAAGTAATTGGCAGCCAGCAACGGATGTTGGTTTGTTACTCTGAGAACCTTGAAAGTATTTTCAGCACTGTGGTTTGTTTTCTACAGTAAACTCCCTCTCACTTTATTTCACATTCTGGGTCCAATTATGGGATGGTGGATGTGTGAGTACACTGGCAGAGGTGACGTCCATGCTGGAAAAGGTCGAGGAAAAACCCAATGACCAGTGATCCACAAGATGAGGCTATCTGACAGTCAGACACACAATACATGAAAATATGGATGCACCAGACGTGGGCTGACTTGGAGCGTGTTCTGGGTTTGAACAACAGGAAGCGATGGTTTTCGATCTCGCATTAAAACCCCCTGAACGAAGAGCTGGAAATTAGTGTTGGAGTCGGAGGGTGAATACAAACAAAAAACCCTGGCCGTGGTTCACAAATGCATCTGGAAAAGGAGAAAGGTTCAGAGTAGTGTAATAAGGTACAGCGGCTGAAGAAATGGAGAAAGGATGGAGTGCACGGAAACAATACAGTCCAGTTCAAATCAAGGGCTTTTCCTCTCCAGGACAATGTGGCCGTGTCGTCTCTCTGAATACCAACGAAGGCTGTGTGGGAGCTGTGTGTGCGATGTCTGTTGCTCTACGAGGTTAAGGGCATCGGAAGGAACTGCAAGCTGCTTCAAACACAAAGAGAGAGAGGGAGAGAGAGAGAGAGACAGAGAGAGAGAGAGAGAGAGACAGAGAGAGACAGAGGGAGAGAGACAGAGAGAGAGAGAGAGAGAGAGAGAGAGAGAGAGAGAGAGAGAGAGAGAGAGAGAGAGAGAGAGAGAGAGAGAGAGAGAGAGAGAGAGAGAGAGAGAGAGAGAGAGAGAGAGAGAGAGAGAGAGAGAGAGAGAGAGAGAGAGACAGAGGGAGAGAGACAGAGAGACATAGAGAGACATAGACAGTGAGAGATAGAGAGTGAGAGAGAGAGACAGACAGAGGGAAAGAGACAGAGAGAGACATAGACAGAGAGAGATAGAGAGAGAGAGAGAGAGAGAGAGAGAGAGAGAGAGAGAGAGAGAGAGAGAGAGGGAGAGAGAGAGACAGAGAGATACATAGACAGAGAGAGATAGAGAGGGAGAGAGAGACAGAGAGAGACAGAGGGAGAGAGACATAGACAGAGAGAGATAGAGAGGGAGAGAGAGAGAGAGACAGAGAGAGACAGAGGGAGAGAGACAGAGAGAGACATAGACAGAGAGAGATAGAGAGGGAGAGAGAGAGACAGAGAGAGACAGAGGGAGAGAGACAGAGAGAGACATAGACAGAGAGAGATAGAGAGGGAGAGAGAGAGAGGGAGAGAGAGAGAGAGAGAGAGAGAGAGAGAGAGAGAGAGAGAGAGAGAGAGAGAGAGAGAGAGAGAGAGAGAGAGAGAGAGAGAGAGAGAGAGAGAGAGAGAGAGAGAGAGAGAGAGACAGAGGGAGAGAGACAGAGAGAGACATAGAGCGACATAGACAGTGAGAGATAGAGAGTGAGAGAGAGAGACAGACAGAGGGAAAGAGACAGAGAGAGACATAGACAGAGAGAGATAGAGAGTGAGAGAGAGAGACAGAGACAGACAGAGGGAGAGAGACAGAGAGTGAGAGAGAGACAGAGGGAGAGAGAGAGAGAGACATAGACAGAGAGAGATAGAGAGTGAGAGAGAGACAGAGACAGACAGAGGGAGAGAGACAGAGAGTGAGAGAGAGAGAGACAGAGAGAGAGAGACAGACAGAGAGAGATAGAGAGTGAGAGAGAGAGAAAGAGACAGAGACAGAGAGGGAGAGAGATAGAGAGACAGACAGAGAGAGAGAGAAAGAGAGAGACAGAGAGTGAGAGAGAGACAGAGAGAGAGAGACAGACAGAGAGAGACAGACAGAGAGACAGAGTGTGAGAGAGAGACAGACAGAGAGAGACAGAGAGAGAGACAATGGGGCACATTGGAGAGGATTTAACAGATTTTACAGCATTTTTGGAGACATGATTGAATTTCATAGGTCTCCAATGACATTTGTAAACTACCCATATGGAGGGGTTTATCGCTCTGTAACTCCAGTATATTGGAATATTTATTATATATATATATGTATTTATATATTATGTATACTTGAGTATGAATAACTTGTATTTCATATTTATTGTCAACTTAAATATGAAACAGCTGTACTTTCTGTTGATGCATTTAATTGAATGTTGTGATTCATAGAAAGGTTGTAGAATATATATGGCTGTGTATTCAGATACACTGTGTGTGTGTGTGTGTGTGTGTGTGTGTGTGTGTGTGTGTGTGTGTGTGTGTGTGTGTGTGTGTGTGTGTGTGTGTGTGTGTCTGTTTGCTTTAAGTTCCCCCCACACAACGATACATGTAGAGAAAAGTGATACCTGACAAATAATATGTCCAGTGATTGTGCACAAAAGCAGCAAGGGCAATCAGTACACAACTTCCTGTGTGTCAGCTGTTTGTTGCCCAGCAGCCACCTTGCTGTCCTTGCTGTTTTTTTTTTGTTTTTTTCCCCTTCTCTTTCCTGGTGTGAAAACGCTGATGTTTGTTCCCATGCCTGTGGCGCACGGGATTAAGTAGTGAGAATTTGCAATTCAAATGCAATTATGTCCCCCCCCCCCCACACACACACACCCGACGTCCATGTCCGTGGAACTCTATTAGCCAATGAAACTGCTGGGTAGTACCGGGAAATAATTCAGATGTTTCCATGACGATTTTATTATCAATCTTTTTAAATAATAATATAATAATAATTAAATAAGTTAAATAAAGACACTTATGGGAGGATGAGTCGTAATGACGGGAATGTAGGGCCGTCAGGAAAAGATGGAGGAACAAAAACGCCACTAGGATGTCAGATGTTTTGACATGATCAACGTAGCGAACACAATAGCGCCGGTTCTTTTTCCCGTTGAAACACCAACACGGGAGGAAGCGGTGACATTTTCCTCTGGAACACATGTGACACCGCCGGGCGGCCGAGCATTTGTAACTGCCACTTGAAGAACATTAACCCTCTGTCGCTTAGGAACCACGCGATGTGCTGGCGAGGGGTGCGCTGCTCTCCCCCTGGACAACAATCACCGCGCGTCCATCAAATACATCGCTCTGTCTCGCATGCACACATGTGCTGATGCATACGCACACTCACGCACAGACACACACACACACATACACTCCTTTACACTCACATCTACAGTTACAAACAAATACATATACTCACAAACACATGCAAACACACACACACCCCACACAGATATGCACGTATAGTCTACACACACACACCCCACACAGATATGCACGTATAGTCTACACACACACTCTCACAGTGGGCAATTTATAAAGTTTGCGTATAGATTAAATACATCTCTCTCAAATACATACACACACATATATACGCATATATGTGTATACCTACCGCCCCCCCCCCCCCCCCACACACACACACCCAGAGCAGCATCTGATCAACAGCAGCTCCTCTCCATCTCTGTCAGCGGGGAGGTGGAGAAGAGTCTGCATAACGGCACTTATGGAGAGGTGACAGTGTGTGTGTCTGTGTGTATAATGTGACGAGGGGGGGGGGGGGGGGGGGGGGTTAGACCAAACCAGAGGCGGCAAGGGTTCGACCCCTCTCAACCTGCGGCTACCAATTCATCAAGCCATCCTGTGGTTTACTATGATGTGTTTTAAGCGTAGGTTACCCAGCCCAAATAACCAAAGTAGGTACTACTATAGGGCATTGTTTATATTGTATTGATAGTCTATTGTTTATGATTTTCCATGCCTTCTTTTGTGGAAAAGCCACCAGATAGACCGCTTCGTAACGAGGTATCAGATCAGATAGACACCAGACTAAATACCAACAGTCTCGCAATTAATATTCATGAGCAAGCTAGAGCCTTTTCAAAATCTATTATGTTTTTAAAATCCTATATAAAAAAATAGGGACATATCTGGAGACGGGCCCCCACAAACGGGGACGGGCCCCCACAAACGGGGACGGGCCCCCACAAACGGGGACGGGCCCCCACAAACGGGACGGGCCCCCACAAACGGGACGGGCCCCCACAAACGGGGACGGGCCCCCACAAACGGGGACGGGCCCCCACAAACGGGGACGGGCCCCCACAAACGGGGACGGGCCCCCACAAACGGGGACGGGCCCCCACAAACGGGACGGGCCCCCACAAACGGGGACGGGCCCCCACAAACGGGGACGGGCCCCCACAAACGGGGACGGGCCCCCACAAACGGGGACGGGCCCCCACAAACGGGGACAGCTTTAAGTGATTTGCTTAGAGCCAAAGAATCTCTTTGACTTTCGTATTCGTATTGACTCTGTTGTTTGTGTTCGTGTGTTAGCGTGCCATCGCCACGCTTCTTTCATACGCTGTAAGGTTAACAAGGCTACAAAATATGACAACCCGCGCCCTACCCCGGCGTGTTGGGGGTCTTCGCATGCACCGGTTTCATTGAACCTCCACTAACGTTTTACAACGTCATTTATTACGACATTAAAAAAGCGCTAAATACCGGAAAGCCTCCTGTGTCCAGAACGAGCGGGAGAGCGAGCTCGTTTCACTACCTTTTATGAACCGCAATCTCATTTTATTCATGAAAGATTACAGTATGGATCCATTACGCCACGCTGCTCTTAATCTTCTTTATAACCTGCCCACGGCATTACCAAGTACCTTGGCATACTATGTATCTCTACCCCCTCGCTTCTCTGTCTGTCCGTCTGTCTGTCTAAGACTCACCTCTCTCTCTCTCTCTCTCTCTCTCTCTCTCTCTCTCTCTCTCTCTCTCTCTCTCTCTCTCTCTCTCTCTCTCTCTCTCTCTCTCTCTCTCTCTCTCTCTCTCTCTCTCTCTCTCTCTCTCTCTCTCTCTCTCTCTCTCTCTCTCTCTCTCTCTCTCTCTCTCTCTCTCTCTCTCTCTCTCTCTCTCTCTCTCTCTCCCCATCTCTCTCGCTCTCTCTCTCTCTCTCTCTTCATTTCTTTCTCTCCCACACACCGTCTCTCTATTTTTCTCTTGCTCTATGGATCTCCATCACATTGCCTCTCTTTGTCTCTCACTCTCTCTCCTTTACATTACTGTATGTCTCTCTGTCTCTCTCACTCTCTCACTGTCTCCATTTCCCTCTCGCTCTACACTCCATCCCTCTCAGTCTCCCTTTCTCTGGCTCTCCATCGCATTGTCTCTCCATGCCTCACTCTCGCTCCATCTGTTGTCTTGGCCTCCTTCAGATATAATGCAATTGGAGATGCATGGATGCAACAACAAGGGGCAGGTTTCTGGTTGGAACAGCAGGGCTGTAGAGATGACAAATGTGTACATTTGGTGTGGGTGGGTGGATAGACACAGGACTTCTGTCTCGAATTGGAGACAAATAACAAGCATCTAATCATATCAAGGATGCATTGTTGTTATAACATAACTATTAAGTAGTAGCAGTATGGTAATCATTATGATTACCATTAGTTGTGCTAGATTTCTATTTGATTCATGAGCATTCATTCAACACATGAAATATTTGAATGAACATTCATATATGCATGCAGTGAAAGCATTTCCATTTCTAGTATTAATGTGGTGGGTGGTCATTTTCACCAACAAATCTGTATCCCCCTTCCAAAAAAACCTGTTCCTGTTCTCTTGAACACCAAGACCGGCCCAGGGAGGAATATGAATTATTACATCCGAACCTATACGCCACAGTGCCTGCTTAATAAATAACCAACTGAGATGACTTGATGAACTGTGGAAGTGGAGGTAGTTGGGAGGGGGGGGGGGGGGGGGGGGGGGGGGGGGTATGTGTCACTGTTTGATCCCTGGCAAGGACTGGGACCAACATGACCCCTCGTTGTCTCGTCGGGCCCCTGAGGGGCTGTTTGGGGCCAGGCTCAGTGGCGGTGGCGGCCATCATATTGGGACTCGAGACATCGATTTCAGCACACCTTCGGTCGCCAGGGGGGCGACGGCCCCGGGGTTTCAAGCTCCTGGCGCATGGAGACGTTTCACCAACAGTGTGAGACGCAGAAGGTTTGGCTCGCTGCACTGTGTTCTTCTCCCAGCGGAGGTCGAGGGGCACAGAGAGAGGCAGGTCTTCAAACTGGTGTGGTCGTGTTACAGCTCAAAGTAGTAGCACTACCACTAGCGTTGGGCCAGTAGAGCACATCCACTCAAATCACCTTAAAAACACAGTCGAGGTGGATATTCTTTATCCAAATAAAGTTGCAATAACCTCATTTTAATCGTTTTTTTTTTTTTAAAGAAACCCAAATACTTTTTGGGAAATTGGCTGTTAGCCGGTCTTACCCACATTCAGACAAAAAGATTGACCACACTTCCCTCTGTCTGTGTCCAGTGGCCGGCTGTGCGGTTAGCACACGACACACGCAAGTGGGGAGAAGCTTCTAGCTTAGCTCCTGTGAGGGGAATTTCACAGCATTTAAAATGAATGTATTCATCCTGTGTATTCACAGAGAACGGGAACAGCAACACGAAAAAAGCTGTCAAATCACTGCGCTTACCCATTCCTTCCTTCCTGGGCCTACACACACACACACACACACACACACACACATGCACCGCGGTATTTGAGCGTAATAAAATACAAATATCACTAAGACCAATAAATACACGGAAAATAGAAAAATGAAGTAAGCGGTTAAGATAAAAGTCAAGGCGCGGGGGGGGGGGGGCGCGTGGGAGGGGGGGGGGGGAATTGAGCACAACCCAAAACAACATCTATAAACCCTGCTGTTGTTTTCTTTGGTCCTACTATTTGTCAAGTCCCTCACCTCGGCCTCTCTCTCGGCCTGACCGAGGCACAGAGCAGGAAGATCTCCAGGCCGCAGCAGTGTCAACACCACTCACCAGAAAGTAATCGTCTATTTATTGTTTGTTTCCCCCCCCCCCGCCCCCTCTCTCTTTCCCCCCTGGATCTGTTTCTCCATGCGTTCTATTATTGTTTAGCGAGTCGAACTTCCCCTCCAGAGTGGCTCCTTCTATCCCTCCTCTCTTCTGGTCTCGGAGCCTCTCGACACACTGGACGGGCGGTGTGTGTGTGTGGATGAGATGACCCCACTGTACCTTTGCAGAGTGGCGTGGACCGATTTTATTTTATTTTAACGGCCGACTTAAAAGGGGGTGGAATTACATAATTTATTTTGGGCCCCCTATGGACACATTATGTGAACACAAATTCCCAATTAATGAGGTGCATTATTTGTAATAACTGTTGTAGCCAAGCATTGGTACTTTATGACAGTCTCTTGAAATGTTTTTGCGGATAGTTGCAATGTTGCTGATAGTTTCCATCTCCACAAACATTCCTTCAACTTGTTACAGATTAAAGATTAAAAACATTTTTAATGTTTTAATGTAATTCTGGAAATTATTCTGCTTTGGCAGAACTGCAAAACTCGAGAGGATTTGAGACAATTGCAAAGAAAAAAATAGAAAGAAAATCTGGAGTTACACTCAAAAATGTCCGTTCTCATTTGAACATTGCTCGAGTGAGATCTTTTCTGGGCATGTTGCACTACAGAATCAAAAAACAGAAGCAGAGCAAATGGAAATGTGGGAATGTAAGTGGTTTCTCTAAAATGGTATCCAGCTGACTGGCACTTGTGAGACATTTACCTGGAATATGTGATGCCTTGACATGCGCGGGACACAGCGCAGTTTAAACACACGGGTGAACCGAACAGACAGTTAATGTTTCCTCATCCGTTTACGTCAAACACCTTGCTTAATACTGGACATTATTTGGATACACATACATTGAAACATATGTCTTTATACACCAGCAGACATGGACATATACGTTGGAGATGCGCAGTGCCTCCACCATCTGTATCTGCATATGTTTGAGTCTAAAGTGTATTATTGAAATGTAAAAGCATTATCTACAACCCTGTATAACCACATCCCTTTCTCATGCCAAAAACTCATATGAACTAGATCCTGCAGTTCATATTTATTTATATTGTTAAAGTTTTATCTTTTACTTTTAACTCCGCTTCATCTCATATATAAATCGCTATCCACTGCTATTAATCCACCAGTAAAATGTGATTATTTTGTTTCTGGAATACAAGTTCAGCCTTTGCTTTGACGCTCGGAGATGGTCTTGCAGGTACAGTAGGTGAAATTATCCTTTCAATTGGTTGACAGTCATAAAGTGCTCTTAAAATCATTGGATTTCTACCAGTCTGGAGTTACGGGTGGAGGGTGATGGAGATGAAATGTGTGTCTGTGAAGCAGCCACGCAGAGAGAAATGTGCCGATTATTAGATGATTGAAACAGGGCCTGGTCTTACGGTAGGATCAATAAATGGTAACTCTCTTAGCGAGAGATATAGGTTCTGCAGTTTCTATGTGTCCGTAGACCATATAGCTTGTGGGTTTCCATTTGTCCACTGACACCTCCATTGGAAAAAGTAGAAATAATGAAGGTCAATGTTTGAATGCACAGTATCATAGGCTCACACTGGACAATGAAATGCATGTGATAAGGCAAGGGTCGACTGTCATGCATTAACAATATGAAATAGAAGAGAAATAGAAAAAAGCTAGACGGGAACACACGCTTTGCTTCTGAAGGAATCTGATAATCCAGATTTTTCCACATGGATCTGAACATTGGTCTCATGTGTCAATCATCCACTGCAAAAATGCATAAATAAACGAACACACATTTATATATAGAAATTTCAAAAAGTGTATGCATGGGAAAGAGCATGTTGATGTAATCACTTAGCAGGCTGAAAATTACGAATGATTAGGAATAAATAAAATACTGAGAATTTTCAGCAGAAGATTATCTTGTTCTAACTCCTCAATTTTCGATTGATGAATATGTTACATGGAGAGGAATTACACCTTTCATTTAATGATTTGTTTGGTCTAGACTCTTTAAATGCTAATGTGGTATTTTATTTTCCATTCATAGTGCTGTCAACACACCATCTTGCCACATGTTTCCATCTATACAAACACAATGCTCAAATAGGGGCAAACAAATCAACATAGCTCGTTTACTATGCAACCCAAAACAGACCTTAAAACCCACTGCATTATGCCACCTTCATCTCACTCTAACATACCATATATGGCATCATGACAGAATCCTATGCCAAACTGTTAGACTTCATTCGACAAAGTTGTTGATACTGACCAGCTAGTGCAGAAAAAAAGCCAAAAGCTCACACACTGGCCTGAGTCTGTATCCAGGCAAAACAGAACTAGGACACTATTCATACTCTGCCCACTTTGAGGATTCCTATTGGCAGCGTGCGGCAGTGTAGTTAATGCTCATTGGCTGTGGCAGGTCTACCAAAACAAACATTATCTGGATGTGAGATTTGATTGATTTGAAAACCCACTTTGGATGTTTGTGTTTTGAGGTCCTGCTTTTTAGACCGCAACTGAATAGTTATTCCAAGGTCACTTGTTCTCTGTTGTTTTTGTGTGAATAGAGTCAATTGCGTCTCGCAAAAATGGGATGTTTCTTGTCGTAATTCATTGTAGTTTTCTTATAAAGTGCTTTGTTAGATTTAGCGGTGATGGCGTCAGAATCGGCTGTTTTTATAATTAATTTCTTCACGCCGCTTCTTTCAAAAAGGGCAGTGGTCATTATGACATCACCTCGTCCTCATGAAGTCATCCTCTTCTGTAGCGCAGATGAATGAATCTCATGAGGGTGATTATGTTCAATTATGACCTCGGGATTACAACTCAATGAACTTGTGTTCAGATAGATGTTCCTGTTCTGTTCCTCCCTGTCTGTTTGAGTATGATGCATCACGTTGACGGGGGGGGGGGGGGGGGGGGGGGGGGGGGGGGGACGGGGGGTCCACTGAGCTATACTCAAATGTTGTTTTTAATGAATTTTGATAAAATGGCAAATAATCCAATAAAATGTACCTCTTCCTTTGGGGATTGAACACATAACGTTTTCACCCTAACAACTACACTACCCTGTTTCCTGAAGCCTGTGAAAGGGCTGACGTAATCAAGGTTAACTGCATAACAGTGAGTGTTTGCTGCAGAACCGTTTCATGCTGACGAAACATGTGCCACGCTGGTCAAATGCTTTCTGCAGAGAGACTGTGTGGTAACAAAATTAACAATACAACTCATAGCCATTCAGTTATTGTGTGTCTTTTTTCCATAGGACTAAAGCACTTATCACAACTTAATCAAACAAGCAGAGTTGTACACGTGTCTTCATTTGAACTGGACAAATTGTTGCGTCTGTAACAGAATTGGTTTCGTGATTGTTCAGCAGAGACAGTTGTTTAAGAACATGTCCACAGTCCATTCAATTCCTACTAATTACACAATTCCACTCAATATTAATATCCAGACACAAAGACGGGAATCTAAAATAATATTGCAGATGCAACGTAATGTAAAACAATCAATACAAAAAGGTGTTATCAAATACACATGACAACATCGACATTCAGCTACACACAAACTTTCGAATCATTTCAAGCTATGAAACAAACACCCGTCCAATAACTCAAAGCGCACCTACTTCCAAGACCTGTGTGCGTGCATGTGAGTGCGTGCATGTGAGTGCGTGCGTGTGAGTGCGTGCGTGTGAGTGCGTGCGTGCGTGTGAGTGCGTGCGTGTGAGTGCGTGCGTGTGAGTGCGTGCGTGTGAGTGCGTGCATGTGTGTGTGTTACTATTTAAAGCTAGCACCCCCGGAGGGAGACTACATTAAGAGCTGCAAGGGCATCATTATAAATATCTCGACCCTGATCACATTTTCTGATGATTTTTGCATTTCCTTCTCCCACATGTTGTGTGATTGTGTGTCGGGTTGCGCGCAGAAATCATTGCTGGTGTCGGTGTGAGCCATGTGCCAGGAGAGCGGTAAAGGTCAGGAGTTTAGTTTTTTTCTCCCTAAATTGGTTTATCAGGGGGAGGGGCTGGTTGGCGAGAGGAGAACCATCGGTATAAGGGTCTTAGGAGCAATGTTTCTATCAATAGTCATTTCAAATGTTCTTCTTCTGTATTCTTGACTGGTTCCGAACTTGACAATCTTCCTATTCAGTGTGTGTGTGTGTGTGTGTGTGTGTGTGTGTGTGTGTGTGTGTGTGTGTGTGTGTGTGTGTGTGTGTGTGTGTGTGTGTGTGTGAGACAGAATGGGTTTTACTGGCCAGAGTTTGCTTTCGGTTGTATTCAACCTTCCTTTCATGACGTCAGCGCTTACCCACAGTTTGTTGTGCACCTCCGTCTGCTTCTGCAGCAAGGCTTTAATATGTGGATGGATAGGGTTCTGCAAATTGGCTTGAGAGGTTATCCAGGTCATGAGGAAGATATTCTCAATTTTGTATTATACACCTTGACTTAATGCAATATATATTTCCATTTGTTATTTTTTATATGGTGTTGTCTTGACCTTGTCCACAAAGCTGCCCCATACACCCTGAAATACCATTTGTATGTGCATATTATTATCAAGGATGCAAACAAAATTGCTGCTCAAACCCAGCTTAAGTAAAGGAAATACTTTTTTGTGTGTTGCCAATGATCGAGATTTGAAGGGTGTGATGTTGATTAGACGTCACAAGCCATTTCAAAATCTCCCCATTTGTGACATCACAAGTGGCAGTGTCCATCCAGATGTATGATGGATAGAACAGCCTACCAGTTGGTACAATCAACTGGGTAGGCTGGTGGGCTTCGGGCCTTGGAAGACAGAGAAGGCAACACAGAAATCAAGTAAGAATATTTGTGTAGCCCTTCATCACAATCTTTACCTATAAATATTTAATCATGTAGCAGACTCTCATACCCAAAGTGACTTAACTTCAGATACTAGGTAGGGGTTAAATTAGGGCATCTTGTCCAACGATGCCTAAAGTTAGACAGCCATTGCTGGAATCAATCCATTCCTGGTTTGAATTCATATTAACTGTAAGTTTTGGAACCTTATTGCCTGCCTAGCGAGTGTGTCTTTATTTGTTACATTTTGTGATGACTGAGATCCTTCAGCAAAAATGACTCTGCAAGAACATTGTTGAAATGTTGTACTATTGATACCAGAGATCAGAGGAGTACCTCTGATCTCTGCTCGGTGTTTTTGCTTGGTGGCACTCTTATGATTGGTTTTTATTCACAGTTCCACACAATTCTAGATATTGAGTTTGCCAACATGTAGTCTTTTTTTTATTTATTAACAGTGCCCCTAACAATGCATTCACAAAGCATTTGGTTTGTGTATGTTAAGAGAATGCATTTCATTAAATGTACAAATTGGCATTTCTTGCATTTATTTGCCTTCGAATATTTGGTCATAGTTAGACACCTTTATCCAAAGCAAGAAACATTGTGAATTCAGATGCATGAAACATGCAATCAAGATGCAGTAACAAGTAAGGTAGAATGCAGACAGTGGGGCTTGAACCCAGAACCTTTCAGCCGGTAGTCTATCCCCTTAGCAACTACTATATTATCCTGCCTCCACAACATTGATGCAAAAACACATGTGCTGCATCATTGATCTGTTATGAGAAAATGCAAAGGCATTCTGGCACAGGCAATGAGATGTATTAAAGGGCTCCTAGGTTACCTCCAAGTATGATGTCAATTAGCGAGCACCAGCTAAATGGACCCTAGCGTGACAACCCGAGTGCGTGTGTGCGTGTGTGTGTGTATGTATTGATGGATGTCTCCACCCAGATGTATGATGGACAGATCATACAATTACCATTCTCTTCCTTCCTATGAGCTGTGCACCCCAGTTCACAATCCCCGGAGCGAGAACAAAAAAAATAAACAGGACAAGGAGAGTAAAGATGGAGTTTTTTTTTTTTACTAAGAATCCGACAAAGCAATATCTTCTCTCTCCACTGTGTCACTTAATCCATTGACACTCCCTGCGAAGTCTCGGAGGGAATTCTCTCTCGGCAATTACGCACATTTGAAGCCCTCCGTTCCAGTCGTTCCGTCCTGAGATGAGAGCGCCGGGGAATGAGGTATCTCTGACATGTACGCCTCAGAAAGCAGAAGGGTTTTACTGGACAGTCTGCGAGCGCCACGCGGGCCTGATGTCATGCGGCTACGCATGACGGAACTGGCGGGGGGGCGAGAGACACAGCTGGATTAGGCAGCTTGGATAATCGGGGGAGGTTTGAGCAGATGTTTCAACGCTGCTAGACTGTTCTCTGAGGTTCGATAGTCCTCTTTCCATCTTCATTGTGTCAGACGTGGCAAAAGAAAGAAAAGGTTTGTAGGACGCTCTGTTCCGTATGAAGGAGCTCCGGATCAGAGTACTTTTGATGAGACTTCCAGGGATTTGACCAGGTTAGGTGCACACATCAGTCATTAAGTAGACACCGTTTTCGAAAGCAACCTACTTGCCTACATGTAAGCTAGTGTAGATAACGGGGTTCGAACCCAGAACCTACAAAACCAACAAACAACCTAACCACTGTACCATGCCCTCACAGTAAACATCAGACAGGAATAGTTTACGCGACAAGACAGTTAACATGCCTATATAACATGTTTTAGACTAATGGTTGATGCATATCCACCCTGTGGTCAACACGAATCAAACAACAAATCTAATCGAATTTATTTATAGGGCACAATTAAAAAGAACGGCAGTTGACCAAAGTGCCGTACAATCAAAGATGCCATGAAGAACACAATAATAAATTATAAAGAAAAAAAAAGAAATGCAACTCTCATACAGAGTTAAAAGCCAAGAATAAAAAGGTGTTTTAAGACAGGATTTAAAAACAGGCAATGTGGGGGCCAGCCTGACATGCAGAGGCAACTCATTCCAGAGTTTGGGGTCTACAACGGCAAAGGCACAGACCCCCCCCCCCCCCCCCCCCCCCCAATTCAACCTCGATCCTGGGACAACTAGAAGCAACAGGTCAGGAGACAGCAGTGACCTTGATGGGATGTATGGTTGTTAAACGTCCCAGAGCTAGGATGGAGCTAGCCCATTTAATGCTTTGTAGGCGAACAATAAAATCTTAAAATCAATCCTAAAGCGTACAGGGAGCCCGTGAAGGGAGGCCAGTGTATGGGGCTGATGTGCTCTCACTTGCGTGCGGCTGTTAGAAGGCGAGCTGCAGCATTCTGGAGCGACTGCGAGCGTGAGAGGGAGGCCTGGCTAACACCAGCATTAAGGGCATTACAGTCATCAAGTCGGGATGAGATGAAAGCAGAAAGAGCAGCAGCCCCCGAGGCAAGAGGGAACAGAAGTGGGGTTTGGACTGGAAACGTGGACAAACATGTATCCCAGTAAAGCCATTTTCATTCCAGAAATCCTGACTGTGAGCCGTGGGTAATCAAATAGACCTAGCTATTGTTTCTCAATTGGCATATTCCTCCAAAGGATGTTTATCAGCATGGCTGTGCACCAGCATAACAATTTGAGGATCTATTGAGAAAAAAAACGGAAACACGTGTGCATATACATACATTAATACAAATGTATTTGTTTTCACACTTTTTTGGATTTTGCGCTATTTCTGCTTAAACATAAATTAGGTCTCTGGATGGTCGTTATCTGCCGTAACTGTTCTCGCCTCTAGGTGGCAGCAGAGCACCATTGAGATTGGCTCCTCTCTAGGTCACTCTTATTCCAGCCGTGGAAAGCTTCCTTTGCAACAACAACAGAGGTGGGGGGAGTGGGGGGGGGGGGGGGGGGGGGGGGGGGGGGGTCTCTGAGAGAAGCAGCCCCGAGGCAAGAGGGACAGAAGTGGGGTTGGGACTGGAAAGAATAAGTGGACCTTTGACTTAAGCAGACAGAGAGTAAGCCCCATGTACGACAGCTGTCTCTATCTCTCTCTTTTTCTCTCACTCTCTCTTATCACTTTCTTCATCTTTCTATCTCTAGCACTCCTTTGCTGCCGTTCCCTCTCTGTGTGTCTCCGGATCACCTTGAAATGAAGACATTTAGATAGGACTTCTCTGTGATGGTCTTATTGGAGAGCTATGCATTGAAATGGATACGTTTTTGAAGATGTTTGTCGGCTAGAGTACACCTGTGCCCTTTCTTTCGAGGAAATTGCTCAGTTTTCCCCTGAGCAACTATTTGTTTAATTTATGCATCCTTTCCCTCTTAGTAGAACCAAAGCTGCAATGGTTGTATTAACATTTGCATAAGCTGAGGCGAGAGGTGAGTCAGTTAATGCTTGATCATGTGGATGTGCTTGTGCAGGTGCATTTTTTAGGAGTTTCAATTACCTTTAATGATGGGCGTGCTGTTTGTGTGGTGACCTGGTTTACCTTGCTATGGAAAGGATGGATATGTATACCAAAAAAGGGTTGGCTTGATGCTGGTTTATTTTCATTTTCCAGCACTACCCTATTCAATTATCAAAAGCTTTTCTACTGCTAACAAGACTTCCAGTGGTAAGCAATCACAAAATATACACTTCACCGTTGGTGGTTGAGACAAGGAACTCTTTCCTTGCTATTGATTGGATACCTGCATAGTGTCCTTAAAGTGCCTCTATTTTACCACCAGGTGTCGTGTTCAGCCGTGACGAGCCATTTCTGAATATCGATGCCTTTGTGACATCAAAATGTGGGCGTGTGGAACCAGCTGGAAGGAGTTGGTGGGACTTGATGAACTGGTGGGGCTGGAGTTGATCCGTCATACCTCTGCTGGGACACATTGTGATGTCCCAGGAGGACACGTGTAATGGATTGTAGGGGCCCTTCAACACGTCTGCGCACCATGGAGGCATGTCCTTGTCGCGTCGTGACATTCTTCTGGCTTAACAACAATGGAGTTATTTGAAGGTTTCAACGTGTGTGTGTCCTTTTCACACACGACTCTTTCACTGACACATGTCATTCGTTGTGAGCACAAGGTTTTTTGTTTTGGTCTGGCACGTGAAAATCCAAATGTCCACACATGTGTGTGAATGTGCTGTTGCTTATGCAAAGAAGAAAGAAAGGAAGAACCTTATTTTTCCCCTTACATAATGTCTCCTGAGTTGTCAAGCCACATTTCTGACTTGTTTCATCTGGGGAATATCAGTGCATCCTCGCAATTAAGAGGAATGGCGGAACAAACACAACCCAATGTATTTATGAATGCATTATGCATTTCAAAGACTTCTCTGTGGCAGCAGAGAAGCTGTCAGGAAGTTCTGCGTTGGTGAAGGGCAGCACTAGCACAAACAAAACGATAGACGCTTTAATGGGACACACACGGGATTACAATTTTAATTGGTAGACACAAACAACATATTGCTTTCATTTCAGTTTGCGTGGCACTCTTTTTTTCAAGTGTGAGAGGGGTGGGCAGACAATTAAATGCCTGAAATAAAATAAAGAGGAATCTGTTATTTTCATTTTTCTCCCTTAAAAAATAGAATACTGTCCTGGGAGACTATAGTCTAGTCTCTGAGCTGTAGTGCGCTGAATATGGATTGTGGCGAGTTGGTCAATTGTTAACATTCATTTTGGCAGTTCTACTGGTTCTCAATATGAATCACCATGAACTATAAATAGGACATGGTTTGAGTTTGATTCACTGTTTTGAATGACTATAGCACATTGATGCCACTAGACAAAGCCAAGAGCCTACTCAAACTAGTCCCTATATGTATGTATATAAATATATATACACAAATCAAATGTCTCCATTTATCCACGATATGATAATGCATAGTCAATGGTGTCCGGCTTCCTTCCACAAATGACCAAAACAAAACATTAAAGCTGCACTATGTAACCTTTCACATATTCGTTTTTGGTCAAATGTCTATAAATTACAAAATATCTCTACAATAATAGCAATCCATCCACAGCCCAATTGACCAAGGGAATTATGCTCTACAATCAACCAGAGGCCGCTGGTGAGCAGAGTTCCCCAGTATCTCTTTATGGAAGCATCAAACCAACCCAATATAAATCTTACCTCGTCCCCAGGTGTTCTCAACAACGCAATGCCTGAAATGGGGTTCTTCAACTGTGCGCTGTTGGCGAGAGAGAGGGCGGGACTTACAGTCACATGGGTTTAGTGGCGAGAGAGAGGGCGGGACCTTTAGTTACATGGGTTTAGTGGCGAGAGAGAGGGCGGGACTTACAGTCACATGGGTTTAGTGGCGAGAGAGAGGGCGGGACTTACAGTCACATGGGTTTAGTGGCGAGAGAGAGGGCGGGACCTTTAGTTACATGGGTTTAGACTTTAGAGGGATTTCTACCATAACACCCACACGAATGCACAAACGAACGCGCACACACACACACACACGTACATCTTGAGACAACAAGCAACAAATTGTTAAAGACCTGTCACTCTCTCTCTCCCTCTATATCTAGATGGACAGATATAGGTAGACAGAGAAGCAGAGGGAAAGATAGCCATTCATCAATGGGTCCGCCTCTTTTTCCTCAATGTCCCTCAATGTTCTTTAACCAGCAGCAGAATGGTGTCCAAGTTCTGGAGATACTGCATACCTTGCTAAAACCTTTCCATTACACCAAAGGTTCAGTGTAGTTTAGGTGGTGTAATGCGCTGCACATCGTGGGCAAAAGCATGACGGAAAGTGAGTAAAATCAATTACACCGCGCGCGAAGTACATCAAAAGGATAAAGGAGGGGGAATCTGCCTTGATACAAAGAACTTGAGGAAGGGGTTTGACTTCTCTCACTCTGCAAATGCAAGTGTGAGGAAATTACACTTCAATTTCACAACGTTGCTTCATCCCTTTGAGTTAGCTATAGCATGCTCCTGGATGGCTAGGGGGTCGTGCGACACGGGAAGAGTCAAGGTAACTTAATCAAGGCTTGTGGTAGAACATGATTGGTTCAGCCGGTGAACCAATCAGCCCAGTGAATGCACTCCCATGTGATGCCATTATCGCGGTTTCAAGCATCAGTTTTGTATATACAGCAATCGCAGGAGGTTTTTAGTCTTTAAATCAAAAATTACATTTACTCATTTTACCACCAGCTTCAATGTAGATGAGCCATTACAATCAACATTTTTCGAAATCCATCCCTTTGTGATATCACAATTTGGAAGTGTCCTGGAGAGACTTGAGCTGTGAGTCTATCAACTGGTAAGCTTGAGTTAGATCGATTTTAAATTGGCTAATAATGGCTCATCAGCATGACACATGTTGGAAATGCAAGATGAGAATGAAGACTAGAGGGCCCTTTGAATGTAGTTCAATTCATAAACAACAATATACACAATGGCTGCCATATATTTGAGCAGATAAGGTAGGAGCTTCCAAATACTTTTTCCAGCGGTATGAAATGGTGAGGTCTGTTTGCACTAGGTTGGCCTCCCGAGTACAATTAGCTTAAGTTGACTATTTACAGACGCACGGGTGACGGAGGTGAATGTAATACCTGCTGAGAGTTGGTCTATCGGTTCGCTTTCGAGCCTCCTCCTCCTCCCCGCCTATCCCAAAAAGTCTGCAGTAACAACAAAAGTTGCAAGGTCTTTCCCACTTTGTCACAACGGGTAATAGGATGTACGTTTTTTGGATGAATAAAATGGAACATTGTGTTGAGGTCGTTGTGGCCGACACATAAGCTGTGGGTGGAGAGCCAGGCAGAAAGAGACACAGCTGTGGGTGGAGAGCCAGGTGTGGCAGAAAGAGACACAGCTGTGGGTGGAGAGCCAGGTGTGGCAGAAAGAGACACAGCTGTGGGTGGAGAGCCAGGTGTGGCAGAAAGAGACACAGCTGTGAGAGACGGGCATGGTTAACACAGTTAGCATAGAGTGTTTGGTGTGCTTCCCTCTCCGGGGCAGGCAGGGTCATCATGAAGGGAAAGGCAGCGATGTTAGCTAATGAACAATAACCGTGTTTTGATATGAACACATGATTCACCCATGTATATATATACATATATATATGTATATATAAAAGGGGAATAATACAGTATTAGGTGTGTTTTGCATTTTGTTCTCTACTAGGTTGTTATTTTGTTTATTGTCAAGTTCTTGGAGCAGCATGCTTGTGTAGGAAACTACATAAATAAAACTTTACTGAATTACTACCACCTTTAGAGACGGTGAATTGATTTAAAATGAAACGGGGTCCTTAGCTTGTAAAATGAGATGCACAATTGGGGAGTCGTATGCAGTTCTCCACAAGCGAAACTTTGTTCATTGGTCATGAGTCGAAAATAACTTTATAAAAAATAATACAATTGTTCACGCACTGATTAAGGAGCATACCGTAGTTTGGTGTATACATGGTTCGGCTCTACCACATAGGAAGCATTGATTTAGTGTGGCTATAATATAATATAATATAACTCTTGCTGGCACTCTTAGTAAGAGGTGGGCACTGTGCACATTTATTTACGATTTCCAATGTTTTACAATGCTTCCAAACCAACTGATGTAGACTATATTATATATAGTCATTCAGGCACTTCAACAGACCAAGGCACTTCTGTAAGTATCAGACCATTTCCACTGTGAGAGACCCTGGGAAGTCTTTTGCGAATAACCTCTTGAAAAAAAAACCACTTTCTCATTCAGCGCGCCACCAACCCAAACCTTAAATCTATCTATATTCTGCCCTGTCGCTACCCCTGTGGACTCTCTCTCCACCAGCCATGACTTCCCCGTGGCCACACGCACTGAATGCTGAAAACCCCACCTCTCGCTGGCCCGGACGATGGAGCTAAAAAACCTCACCCACCAGGCCAAGGTCCACCCACCACCGTTAAGCACTTTGCCGCCGGGCGCTCACCGGCTTAGCGTTTCTGGACGTGGCCTTGACTCCCGCACACAACGCTCGATGCTCGACCATTAAATGACCCTCCCATTAACACACACATCCCCACGGCTCCTCCTTCATCTGCTCACTGCAGCTATCAGGCTACGCATACTATTGACAAGTAAACGCACACACGTCCCCCATGCGGGAACGCTTGATATGAATCCTTTTGAGTGGAGCTCCGTTTAGTAGGTAGACATTGACATTCTTGTCATCAGAAGGAGTGACGGAAATCTCTTCTCGTCCTAGGTGTCTGCTGGTGGATCTGAGAACACACTCCATAAAGCACATTGATAAATGCCACCACAGCAAGAAAATAAAGTAACACAATAACCTTGGAAGGCTTGGAATGGAAACATTATTTCAGCCATAAATCTCATGCCCCAGGGTCATCATCATCACCAGTACAACATCGGTTTTCTTTATGTTTTTAAAAGGGCCTTATTTTACCACCAGGTGCGATGTTGATTAGCCATTGCGAAAATCGACCCTACAGTGAATTCAGAAATGGGAGCGTCTGCCCAGATGTATGATGGATATCACTCAAATTTCCCCTCCCGGGATAAATAAAGTGTTATCTTATCGTACATCAGCCTACTAGTTGGTGATGTCCACTGGGCAGATTCTAAGTGGAGCTATCCATCAACGTCCCCTGGTTGTAAAACAGGGGGCCCTTCAAAGTAACTTTGGGGTCTCTCAGGGGGACAGCATTAGGTAATGCGGTCCCCCTCACTCCTCATGAGGCTGGAGCGAGCTGACACACGCTTGATTCATTGCTGACAGGGTATTATTGTCTACTGACCCCTGGGGGGGCACGCTGGTATTGTCAGCGTAGCCTTTCACCCTCACTCACAGCGGTATCTGCTACCGGTGGGGCAGGAGGAAATGTAAAGTGACAGCTCAGCGATGACGACGGTCAACCATTAATAAAAACCTGCCACAGAGTCTGGCACATCGCCCTGTGATTTCTGTTTTGTCTGAAGAAAATGGACGGATAACACCCAAAATAGAAAGTAATAAACCCCCAAAACGTGAAAGATGTGACTTTTGAGCACTTTGCAACATGCATCTTAGGGAGGAGCAAAATGATGACAGGTGACTGGTCTATAATAGAACTGAATGAGAAACAGAAATAGTATGGAGTTGTTCTGAGGTTTTGTACAAGTGTGTGCTGGTACAGATTATAGAGCTGGAGTTGTTTTGGTTTCTACATAAATTGCATCATACACTGACGTTCACTCTCGCACGCCGTCGCAAAATTTAAAAAAATATAATAAAAATGCTACAGCTTTCAGACTAGCCTTGTGTTCACGTTGTTGCCAGCTTTCCTACTTTATGAATCCATCTACTGGAAGAACTACAAAATGTGTGCTTTCAACATGTAACGTCTTCAAAACATGGCCCTGTTTCAACCTAATTTGGCACTAGAGAATAGCAACACCAAAAAAAAAAAGTAGGCTTTATAACAAAAGTGTCCAATGTAGTCCTCAGAAGCTCCTTAGGTTTCTTCAGACAGCAGAAAAGCCCTGGGTTACAATCACAGCTTGTCCAAGAAACTGCAAAGCACTGTACAAAAACAACTTTCAACTACAGTGGCGTTTGCAGCACTGTACTGACCACTTTCAGCTATTCTGGGCTCATGCTTTGACTTCACATGGTCCTTTGTGAATTTGATGGGGCTTTTGATTAGTCCACCAATGGACAATATTGTCCCCAAGTGTTGATGTAAGTAAACCCAACCCCTACTCCAGCTCTATCTAGGCATGTGATTCCACTTCAATCAGTGGACTCAATGCATGCCCATGCTACGTAATAGTTCCAGTTTTGGTACATACATGTACATGTGTCGATGTGGAGCAGCGCAGGGGTTAAGCATCCTTCCCGCGGATTCCAAGGTAGACTGCAGACACTGGGTCAAAAGCCAGAACCTTTCAGCTGGAAGTCCGACACCGCAGCCGAGCACTGCCGTGCACTGAAGTGTTATCGTTTGCATGGTAACGGTACGATTTGTAGCACGCATTGTTCTGACTGATCGCTCTTTTTCTCCTGCTTCTTCATTTGATTTTAAGCCTTTTTTTGATGAGTGTCCTTTGCTCTTTTGGAGATGGGCAAATCAATTTACAGACTTGCTAGCAAAGAGCACTACTGTCCACAGCCTTTTAAGCATTAATGCGGAATTGTGTATTAAACAGAAATCTATACAAATAGATTGAAAACTATAGACTAATCTATATGAAGCCATTTTCTTTTGTCATGAGCAATAGTAATCATGTGGTTTGAGTGTTTGTTTCCCAGTTGTGTGATTCTAGATTTCAATCGCTCAGCCTACCTTTATGACTCCCTGAGCAAGATGACCCCCCTTACCATCTCCTTAAAGGGGAATGGTCATGCTTGCTATTTTCTAATGTAAGCGAGTGCAGCTTCCTGTTTCCATGTTCTCCATTAGTCTAAATAGGACCAGTGATGTAACTGGTCCCACGTTTCCCTGATGTTTCTCGTGGAAAAACAGAGCTGGTTTGGAGGCTCTTATATTAGAGAATGGCAGAGCGTGACTGTACCCCTTTAATAACATAAGTCAGGCCTGTGCCACATATATAACTACACATACATGATCAACTCGGAAGAGAGTGTGAGCAACATTGTACACTGTTGACTAAGAGGGAAATGAATGGGTTATACTATAAACCACACAGGCTGTTCTTGATTCATCATATATGGCCTCTTCCTCACAACACTCAGGGTCATCCCTTCACACACGCACACACTCACACACACTTCTGCCATCCTGGGAATTTATTTAGAGGGTCTGCATGAAAAATGAATGCTGAGGAAGTATTCTGGATGTCACCTTTATGACAGAATAGTTTTCCTTCTGCATGGTTGCCATGGTAGGCAGGACCCATCCTGACCGGCTTTGATGTTCCATAAAGAACTATACTAGTAAATATAGACCTTTTAAGTTTGGGAGCATTGATTTTTTGGTTTCTTTCAAAGATTGTGACTCAAAATGACGGCCTTGGTTTCCGCTCAACACCCATAAGGCATCGTTATTACCATAACCTTTACTTTATCATACAAAGCTAGGTGGCAACCTTTCTCCAAAATTATACAAAAATAAAACCCTGCAGAATGCTAAAACATAATTATTAGTTTCCGTGCTTGAACTGCGCTAACCGGCACAAAACCAAAGAACTGCGTCATCACAGCCCTCAAGCAATGTTCATACGAGATTTCACTTGAACCTCTGAAATTGTGAAGCTCCGCACGGAGAGTCCACAAGCTGCCCGTCCACGACGAGGTCACGGCGAGGTCACGGCGAGGTCACGGCGAGGTCACGGCGAGGTCCCTGAGGGCCCTGAGGTCCCTGAGGGCCCTGAGGTCCCTGAGGTCCCTGAGGGCCCTGAGGGCCCTGAGGTCCCTGAGGGCCCTGAGGTCCCTGAGGTCCCTGAGGTCCCTGAGGGCCCTGAGGGCCCTGAGGTCCCTGAGGCCCCTGAGGTCCCTGAGGCCCCTGAGGTCCCTGAGGTTCCTGAGGGCCCTGAGGGTCCTGAGGTCCCTGAGGCCCCTGAGGGCCCTGAGGTCCCTGAGGCCCCTGAGGGCCCTGAGGTTCCTGAGGTTCCTGAGGGCCCTGAGGTTCCTGAGGTCCCTGAGGTTCCTGAGGGCCCTGAGGTCCCTGAGGCCCCTGAGGTCCCTGAGGCCCCATGGACCGATCACAACCATCAACGCAACCACCGCCATTGCAGCGCGGGGTACAATAAAACCCCAACCCTCGGAACGGTCACACCATATTCTGCCCACCAACCATAGAGCCACTGCCCCTCCCCACAGACATTTCCTTGAGGTGAAGGGAAACCATTTGGTACTGTCGCCACTGTAGCCTTACACTACGTTAGAACCTGACATTACGGCTCACTCTTTGCTGTGCAGTGGCGGTGGATAAAAGGTTCAGGCTGGGGACAAATGACATTCACCACACATACAAAAAAAAATACATTTCTTCAGAAGCCAGTTAAGCCATTAAATGTGTGCGTTCCCTACTCTGGGCAGTTGTTTTAAGATTATCTAGGGACAAATGTGAAAAGGAACACCTTTATCAACACAGCACAAATAACTGAAGGAAGGAAGTAGTTATCTGTGAGTGTAATTTCGACTATTTCAAAGTAACCTTCCAAGCACTGAAAGTGATCAGTTGTCAGTTGTGTTCATAGCTTCCGTTCTAAAGTAAAAAAAAAAATACATGGATAACTGTTATTCTGAATTGATATTCTGATTTGACATCCCTACACAATATTTAGACAACAAATGGAAGATAATCACAGGAGTGAAGTTCACAGAGGTGGTTGGTGAATACAGCCGTTATTACATTCCTACCTTTACCCATAACTCCATGTGTACAGAGAGCATGGCTGAACAGCGCTACTAGCAAAGGCTATTTGGTTAAGCAGCACATCGAATGCTTCTTGTATCCTTGATACAAGTGTGTGAAGGCTCATTTAAAATGCAAAACTCCAGTGAGCCCCTGTGTGTTTCACCCACGGCTCAGTGTGCCGACGTAGAGACCGTTCAAAGGAAAGCCAAATGAATGTGTGACATCAGAAATGGGATTGTCCACTCCAGATCTATGATGGATGAATAAACAGGTTGGACTGGGCCGTTGATCTAGATGCATAAGGGTGGACACTCCCCGCATTCAAATGGCTTGTAATGTATCAATCTTGCTGCTTAAGTTTCTATGATGTGGCTACGATGGATAGATCAACTCGGATCAGCCACTTAGACTAGGCAGGCGATCTAGATGGATCTGGGCAGACACTCCCACTCTCACAAACAGCAGCAAATCCACTTTACACCTAGTAAAATAAGAGCCCTTTAAATGTTGGTGCTCAGCTGATGATTAAATCAGCTCATATTATATTACTTTTGAACAAAGTTGGTCCTTGTATCATTGAACGTGATGTTGGATGAATGTTAAGTTGCTAGCGGCAACACAAATGGATTGTGGTGATTTGGTTACTGGTTATTGGATGACAGTGGGGCTCATTTTGAGACTGAATATTTTTCATTTGTTTCTATTGCATTATATCATTCATTTCCAGTTAGGAATGAGTATTTTCCAAAATGTTCAGACTTGTATTGAAGTGAAATGAGTAAGACATTTAATAAAGCAAGCTGAGTCAAAGGCTGCAGAGAGCTGTCTATTATATCTGTCATATTGTTTCTCATGCAAGGCTTAAGAATTGTGTCTTTTGTGTTGATTATACTCCTTGATTAAATGGATAATTGTAGGGTTAAGAATCTTTCAAAGAAGACAAATAAACGTTACAGGGGTTTACCCTTCGATGTGAGAGGGAATCTTGCACTAGCACTGCAGTTTAGGGTCACCTAGGCCAAGTAACTTTAACTGTAGACAGACATTTGGATTTCTTTCAAGGCGGACAGAGGATGGAGCCAAAATGAGAAGAACAAAACAAGGAGCCTTTAGCTTTTAAACAGCTTTTCAAGACTCAAGGTTACTATTTTGCTTCTAGAGATGGTCCTTACAACAGATGCCTTACAAAATGATAAATACACAACATTTGAACTCGGAAACCATTCAGCGTTTCTTTAGAGGACACTGCTATTGGTGTGAGATCATCAACAACGTTTCAGCTCTTCAGCAAGAAGTCAGCCAAGTCATATTTGTTGACGGAAATAATCGATTCAAATCCTCCAACATTATCGTGTATACATTTCACATAAATCCCTCAACTCAATTTAGCAAAAACTTTGCAGGTTAGGCTAAGAACAATCAAAGCATATATTAATATTTGAGTATAAGTGCTGCACGGCCATTTTTCTTAAAAACAGTATTGCAGAATACTATAGTCCATCAACTCCACAGCAATTAGAATTCCGAATTTCATGTATGCTGATCAAATTTAGAATTTCATATAAAGGTCAATGGAAATAAATAATAATTTCAACATCTCTTCCAAGGCAACTCCCAGACTCCCTCCCCTCTCCCCTCTAAAAGGCCCTCCACGCTGTGGGTACGTCTCATTCTAACGACCCATTCAATTAAGGCCCCGTTCAAGCCGGTACTCCCGTGTACTTTACAACTGACCCCAAGCCAACGAGCCATGTGTTAAAACTCTCCACGGCTGTGGGCGCTGATAAAGAAAATGGCACTCCTCACCTTACCGAAGAGCCGTGAGGACATAAAGTAACACGCGTCTATGGAAACCGCCAACGTGTCAGGTATCACACCTCTTCCATCACCTCCACCGGCCCTGATTTAGTCACACACCGGTGTCTGTGTGTGAGGCTAAAGGGTCAATAATAGCTCTTGTGAGAGATAGCTGCCGCAGCTACGTACGTACGAGGTGGGTCTCTATGTAACGGTGGGGCCCGAAGAGGCTCCAACACTGTCCATTACATGCACTTCATTCAAAATGTAACAGGAAGTCATGTGATGGGCACACTTTGTCTTTCCCACCTTGTTTTCCTGGTTCAGTTATGCAGACTAAGGAGGTGCACAAATATTCGTCACAACAGATACTGCACATCGATTGATCCTTAAGTGCACTACCTCCAGTCCAAAAATACAAGCCAATACAATAACTACATGCATGTAGTGCACCACAATGCAGCGGCCACGACTGGATTAGGCAATGAAGAATCCAAAAATAGAGCTCAGTGCTGGGCATGTGAAGGAAAGCAGAGGTGATAGCGAGAGACAGAAAAAGAAAGCGAGAGAGAGAGAGAGCCAAAGAAAGAAAAGGCGAGAGAAGGAACATACTTATTACAAAGTAATTATTTCTCTTTGCGAGCTGGAGTGTACAGCCAGCTGTTCAGCGTGTAAAACAAGCTTGACGGCCTCCTCCATCCTCCTCTCACTTTTGTGACAGAAATAAAATGAGAGCTCTCGACATCTGCTCCGTGATACCGAGCCTTTGACTAAAGCTTAATTTGTTACTCGCTTGGGCAGCCAATATTACTTTTGTGTTATCGTTGCAAATGACAGAAAACTTCTTTATTCTCATTGCTTTACATTTGGAAGACAGCCAACATTACCAAGTCTTAAACCAGCCAATATTATTCATTAATTACAATGCTGCGACATTACTTTAAATACGAGATTAGGGTCTGTATTGGTTAAAAGGTCAGTGGTCAGTGGACCAGTGTGGTTAAAGCTTTCCACACACATTCCTATTTCAGCCAACTGACTTCTTCTACGGCCCTCGTGCTGCAAAGCAGGGCTCCTGTGTGGAGAAATGAAGGTCCTTAGAAATGAGGAGAAAAGTGCTGAAGTGCACATACATGCTTAATAACGCAATACCCTTTATTTTTAAGTAGTCCTCATACCATTAAACAATGTTAATCCATTCCATATTCCATTGTTGTTAATTTTGTAGCGCTGCAACTTTGAAGCATTAATAAAGCAGTAGTAAATAGTGAACTTCTCATTTATAAAGCATTGTTCATACATGAATACTCATTAGTAAGCTTTGCATTATCAATTTCAAACGAGTTATAAGATAATTAGATAATGGTTCATGAGATAATTTATAAAGTGTAAGAGTAGAAAGCATTAGTTAGGTCTTTTGTGGGAGCTTATCTAAAGGACTATCTATGCCCTACTAAGCATCTATAAATTACATTTAAAGGCTGGAAAGGCCTCAAGTAGAGTGGCAGCAGTATCAAGTCAGAGGAATAAGGTGTACTTAGTCCTCACTTTAGATGAGCTCACACAAAATTCTTAACTCATTGTTTGCTGCATTACTAAGTGTTTAAAAAGAGGTTAATCATTATCTTACACTTTATAAATGATCTGATTAAACCATTTTCTCATTATCTTATCAATCATTTTTAACCATACTAATGACTCAATTTTGGAACAATGCTTTATAAAGGCTGACTGTGCTACTTACTACTACGTTATTAAGGCTTAAAAGTTGCAGTTACTCTGAAGTGCTACCGTTCATTTCTTTAGTTGTGAAGAATAACACTTGATGTAAATCCGTTTTATTTTCAAACCATAACATACTTTATTCAAACATTAACACATGTAGCTTAGTTACACCAAATTGAGGGCATGTTGATAAATTGTTTTTTTTGAAAATATTTAACACGGAAACAGCGCCCCCCCCCCCCCCCCCCCCCCCCCCCTTCCTGTTTCAGGCATTAGTAACACACAGCTCTTCCTGTTTCAGGCATTAGTAACACACAGCTCTTCCTGTTTCAGGCATTAGCAACACACAGCTCTTCCTGTTTCAGGCATTAGTAACACACAGCTCTTCCTGTTTCAGGCATTAGCAACACACAGCTCTTCCTGTTTCAGGCATTAGTAACACACAGCTCTTCCTGTTTCAGGCATTAGCAACACACAGCTCTTCCTGTTTCAGGCATTAGTAACACACAGCTCTTCCTGTTTCAGGCATTAGCAACACACAGCTCTTCCTGTTTCAGGCATTAGTAACACACAGCTCTTCCTGTTTCAGGCATTAGTAACACACAGCTCTTCCTGTTTCAGGCATTAGCAACACACGAACCATGGAACCGGTCGTGGAACCATGGAACCGGTCGTGGAACCATGGCACCGGTCGTGTAACCATGGAACCAATCGTGGAACCATGGCACCGGTCGTGGAACCATGGCACCGGTCGTGTAACCATGGAACCAGTCGTGGAACCATGGCACCGGTCGTGTAACCATGGAACCAGTCGTGTAACCATGGCACCGGTCGTGACCGGTCGTGTAACCATGGCACCGGTCGTGGAACCATGGCCATGGAAAAAAGAAAAGGAACAACAAAAAAAGAAGGCTTTTACAGGGTTGCACAGCTAATTATAGCCACCAGGGTGTTCTCTGCTGTTCACAGGTATGGTGGTGCAACCAAGGAGAGAGCGAGAGAGAGAGCGAGAGAGAGGGCGAGAGAGAGAGAGAGAGTGAGAGAGGGCGAGAGGGAGAGAGAGAGCAAGAGAGAGCAAGAGCGAGAGTGAGAGCGAGCGAGAGAGGGCGAGAGAGAGAGAGCGAGAGAGAGAGAGAGAGAGGGCGAGAGGGAGAGAGAGAGCAAGAGAGAGCAAGAGCGAGAGAGAGAGGGCAAGAGCGAGAGCGAGAGCGAGGCTCAGGGACAACACTCAGCAGGTGGAAACAGCTGTGCAGTATCCCTGGAGGGGGTACAGAAACACTGTTATTATTAACATAAGCTGTGCATAAGTGCAGTAATGCCATGTCCTTGTCACTTGTAATGGTTAGCAACTCTGGGATCACCTCTTCCCCTATTTCTTCTCACGTTTTTTAAAAACCTTTCTCTTTCTTCTTGCACTCACTCCTTCACCACGACTGTTAAGTCTCCCACCGCCCCATCCCAACAGCTTATTAAAAATTCAGTAGCGTTGCAAAAAATGATATACGTTTAGTTTAATATTTGCAACCAACAGTGGGCAGGCTTACCCTGACGCTTTAGCAAAGCACTATGGTAGCGTCCTGCAGAGCTTTCCACCACGGGACTCAAACTCTGGTGGGCTTTCCTTTCACCAGCAGTAGTGGCAGCAGTTACTCACTCGACATTTTACTTGCAAAATCAGTACAACAAGTACAACATTTTGAGGAGAGACTAATTAAATCGACTTGCAATGAAATTCTATATATGTAATAGTATCTTCTATTTCTTTTAAAATCGGTGAAACCATCAAAAATCACAGGGTTTCCAGTAGCTACATATAAAGGGAGATGTAGATATTATGTCATCTTCTGATGTTTTGTTCTTTTCCTTTTTTCCCCCCTCATTTTCCAGCTAACAATGTTTCAGCTAACGTATCGTGAAGTGAACACTTAAGAACAAAATTAATCAGTTGTGGCCACTGCACTTCCACGAAGCCCAACAAGTCAAGGATGCGATAATCAGACGGACATGCTTAACTGAAAGAAATGCCCAATTCCTGCGCACTCGCCATGCTCACTCTATCATAACAGATTTGGTGGAAAACATGCAGTGACAGACATTCAGATGCATGATGAAGGCCTTAAGTGCAGAAGGACTAGTAAAGACTTATTTTGCTCATCTAAGCTCTTAATCCTTGGTTGGAGAGCAGACTTATGTGTGCTTAGGGAAGGACCTTCAAAGAGAAGAAAACAATATTGCAGATGGGGAGGGGGTCCTTATAATGTCCTTCTATGAATTTACAGTAACGGCTCATAGTGTGGCAAAGTAAATCTAAAAAAATGAAATACAATTTGGTTGTTGGTCAAAGTCTTGGATTCAATTCCCTTTCCATATTTTTCTATTCAGTTGTCTTTCAAGATAAGATGTACTTTAATATCCCCAGCCGGGAAATATACCATATTTTGCTGACCATTAAAAAAAAGGTTACACAAGTAACACCTTCGCTCAAGACTCCTTCTTCTATAGCTATTAAACACTGCTAAATAATACACCAATGAGGAGAAGGGAGCCAAAGATGAGAGTGCTACTGTGTTGTTTTATGAGAGTCCTAGGCTGATTGGTTTTACTCTGTTAAGAAACTGAATTAAACCTTGACCTAAACATACTGGAATGAAACAGATACGAGATCATTTATAAGTCTGTAAAGAAAGAGTTTCCCGACCTTATTAGGCTGTATAAGTCGTAGGACTGGCATTTCAATATCATCTACAAAACCTTCCATTTGCATCACCATGACAACCTAGTTTACATGCACATCTATTTATTCAGCAGAAGCTTTTATCTTAAGTGAGGTTGGGAACAATCAAACTGCACAATCAATACCGGAGCAACTACTACAAATTAAAGTACAGTTCAACTCAAGTTTCCAAACGCAACCAGACACAGTTTGAACGCAGGGCAGCTACAGGAATATACACAGGCCTGTACACTTAAAGTTAACTTTCATATCTCAATGACTTGATTTTGGTAGGAATAAGAAACAAGAATAGTAAGTGAATCAGCTGAAATATAAAGTAACGCCCGCCATGCTCCTGCTCAGGTAGATATGAGTGCCAGTGGTTAGAAGCCTCACTCTTGCACAAGTTCTACCTTCCCCCCCCCCCCCCCCCCCCCCCCCCCCCAATGAGTCCCTCTCAACCCCCGCCTTCTATTAGACGCCTCCTAGATGCGGGAAGAGCGCTCCACAAATACACAGACTAATTGGTATCTTTTGCATGATTGGTCAAAAAATTTCTCATTCAGTCAATTTAGAGATTCCCTTAGTCCACAAGGAAGGCACACATTAAAGTTCCGCTCTTTGGTGGGGCCGATGCTTTCTGGCACAGGGACAACAGCAGTAGGCCATGGGTATCTCCCTTTAGCTACGGCCACAGCTGGCCATGGGAAATAGAGACAACACGTCTGTATTTATGCAGCATCGGGCAGAATCCCCATACCCTACTGGCCTGGAGTCCATTGGGGGAGGGGGGGGGGATGATAGTCTTGCGGTGTTGACACTCCCTGTGGGGTCAAACCCAAATATCTGCAGTCCGTCAGCATCCTTGAGCAAAATGCTTAACCCCCTACCTGCTCATTAATGACACGCATCTAATAATACAAAGAATCACTGTTGCACTAGATAAAAGCGTCTGCTAAATAAACGGGCTGCACCAGCCATTACAACATTTTATGATGTAACCAATCATCATTGGGGGAACTGTCCCATTAAGTCCCTCAGCTGATTGCAAGAGGGAGCAGAATGACGATATGCTCCCACTGAGCCACTTGGCAAGACCCCCCCCCCCCCCCCCCCCCCCCCCCCCCCCCCCCGGCTGGCACACCGGCACACCTGCTGGAGAGAACCAGAGAGGGAGAGAGAGCTGGAGCCACTAGTTAGGACAGGAGCACTGAATCACCCAGAAGGGAATGCCATGCCAGACAATTGATGGTGCAATCCACTGGGCTAAGCATGCATTGGTATTCAACAGCATCATCAGAAATGCATCACCTCTATCAAGGAAAACAACAACATAGGGAGCATTTTATTGTAGAAGTTAAAGAGATCTTAAAGACAACAGGATATTGTGCTAATCACGCGCTGGATTTTACAGCATTTTAAATAAATCATAACAAATCAATTCTATCCCAAAAATATATTATGATATTTATAAGGTCTGACAACCTCCTGTGTGTTGTCAGATATTTAAAAAATCCACAAAACTGGAAAGTAGACACATTTTTGTTTGGAAAATGTAGCAGCAGGAATTCAAGCTAGCATAGATTATCTGAATAACCGCACAAGAGACGCTGTCTTCACTCAAGATTCTGCTCCTCTCACCCTTAAAGATGAAGCGTGTAGGACTTAATGGCCTCTAGCGGCGAGGATGCGGATTGCACCCGACTGAATATCCCCTCACCCCTCCGTTGCAAACGACGTAGGAGAAGCTACGGTGGCCTGCAAGGTGCCACTAGGTACTTCGTCATCGTCTACAACAGCATTGAGTAGCCAAGTGCCAATTGATGAGGTTCCTTAATAGATTTATAAATTGTGTGTAGTTATTTAGTCTTTCAAACTATAGGTCATAGCTTAGAAGTAAGATAGCGATTATGATTGTTCCGCATTGTGGTACCGTGGTACTTATTGCTAACGTTGGCTAACGTAAAAGAAAACCAGTTCTTATTTTCATTGAAATATTCACTAATTAAACCATACTTATGAATATTAAATTCCATTTCTACCAGGTCCGTTCTGCTAGCTGCCACTAAACTCTACGAACTTCACCTTCAAGGCTCTGCTAAAATCACTTTTATAACAACTGAAATAAATATATAAAAGCATCTATTGCTCATATAACTATAACTATAGCACATTACGGTCACGCTGCTAAGGTGACTACACAGCGAACCACGTCCCGCCTTCTCAAGCTAAGTAACGGAAGACGAAAAAATATGGCACGGAACATCAAACGTAATGCCGTTATCTTTCAATAAGAGTGGAGCGGGGAGCGGGGAGCGGGGAGCGGGGAGCGGGGAGCGGGGAGCGGAGAGCGGAGAGCGGGGAGCGGGGAGCGGGGAGCGGGGAGAGGGGAGCGGGGAGCGGGGAGCGGGGAGCGGGGAGCGGGGAGCGGGGAGCGGGGAGCGGGGAGCGGGGAGCGGGGAAAGGTATTTCAGAGGTCCCTCGGCGTCAGGCTATGAGCAGTGTAACTCATTTCTTCGGATGAGGGATGATACCAACAGACTGCCGTGGCCTTCCTGGTAGGCCCCGGGATTGGAGGAAATGGTCCCCCCCCCCCCCATCATACTCCACCAGAGCCTGGAGTAGCCCTCCCCCCACTTCTTCCTCTCTCTGTTATCTAAGTGGATCAGAGCCTCCTGGTCTTTGCCCCCAGACGGGGACGTGGTGGACACAGATACTGTCTTCCCTCCTTGTTACAGTAACACAGAAGGTGAAGCGTTTAGCGGACAAAAACAATACAAAGAAGTAGAGAACAACAATATACTTTTTTTTGTAATTGGTATTTATCTCCTTTTTGTATAGATATGGCCCATTTAACTGGTACGTGTTTAACTGGTAAGTTCAACCAGTGTTAGGTGTTTCGATTGGAAAGGGAAATGCTATGCTAGGTAGCACATCACAAGCTAACAGTGAGCCACTTAGGTGACGAGAGAGACTGAATTGGCTAATGGCTCGATCATAACTGTCTGGCTTCGGCTATGTCCAGAAGAGACAAATCTGTTACTTGTCTGGAGCCCAAGGAAGCGATTTGAACGCCTTGGGCAGACGCATCGCACAACAAATGGGTTATTACACCTCAATCACAGCAGTGTACTCCTGCAAGTTTGGTGTCTATTTGTATCTATCACTGTACAAAACAACTTTGTAGACGCTGTTGAACAAAGCATGCCAAATAAATAAATATAGCCATCACGTTGCAAGTCATTCGTTGCCTTTAAGTAGGTTTTTTTTCTATTCACTGCAACACATGCAACCCTCTCATGCATATTAGGGTCATGAATTATCAAGGGATCGGTGCTAAAAATGCCCCAGGAAAATAATCAGGGGCTTACATTTCCCTGTAATGAATCACAACTTTGCTGAATATAATTATTAAACATGAATACACTTACATTATAGTTCACCATAGCAGCTGTTGATTTACTGTTATGTTCATGATTGTTTGATAAGGTAAAAAAACTAACCAAAAATGTTTAATGATTTACCTATATTATATATATATAATCTCCATGCATAATACATGGTCATGACAACCTAGTACGACTGCAATAAAATATGTCGCTCTAAAATCACGTTGCCAATTCATAATTCACCACATATACCATGTTTGATCGGTGGTGCACTTTAAAGCCCAAAGCCATCAGTTTCTGTGATTTTATATTCAAATACAACTACTTATAACAATGACCATTACAGTAATCTACCTCTCTAATTGACCCTGGTGCATTCGACTGGTTGTGATGTTTCATGAAACCAATGGGCCAGGGTTTGTTTGTGTTTTATGGTTTTGAAGGGTTGTAGGGAGTGGAATTGGATGCAATAGGATGTAAACAGTGTGTCTGCTAGTCAGTCTGGAAGGAGCCAGTGTGCCGAATACTGACTGAATTCAACATGATTTCAGCCCCTTACTTCTGCTAGAGATCCTCACTAAAGATTACACTGCAGTAGCCCAGCCTTGAGAACGTGATATGAGTGAAGCTGTTCTTGAGGAAGTCTTGTCTCACATGTGAATTTGCTCCTTGTACAAAACTATTACCATCACCTCAGAACAAGAGGGTGCTGTACCACAGCATTTTGTTTTACCCCGAGATAATTGGTCCTTTGCTGGCAATGATGAACCTATGGCAGTTCCACGGCCTGAGGTTCATGTTCATCAGGACAGATGGTGAAGCTTATGAGGGCAGATATACAGCTTTACAACCCCCACTCCTTAATAAGGAGCGGGGATGAGGGGGTGAGGAGTTCCCTTATTCCCTCAATGCCGTGGACATTACGGAGAGTCAAGCTGGAGCCAGAGGAGCCATCTCCCACCTGGCCTGTACTGAACCCCCTTGTGATTACGATCCCTCTCCCCGAGGCATAGAGAGCAGAGATTGCACCAATTTACAAAATGATTTAGGTGTTTTGATCCCACCACCAATGCTTGAACAAACAGACCTGAAAACAGCATGAGCCAAACTGATTCAGACAGACTTACCCTGATAAAACGGTAAAGTCCCCTACCTCTGGGAACCCAAATGTAGTTCAGGGCAGGCGTTAAACCCGGGTTTGGATGAAAGTCACAGAAGAGCCGACAACGCTGACTTGCGTGGGGCCCTGTGGTGAATTTGTTCTGAAGCCAGACAGGTTCAAAGAGGTTCTTTCTGTACTCAAAATAAATAAACCAAACAAATTGTGGCTTTGGAACAGTTCTCGAGGTCAACAAATGTCCAGAATACCCTTGCCATTTTGTGTTTTTCATGTCGTTTTAAATGCGAAACAAGCACAATTTCACATCTGCAGAGAAAGGAAAACTTAATAAAACAACACCTGGTACATTATATTAACTGGAATCTGACACAGCTAAGATGCTAAGTATAGAACAGGGTGGAGAATGAATGTCTGGAGAACCTGTTCACAGTTTAGCAGTCTGTTACTGTCAAACACATCACTGAAGTAAGTACTAATTGCGCTTTTGTGAAGCTACATTGTGTTTAATTGAGGAGATGTTCTGCATATTTGGTGAGAATATTGGAAAATTAACTGATAAGGCTTTCACTTCAACAACTTTGCCCAATTACTGCCGAATGCTGTGCTTCCATTCCCTTAGAATAGAGAGAATATGGAATACAACTTTAACGTGTCCATGATGAGAGGTGATTATTCTGTAGAATTGTATGGCCATTTATCCAAGGTGATAAGAGAGACAATGCTAGGAGCTGAGCAGAAAGCTTTGATCTTTCAGAAAACAGTTGGCTGATCACAAAAACAGAGCATCCAGACACCTCCAGGTGTGATGTTGATTAGCCATTTCTTTAATCTCCCCCAAGGTGACATCACAAGTGGGAGTGTCTACCCAGATGCATGACGGCTAGATCATGCTAACCATAATATACAGTAAAAATGCAATTATATACAAAATCCAACTATGTGGAGCTCTGAGGTAGACTATCAATTATGAATGATAAATGATTGAGGTTAATAGGGCAGTGACATATGAATCACAGACTGTTGAGAAGCCTGATGGCTCCAGGATAGAAAGTGTCACCGCCTGCCAAACGTCAGCAGAGTGAAAAGTTGATGTGCTGGTTGGTGAGTCCTTACTAATCCTGAGAGCTTTACTGGAGCAACGTGTGTGGTAGGTGTCCTGTTGGCCTTGGAGCTATCTGCCACTGATGTGTCCTTCAGTCCTCACTACCCTGCGTGAGACCTAACGGCCCTTGGCTGAGCAGCTACCGTACCACACTGTGGTTCAAGCTCAATGGTGCACCGGTGAAGGTTTGTGAGGATGACCGAATCCATACTAAACCTCTTCAGTCTCCTCAGGAAGAAGACAGAGAACGTTTCCGAGCAGATTTGACCACCACGTCCATGTGGGCGGACCAGGTAGGATCATCGCTTGATGTGTACCCCAAGGAACTTGAAGCAGCTGACCCTTTCCACCACAGTTCCACTGATGTGTATGGACGTGTGCTCCCCCATCTGCGGCCTCCTGTGGTCCACAGTCATCTCCTTGCTGTCTTGCTGATGTTGAGAGAGAGATTGTTGTCTTGACAGCATGCTGCCAGGGTGCCGGCCTCCTCTCTGCAGTCAGACTCCATCACAGTCAGTGATGAGGCCCACAGTGGTTGTGTTGTCAGCAAAGTCGACAAAGAGGTTGGTGCTGTGCGTTGTGTGATGTGTGATCAAGGAGAACAGGACGGGGCTGAGCGTGCACCTAGCCTAACCCGTGTTAGTAATCACAGTGGAGGAGGTGCGGTCCCAGTTTCTCACCACTTGTGGTCTCCCCATCAGAACGTCGCAGATACATCTACACTGGAAGGTGTTTAGTACCAGGTACATGAGGTTGGAGACAAGTCTGGAGGGGATGATGTTATTGAATACCGAGATATAGGGGGCCTTTAAGAGACTGTCATGCACACAGAGACTGGAGTTTAACCTCACTACTTTTAAAATACCACACAGTGGAGTGTCCTTTGTCATTTGAATAAGCATGCATTCGGGTACACCACCCTGCTACTCTAAGTATGTTTGTTAAACTCAAAAAATTCCACCCGGCTGACATTATGGCTCTGGGACTCCATAGTAATCATAATAATACCAAAAAACTCTTTAAAAGCCACTTCACTCAATCCCGAAAAGTTAATCAGGCCACCTGTCACATATATACATGAGCCATTACATCACAGTAGATTCTGTCCATGATTGCCTATTTATCTCTAGAATACACTAAAATGAAAAGCACTTCCAGAGCAATCAACGCTGCGCCATGAGTAATAGACTGGTCTCTGGTGGAAGTGTGCACAAGGTAATTACACTGTATTGGAGGGAGTGGGAGCACGGGGGGGGGGGGTGGAGAATTCTTTTTCACTCTTTTCCTTCACCTCCCATCAATTGGCCTCCGTCTTCCCCTTCTCTTTCACACGGCACACCGTTTCGTCTCAATCGTCGGAGGCGGAGGGATCCATTTATAAAGTTCTTTGCAGGTAATTGCGATGCAAATGATGTGCTCCAAAGACATATTAGCCCGCCGCGAAACACTAGGTCTCTCGTCCTTAGTTAGCCGCCCGCATGAAAAGGAGGGTGTAAAAAGGTCCTGCGCGACATTGGATTAATAAAACATGACTGGTACGTCGTCATGAGCGACGGCTTTGATCTCAATCTGTGAAAGTGGGTGAAGGGTGGAGGGGGTGAATAAAAGCCTTTATGAGACTGCCATTCAAAAATGACAATCTCGAAAAAGCTCAAATTATTCATTGGATAGCCGCAAAACAGTGGCTCAGCGAGTGCGTTCAATTAACAATATTCTCTCCGCATTAGTCATTTTGACTCGGTGCTTGCAATGAATGACCTCTTCTTTAGGTTAAATATTAACGTGAACAGTGTGCATATGCTTACACATGCAGATGCCTGAGTGCACTCTCACCTTTCAGCGCACATCCACCAATCCTCTGAAAACAAGTACCTGGTTCTCATTTACCTCGTGAACACAGGTCATCCAGGGGGACGAGTGTAAATTAATTAATGTTAATTTGCGCAGCAACAATGTCGAACCGCTTGAGTTGTAACGCATTTTAATGAAGCTGACAAAGCGCTCTTGGGTGACAGTGTGTTAGCGCGTGGAAGAAGATGGTTTGAACAAACTATTTTAATACAGCTGTGTTCAGCATTGGGAGAGGCATCTGAACTGCATAAAGTCTTTCTAAACATAATTAATGCGTGTGCGGAGAGCAGCTTCGACTACATTTTTAATACGGGCGGCTAATGAAGTGCAAATTATCAACTGCTTACTATACAGGATTGAGTTCTGCCGTGTTTATTAGGGGAAAAGCATGTGCAATCTATACTTTTTGGTGGGATACGTATATCCTCTGTACTAGTGAGTCAGGGCATGGCTAGCTAGCATGACCAGAAAGGCTATTAGCATATGGGCCAGGGGCGTAGCTACGGGGAGACTGAAGGACAAAATACAAAACAAAATGTTCTCATGTCGATATATTTTGCCCATTCAGCATAGTACTATTTCGATTTGCAAACAAGTTATTCACAAACAGATATATATATTTTTTTTTACCAAGATCAATCAATAACTTGCACTTTAAAAAGAACACTGTGTGTGTTCTGGTGTTAGTGTGTGTGTGTGTGTTCTGGTGTTAGTGTGCGTGTGCGTGTGCGTGTGCGTGTGCGCGTGTGTGTGTGTGTGTGTGTGTGTGTGTGTTCTGGTGCAGGGTACTGGCTCTAGGAAGAAGAATCTCGGGTCTAACAAACAGAAATGATCTAAGTACGCCACTGGCATATGGCGCGTACTTCTTTGTTCCACTTCTTTATTTTTTTATTACCTTGGTGTACAACAAGCATCGCTGAGATCAACAACATCTGCTGATGAGGCAATCATTGTGTGGAGTAGGAATCCTTGACTCGACACTACACAATAAGAGCGCGGAGCCTAATCCGACACTAGCAGCTAGCGTTAGCGCCGGCGCTCCACATACTGCTCCCGGTTGCTCTTTACTCCCGCTCATTAGCAGCGAGCTCTTCAAGTATCCAACAATCAGGGAAAGGTCACATCTGTCAACACAGACTCTCACGTACGTTTGGCGTCATGCCAGAGGGTTTTCAGCATAATCCACCCTTCGCCTCTCGAAATGGAGAAGTCCAGATCCCATAATATTTCCCCTTGAATGTCGGCTGCTGAAAGGAACGTCGGGACACAACGGATAATGTTTATAAATCCAATATGTTTTCGTTTTTTGTTGCAGTAATTACATTTGTTTCCAGAGAAAAGCTCCCTTAAAGTATTTCTTTGCATTGAAAATGTACATTATTTAATCTGTGGAAGCTCATTTCAAACGTGATGTTGTTATATTCAACTCTGAATTAATTATTTTGAAGGATAGCTACCTCAAGGGATTAGGGTTCAAGGTTCTTAATGAATCACATCTGTTCCTGTTCAGTGAACGTTTTTATTTGCTATTGAATTGCCCTGAACCTTTGCCACCCTCAGCTAGTTGACAAGTTACTATGAATTGGTGCCCTTCTTATACTAAATAATTATACAATCTTATCTGAGGTGCTGCAGAGTGAGAGGCAATCTGCAACGTCTATTTTATGCAATATCCCCTCACCCCTCCGTTGCCAACGACGTAGGAGAAGCTACGGTGGCCTGCAAGGTGCCAGTAGGTACTTCCAAAATGACGTCATCGTCTACAACAGCATTGAGGAGCCAAGTGTCCAAATATATACATCGCATTTGGTGGACGCTATGATCCAAAGTGTCTAATAATACCATGGCTGCATATATTCTTACCGTGGCTGGTCTGATTGGAAACTGAACCCCTAACCCTGGGGTGTTAAAGCCTTGCTCTACTAGTACAGTAACTACTTCTTGTCTAATATAAAGCAAAAATAAAAACGAGTTATAGCCATAAATATAGCAATAATGTACCTTTGAGAATGAAATTTGCACAAAAAAACCCTCAAGCTCCTTAATCCCTGTGAATGCTCAAATGAGCCAGTGAGACCGCGTTCGACCGATTTAATTGCAGTAACACCGTTCGGCGTTTCCGATTTAAGTTTCCGATTTTCCTAACACTCTTTCTGGAATGCGTCCCAGAATTGAACTCTTTTTCTCTCTCTTGGGATGGTTTGAGATTGGGACGGTTTAAGAAGGTACTTTTGTAAATGTCTCCGTTTCACAGGGGTTGTTCACAAACTGTCGGAAAACGTGTTGCCCAGAAGCAAAGAAAAAGTGTGCCATTAAGCTCAGCCAGTAGAGTATGAAAAGCACATTTGGCATCTCCGTAACCATAATGAGCTTGTGACACAAACACACACATGCACACACAGGGAAGAAATATGCAGCGGAGAGAGCTGCTGCCTACGCTTATTTCACATTCAAATCGATTCGCCTTAACTGCCCCCTTAAAACAGAAAGACACTGATGTGAACGTGTCACCAAGGCCGGGCCCTAACGTTCCAGCCAATAAGTCCACCTGTGGGGCCTGATCCACTTTAAAATAAGCATTTGGCGGTACTCCCACAAGCGCCAGTCCAATCCTCGATTGAACAGCCTTGTCTTTTTTCGCTGGAGAAACTGTACCGCTATCGAGGCAAGATACGCTCTTTTTTCTAATGCCGTTTCACATTCTTCCCGATAAGTCCTAAACCTAATAATTTAAGCCTCGCTGGTCCGTAGCGACCGCCACTAGAAAAAACAAGCGTCTTGGCATCAGAACATGACTCAGAATTACCATAACTGGAAAAAAAAAGCTTGGCCATTAAAATATTGACACAGTCTGCATTCTACCTCCTCACAGTCTGTTCAACTGTCTCATTTACATAGGTGTTAAGTGTTTACTTATGAGTTTACAACGGTGCCTAATGTTCTTCCACCGAAAAATCTATCATGGAACAGGCTAGCTGGAAGTTGGGGGTGGCACTCAGGATTTGCTTTACTTTGATTTGTGGAACAGGCCTTGTCCAGAACAACTGATTAGATCAACCTGAATAATCAGAGGGTGCACGGGTCCAATGTTGTCCCATCAGAAAAGCATGGCCCTATCTCTTCTCCAATGTCTCCGCAAGGAAAAGATCTTAGGTTCCTACCCTAAAAGGATGAGGATATCGCAGAAGAGACAAGCGACTGCTTTTGGTCAGCGATCCAGGGGCAGATCCTCAGAAGTCTTGCTGCTCCTCCAAATTGAGAGGGGCCATTGAAAGCCCCCCCCCCCCCCCACCCCGGGCGAGCTCCCGTTGGAGGTGTACCAGAGACACATGGCCTCCCCCCCACCTTCTTGTTCGGATCCTAGTTGGGATGGGGGGGGGGGGATTACTGAATGTCTGGCGATGCCTCGGAGCTGGAGCAAGATGCCAGGGGTAGGAAGGAGATCTGGCCAATATGGATCAAGAGGAAAGAGAAGGATGGCAATAGAAATAGATAAGTTGGATATGACTAATGTATGAAGTTAACGAGTGAAGGACGACCTACTCTATGAACTTTGTTTTTGGAGTTTAAAATGCATGAATTAATACATGGTGTTAACATGTTTTTGCATTGAATATATTACTTTGAACTATATGGAGCATTGAGTGAGCCAAAAGAGGTAATTATCATCATTTGTATTTGTTCCCAGCGTCTATATTTGAAGAGCCTTTTTTTTTTCATGTTAATTAAACTAAATTAATGACAAGCATTTAAAGACATAAATAAAAAGAGCACATTTCAAGGTTAAGAAAACCCATTACATTTATTTATTTTTCCATTTTACAACAGAAACGTCAAGAATACATGAACCATAACATTGCAGAAAATATAACGTGGCCATCTGCCACATTTGGTGTTGCAAAGTCATTCAAATGTATAAGTTAGTTAGTTCATGTCGTCCATTTGTTTACCAATTAGTGAGAACACATGCACTGTGTGTCTGCTGATGTGCGTTTGTCGTGCATTGCATTCCTGCAAAACGTTTTGTGCGTTTGTGTGTAGCTGTTGGGCCATTCATGGAAAATGCCTCTCATGCAACTCACACAAAGAATGTTCTTGTTAGTCGGAAAAGGATAACTCAAGACCATGTACCCTCAGTCTCTCTCTGAAAACACTCGCTGGATTTCTGTAATTGCTTATGTGGTTATTAAAATGTGTGCGGATCAGACTGCATGATTTATAGTCAGATGGCAAGGTACAGAAGAGTTTATTTCGTCGTCGCACATCTCACCAGCTAAGGCGCCACCTGTTCGACAGCATGTCCGTGGGGAATCGCCACAATCTATTACAGCCTCTCATCTGAGCTCACAGCTTGCTGGGCACTCCATGCCCAGTGGACGTGCTTGGAATGGGGCCCAGTGTTTCCGGGATAACACGGTGGTGGTGGTGGTGGTGGGGGGGGGGGGGGGGGGGGGGGGGGGGGGGTAACGGGATTTCAAAACATTCAAAATAAAATGCGTGTCACTTTGCCAAGTGCAATAAGCGTACACTGAACATTTAAATGCACATCAGAGGAAAGCTGGAAAATTAATGTATATAAGCTACAAACATGAACTTATTCAGATGGTGTTTTTCATTTCAGCACTTAGTCTTGTTTGGGTCCGGATCAAACGTTCTGTGTTCCCAAAGCATAAGGAGGAAGTTACACCGTGATACTCTTCCTCGCATTTAACACATCCCTAATGAAATTAGTTATTATATCCGCATATGCCGTATTTCAAATACACAATTTGTGGATGATTCTTTGCCAATATTTCAATATTTAAATCAAACCGACATATACACGCGGTTCCACCACAGACTTGTATGATGAAGCGGCCATCTTGTAGAATGTGGGATTATTTCAGTATATAACAAACGACTCAGCAAGAACAATAAAAGGCACGAAAGAGGCCAAACATATGTACACCGGCAACATAACCGGTGACATGTGGCTTGGGCACAGAGGAAGACCACTCCCCAGCCAGACCCCCTGTAGAGCGCCACGGACAGATGGGGTTGGGAGGGGGGGGGGGGGGGGGGGGCGCAAGCTGGACCACACACACACAGGACCAGCCTGACACCCGAGGATGCCAACACGATGTCTCTCACAGACCCAGAGATGCCAACGCAGCCTGCGGGGGGTGAGGGTGTGGAGGGGGCCCCCGGGAACCGTTCTTCCTCATACCAAACAGAGGGCCGCAGAGACCAGCTTAAGCTTAAACCCTAACCCTAACCCTTAAGACCAGGACCGGGGTTCCTGGTCCTCACCAGAGACCGCAAGGGAAAACCAGTATCCAGTAGAGTGGAAAACCAGTATCCAGTACGGTGGAAAACCAGTATCCAGTAGAGTGGAAAACCAGTATCCAGTACGGTGGAAAACCAGTTTCCAGTACGGTGGAAAACCAGTATCCAGTATGGTGGAAAACCAGTATCCAGTACGGACGGACGGATGTTGCCAACCTTTTTTGTTCTGGCACCAACAAGTAATTGATCCATTAGCGCTAGGAGTATTATTGTTAAAATAATTACTAAATAATGGTTTAATAACTAATTATTAAACCATGAGTGTTTTGTGAATGCTGGGAATATCAGATGGTAAAGAAATAAATCAAATCAAATTCTTGGCTTGTCATGTTATTGAGTGGGGAAATAATTCCAAAGAAATCCCATAAATCTACTTGTTTTGTTTTACTTTTCTTGATTTATTCATGTCTAATCCCACTGTGTCTGTCCTTTTGTATTTGTTGAGTGATTATTAAAAACTTTGACCACAAAAAAATAACTTCCTGGAATGTGTAAAAGAAAACTTTTTGCTTTCAATCATTTCTAATTTTTGCTAAACTATTTAAAGTGCAAGATCTAAGCTCTGTACCATCTGAGTATTCGGCGCTGATTGGAGGGGTAAGGCATTACTTACAACTTAAACACTGACAATGATTCATACACCAAGGTTAAAAAAACTACTTTCATTCAGGGGTAAAAACTAAACAAGCTAACGGGTTGTACCAAAGCACGCATGGCCATAAATATGCATGCATGTTGTTTTAAACGTTGCTTGTGTAATTAACTGTTCCTCTATGGCTGTTATTCACAAAACATGCTTGAATTGGCCTCAGGTTTACCGCTATTAGTCTGGCGGTACTTAATATTTCATGGGATGTGTGACTGTACCGGTGATCCTAGCCAAACATGTTTACATGTCTTCAAGATGATCGTGACAGTAACACATTGGTTCATTTGATTTAAAAGACAACTAGGCAGGTGGAGATGTGCAGGCTACATCTATATTCCATTTGAAGTCCAGAAAAAATATTTTCCAGAATGCATTTTTTATTTGATTTCTGTTAGCTTGAGTTCTGTTTGTTTTTGCCAATTGAAAGTTTGAATTATAATTAAATTATATTTAGAAACAGTGGTGTTTACAAAGGCTGTTAATCTTCCAGGTTCTTACAACCTGTTTGTGGTAGATCTTTGGAGATGTTTAGAGTGAGTTTTTCATTTCAAACGTATTTCTTTAATCACTTGCCTTGAGCTCCAGAAAATGGACTACCGAACTAAAGAAATGGTTTCTATAAAATCAGACGACAAAGTACTTCTATGATTTCTGAGCTACATATGTCACTTAATTTTTCTTCTGTATTTTTTGTAAAACTTTTACCCATCTTTCAAAAATTCAAGTTGTCCCCGATTGCTTTGTTGACCAGACAACAGTCTTGGATTTACACATCGCCTCTTCAGCAGCCGCTGAGGTCACTGAAAAGCCCTTTCACAGGTATACACCTCTGTATGTCTCCGGACCTGGTGACGTCAACATGGTATACACCTCCGTATGTCTCCGGACCTGGTGACGTCAACATGGTATACACCTCCGTATGTCTCCGGACCTGGTGACGTCAACATGGTATACACCTCCGTATGTCTCCGGACCTGGTGACGTCAACATGGTATACACCTCCGTATGTCTCCGGACCTGGTGACGTCAACATGGTATACACCTCCGTATGTCTCCGGACCTGGTGACGTCAACATGGTATACACCTCCGTATGTCTCCGGACCTGGTGACGTCAACATGGTATACACCTCCGTATGTCTCCGGACCTGGTGACGTCAACATGGTATACACCTCCGTATGTCTCCGGACCTGGTGACGTCAACATGGTATACACCTCCGTATGTCTCCGGACCTGGTGACGTCAACATGGTATACACCTCCGTATGTCTCCGGACCTGGTGACGTCAACATGGTATACACCTCCGTATGTCTCCGGACCTGGTGACGTCAACATGGTATACGCCTCCGTATGTCTCCGGACCTGCTGACGTCAACATGGTATACACCTCCGTATGTCTCCGGACCTGGTGACGTCAACATGGTATACGCCTCCGTATGTCTCCGGACCTGCTGACGTCAACATGGTATACACCTCCGTATGTCTCCGGACCTGGTGACGTCAACATGGTATACACCTCCGTATGTCTCCGGACCTGGTGACGTCAACATGGTATACACCTCCGTATGTCTCCGGACCTGGTGACGTCAACATGGTATACACCTCCGTATGTCTCTGGACCTGGTGACGTCAACATGGTATACACCTCCGTATGTCTCCGGACCTGGTGACGTCAACATGGCGAAGGCTCGCACCACCCCCCCGTCTGGAGCACTTATGGCTCTGGTTGTCGTCTTGCTCGAGGACACCTGACGCTCCGACCTTAGGAGCACAGAATCCAGCCAACAAGGGTCCAGACCGTCAACCTTTTTTACTTATTTATTATTTCCACATCGTACGGGCCACTGCTAACTCCCTCCTCTCCCAATTCGCTTTGCATGTTTAGTGCGTGCAGCGGTTATGGATCGAAAGAGGGCCGCACACATGATTTCATATTTATTTGGATTTTTACAGGGGACACAAATAAGGTCTCAAGGTGTTCTTCTTGGCCCCTCCATTTCTGTCCAATCAATTGAGAAGGTCAACATATAAATATACATCCCCTCACACTTTGTAAAATAGATGTTCCTTTACTTGACGACACGTCTCAGCAGTCAGGCTGTGGTCAGCCTCTGATAACCCCCCCCACCCGTCAGCCTTTCTTGGCTTTACAGGCTCCGCCATGACAGTTAATCCACAAGGAGAGAGGAGAGAAAAGAGGCACAAACGAGACGCAGAAAAACTAGACTTGACAATCATGTTCCAGAGAGCGAGAGAGATACGATATCTCCTTTGCATTACATAGCGGTAAACACACGGGAACATTTTCTTTAACCATCATCTACAACTGACACTTCCTCTAAAGAAATAAGTGTTGGGAAGAATGGAGTCTGAGAGGGGTTCTGCATAAAATGTACTTAATCGCCAGTGACTGGCTATTTCTTTCTCAGCACACGTGTCTACAGACCTGCAGTGCTACCTGCCCTTGACTTGGAAGTATAATTTATGTCAGCTTGGCGCCGAGTGATTTATGATGTTTTCTTGCGGGGAACAAAAAGTAATGCGAGGGTGCCTGTGTTGGCGGGGTTTCACCTCCCGTTGTCTGGCTTCTTCATATGAATGGATCAGGGCTGTGCAGGAGGAGGTTCGCCTTTACATAGAGGGAACATGCAGGATGCATGCACACTGTGTGTGTACACCGTGCACATACACACGCTGCTATTACACACGCACAAAGAGAGCCCTCAAACACACGCACACATGCAGATCTTATAAACGCACACAAACACAAACCTCAAACACCGTTGTTACACACACACACACCTTGGTCTGACGCGCTCACACACACACACACACACACACACACACACACACACACACACACACACACCCCTATTACACACCCACACCACCCCTCTGACCCGCACACATGCACACACACATACACACACACATACACACACACACAGACAGCCCTCAAACATAAACGACTGTTACACACACACACACACCCCTATACCAAACAAACCGTACAGAATATAGAAAAGCTACAGTACATTACTTGTTGGAACTGAATAAAGATAATGTGAATAACTACTTTCAGGATTGGTTTTTGCAAGTTTTTGATCTGCAAAAGATCTGAAAACCTAAGGGTTGTGTTTGTCAGGCCAGACCTCTGTGGCCTATTAAAAAAGGGAGATTTATTCTTGGGAGTAATCAGTGAAATATCTTATGGTTGTTGTAGCGACGGAGTGAATGCAGAGATGAATTTGGTCACAACAGGGCTTACGATCGTTTCCATTTCTTTAACCTGCTATATCTCCAGCTAATGAGATGAAAATGCGCCCTTTATACATTATTTAAGTGAGTTATTAATGCAAATGGCGAGAACATGAACGCTGGAATCAGACATTGTTTTTTAGTATGAATATAACATTAGAAAATGATCCGCGGGACAACGATTCCATGCAGGGTTATAATTCTTCTCATAATGTTTACTTGGTGACTGTATCCAGCCCACACTGTGGTAGCCCTTATGTGCGCCGTGACGGACAACACACTCGGTGTGGGACGTGGATTAATGGTAACCTGGAACACGCCTGGAGCTTCCGGTGCTCAAAATCCAGTTTGAACTCCCTGCCACTGGCAAGGAGCATTATATAACTACCATTTGGGTCTGCTTCAAAGGCTTGTCTTTCCCTGTCATGGCGGAGCAGGCTTGCATGTGGTTTCAGGTGTAAAAAGGGGCTTGGTTAGCACATTTGTCAAGCGTTTATTGACTCCTGGAACGTGTTTAAACCATAAACCAGCCTAGATTCAAACTCATTTCCAAGCATCCACCCATAGCACGATTCAAATGTAGCATGGCGCCCCTACAAAATGCTACTATTTGCATTCTCTGATTTCCTATGGAATGAATACTAAATAGTCAGGAATACCGTGACAAACTTGAAAAATATGAAAATTATTACATTAACTTATGATAATTGACTGTTTAATTCATGTATTTGTGTATGCAATGGATTCATGAAAGTTACTAATTTGTTGCAGACTTGATTTTCTTGGGACTTTTAATTATTTCCCTTGGGGTTAATGTAAATAATGTTTTTGTTTTCTTTCCTTCACACAGTTGTCCATTACAACACATCAACTGTGAAAAGCATGAGGCCTATTATCAAAACAGTGTTTTTTTAATTGCACACTGAAGCATACTCAATTAAATTCAAATCCAGTTATTCTCTGCTAATTTGTTTATTTTGCGTTTTTGGGACTAATTTGTTGTATTTTATTTTTGTACTTTTGAAACTTTTGTACTTTTGATGGGAAAGCAGCTATTCAGCCAGTGTGATCACACGGAATCCATTTATGTGTTGTGATAGCTAACTATATCAGAATGATTAGACAGCCAAACTGGAAGAGCTGTTCAGTCTGATAGGAAAGAACTAGAAATTACAAAATAAGGGAAACATTCATTATTTCACGTTTATCTCATTAAGTATACATTTAATGAATACCATTTTAAGACTGCCCGTGAAATCAAGTTATTATTTTTGATTTGAGCTTTTCAATGGACAACAAACAAACTAAACCAAAACTTGAAAATGTGTCGGACATGTGCACATACACACACACAATACACATACACAAACAATACACACATAAACACACACACACACACGCACACACTTTGTTTTAAACAACATTTTCCATTTTATTGATGGTCATAATGTTTATCACTCTGAAGTAATGGCTTTTTTTCCAATTATATTGTAAAACTTGTAGTGAGTGAAGGGACTTTGTAATGACATGTAACGACGTGACATTGTTTCTCTGTCCCACTTCAACTTTATAATAACTATCATTTATGTGGCATAAACAAACTATTAGTTCCTTATGCATAATTTACGAACGCCATAAGATCAATGGGTTGCTAGTTAGTTATTAATGGTATTATAAATATTTAAATCAGAGTTGTTATTAATGGGAATAGCTGAACATGTGTATGTATAAAGCTGATCATTAAAAGCATCACAAGTTCATGGAAAACCTGACCGTACAATTAAAGGATTCTACCATTTTACCCGCCTGCTGCAGCCAGCGAGCCATGGCTGCGCCCCTAACCCTGTCAGCACCCAGGCCTTCCCTCGCCAGGTGCTCCCCACATCTAACCTTGTGCATTCTGCGCTTTTAATTGCCTTTGTGTTGGTTTGTATCTCCTTTTTCAAGTTTTTTGTCTTTTACATTTCCAACATGTCGGTTTGCGCTGTGAAAATCACTCGTTTTATTTGATTAATTTGCCCAGAAAAGTGGTTCTGCCATTTTTATCAGGAATTGTTTTCCTTTTGGAAAGGCGGTCTGCATTTGTGTCCAAGCGCTGAGCTGTGACAGCCCACTGGGAGAGTGGGTTTGGCAGCAACCAGAGATGCGCTTGTGTTTTGTATTTTTATCTCTGTGTTTCTCTTCCTCCTAGATGCAGTTTTTAGTACATGTCAAGTTCCCTGACAGTATGTATGATTAAACATGGGCCACTCACCCTGACCTGATCGATATCTTATTGATCGTTACGTTAATTAAGTGGGGTACAATGAGTGCGTGTGTAGCTTGATCTTTCTCAAGCCACTCATGTATGACAAAACCCAAATTGTTTTTCAGATATTTTCTAATTAAAGGACATTTGTGAAATGCAATCATTTAAGTAATATGCCACTTTTTATATCATGATATATGATTTTTATCTTACTTCCCCGGGCACTGTTTTGAAAAGACATTTTCTGGTATATAGCAAGTTTTTACTGAACATTATCTTAAAAATAAGCTTACGACCTTTTAATTGATTGGAAGCCATTTGCTATAATTCAACTTTTACTTTATCCTACTAATACACCTATCTGCCTACGAATTTGTGATAAAAACATCATATTTGTTTAGGATATTTGAAACCAGTGTATTGTGTGTACCAGTATATTGCTGGTTTTCAGCATAGCTTAGCAGCAGCGAAAGTAGTGGTGCTGACTGTAAACAAACACAACAGCCAGTGCTGCTTTTTCACATTGGTAATTGGTAAAACATTGGTAATTGGTAAAACATTGGTAATTGGTAAAACATTTGTAATTGGTAAAACATTGGTAATTGGTAAAACATTGGTAATTGGTAAAACATTGGTAATTGGTAAAACATTGGTAATTGGTAAAACATTGGTAATTGGTAAAACATTGGTAATTGGTAAAACTGGCAAGTCTTACTGTTTCACAGAACGGTTTTCCCGCTTTCTTTATTTTTTTTTACAACAACATAAATCTTTCAAGCTATAGGCTAGTGGGAAAGACAAGAGACTTGACTGAGTCGACACAGTTCGAAATATCTAAAAAAATATATGTCAAAGGATAAAAGTTGCAATGTCTGTTGTGTTGTCAAGGTGAAGTAGCTGTAATTCAGTGCCTTTAAGCTGTGACGGCTGTGCGATTGACATAATAGCTGATTGTTCAAACGGTTGAATACTAATTTGGGGGCGGGGCAGGGTCTTAGGCCAGCACGGTGTTTTACCCGTCATCATCTGGGAACATTTGTGGTGAATGACCGGTGGTGAATAGTGGCCAGTCTTCAATTTTGCAACCTTAAAATACCCGTTTTAAGATCTAGCATAGGGCCCTGGTATTGCACACATTAGCGGTGACGCCAACATACTAATATACACTGATGTTTGACATTGACTCAGCTGATAATGAAACGGATCTAAACATAACATGGTGTGGACGTATCAGTGGCCTCATTCATAAAAGCTGAACAATAAAATGCATACATGACTCCCGATGCAAAAATGTGTCGCTAACAGGATAATATAACAGACATATTTTCTGCGACCTTTCTTGTACATTGTGCCATTATTCAACAGACAGCAACAGAAAACAGAAGGCAACAGACTCAGTTATGGATGTTTTGTTACCCGTCCGTCTAGGGAAATACTAGCAGGAAACACGAGGACATGTCCCACTGCCAACTCAAAAGCCACACACAATTAGACTTCAGGATTACAAATCCGAAGGATAACGCGTTCATTCAGAAACAGAAAAAGGTGTTCCGAGAGGGAATTGCCAGGAAAAAAAGATTTCTCCTCCACCTTTATTTACCTTTTATTCTCCAGCTGTCACCAGGCAACACAATTAACAGAAGCCACACCCATGCACACAAACCAACCAATCACCAGTCAGGCCCCAGTCATCAAACCAACCAGTGACATAAGGCCATAAGGCAGTGACTGCCCCAAACGGGCCCAAGACACACCACAATCATACAAACATACAAATACATTGTTTAGTCTCCAACTGCATGGTTTATGACTCTTGATTATTGTTTGACACACACACACAGACTTTTTTGGTGCGTATGACAAATTTATGCATTCATATTCATAAAAATGTTTCATAAATGAGACTCCAGGTAATTTTGTTACGTTACTATAAAATTAATTACAATAGGATAATTGAAATAGTTTGTCAAGCACCTATTTTACTATGACTCTGGAATATCATTTAATTCCACTTGGTTATGGTTAATGAAAGCGTATAATTTTCCATAAAACCTGTTACAAAGATATCAAAAGGCACACACACGTGAACGCACACAGTGTATTTTGAATGTACACCTACATTTGAAACCCCAGAGCCTATTAACTCTAAAACGTGTGTTGGCTAGGCAAGCTGGTGAATTGGATTGACCAGCTAATTTGCTAATCGGCTTAGTGAAACATTAATGGCAGACACATCACCAATAATGATGAATAATGATGATCATCCTTGAAGAGTTGGCAAGCACATCGCAGCTCTCCCTCTCTCCCTCTCTCCCTCTCTCCCCCCCTCCCCCCCTCCCCCCCTCTCTCTCTCTCTCTCTCTCTCTCTCTCTCTCTCTCTCTCTCTCTCTCTCTCTCTCTCTCTCTCTCTCTCTCTCTCTCTCTCTCTCTCTCTCTCTCTCTCTCTCTCTCTCTCTCTCTCTCTCTCTCTCTCTCTCTCTCTCTCTCTCTCTCTCTCTCTCTCTCTCTCTCTCTCTCTCTCTCTCTCTCTCTCTCTCTCTCTCTCTCTCTCTCTCTCTCTCTCTCTCTCTCTCTCTCTCTCGACGGTGGGGGGTAAGACACAGATAGCCTGATTCCCCAGTGGCAACTGTGCAAAAGCAGAGTTGTGAGTTATGTTCATTGATAATGGCAGCCTAACGTGTGATCTCCTGCTTTCTAACGATCAACATTCTGTGCATTTAATACTTTAGAAAAAAAGCATATGAAATATGAAGTGTGGAATATGGATGCCAATTACAGTAATTTCTAACCAAGAGATTGATAGACACATTTAGAATCTTGCCACCTGCTTTAGCTGCAGGCTTTTTTGCATTGCCAGGCATGTCAAGGCAACACTTATGTCACATACTTACATCATGAATACATAGCAGATATATGCATATAGGTAAACATGTATCTTAATGTTATTTCTCATGGCGTCCACTTTGCTATGCCTAATATTAAGCTATTATTATGGCTTCAACATTGTGGTGTTACCATCCACTCTGTCCTTGAGCTATTCAAGGTTGTGTGGTATTATTGAATATGTATTTAAGTCCTTTTGAGGCGTATCAAAGCAGTGGAAATATGAAATGTGTTTATTTGTTTGACCTGGCTGATATTCACTGATGTCTCTTTAATGGAATTCTTTTTGATTCAGATATGAATAAGTCAGGTAAGTATCTGACCGGTTTGATAAAAAATGAAATGCATGAGTGCATAATAATTTTTTTTCCTATCCAAGGTCAAAAGCAGTATGCATTATTTGTGGCCAGCTTATCAATTCTGCATTGGGTGCAATAGCTTATTCACCACTCTATTTAGGAATAGATGATGGCATTCCATTTACTAATAAAGAAAATAGGGTGACAGAATCGTGGATTAAAGTCCCAGGTTGTATTCATGCTGGGGGTGGGGGCTTCTGTTCTTCTGTATTTTAGTGTTATAAAAACAAACAAAAACAATGATCAGTTAAATTGAAAAAACGTCTTAATTCCTCCAAACATGTCAAACTGTAAAGGGCCCCTATTTAGCCAGCACATCCGGCAGGTGCTACCACTTGTGATGTCACTAATTGGTACATTTTGAAAGGGCTTGTGATGGCTAATCACACCTGGTGATACAATAGAGGCCCTTTAAAAACACACAGAGTAGCAGTAGCAATTTCCCAAAGTGAAACAACTCCGAGCTACGGTGTTTATTTCCAAAAAGGAAACTGTAAGTGATATGACCATGGATCCCAGTCGCGCTTGACTCTCTAACGTTGTCATTGTGATGCATAACGTCGCCAAGCTTGTTAGAGGCTAATGAAATTAGCCTGGATGTGTCGTGTTGACTGATGACAGTAAAGTAATCAAACAGATGCTGTCCGTGCTTAAAAGGAATTACAATTAGGATAGAATACGACGAACCACAAGTCTTCTTTATTTCGTGGGCACTGGGCGATGATGCAACCCTCTATGAATATTAATCACATAACCCAACCAGGTTTCTGAGCTCTTGAAACCAAAAAAAACAAAACGATGACGTGGATTCATCCAACGGCTTGTACTCTTCTGGGGGCCGCTATTGCTAATATATATTTTTTTTTCTTAGACAAGGCAATGCAAGTTTTGTGTTAGCAATATGTCATACAAATGTGTATGATTAAGATGAGGGATGAATACATTTAAAAAAGTGTCTAAGAAAGAAAAAAAACTCCAAGTTAAGAAGCAAGAGATGACACCATTTTTGAGTAGTTAGCGAATAGCTAAATGTCAAGAGTGTTTAACTGAAATGTTAAAACAGCAATGGATGCCTGCATCTTCATCCACTACTGCTTTTCTTTTACTGTGGCTTCTGGATTTGCAAATGAAACGGATAGCGGCTTTGGTGTTCGCTGTCCACTGTGCACAACCTAACCTGTAGCTGCTCATAAACAGGAGGCCTGCTTCTTAATCATTTGTGTCTGAATTCACTGCCAGCCATTTTGGATAAAAGCATCTGAATAGCGATTGGTAAAGTATGAATATAAATGATTCATGCATTTATTATCCGAGCATTATGGCAGTGGGTTTAAGCTGAAAATTAGGTCAAGTCTTTTGATAAGGGATCACTTAAGCATTTTAAGGAGTCTTTTACCGACTTTTCATGCTTTGAATTTTACAGCTTTTAATAACCTTTAGTTTAAATACACCTATCTTTTCTTCAGATAAGGTGCCAGATGGGTATTTGTGTGTAATCTTTGCAAGTGTTCACCTCTGGAGATTTATTCAGGTGTTTAATAACCCATCCATCTTACAGGGCTAGGACCTCATCCCACGGTGCGTGAGTTAATGCTTTAAACAGCTCACATTATTTACCAAGTTCAACGCTTATTCAACAAAGTGGACAATTGGATGAGATGGGATCCACTTTTTTCATCCCAGACAGCACATTTGACCACAACGATTTGGTACAAGATACACCGTGGCACATTTGAGAGTTCAGGATTCAGTTCTCTCCGGACGCCTCAAATGACTTCCATTTCCTAAAATGTTCCGGTAGGAAATTCCAGAGGCAAAGTAGTAACACTGTAAATGGAGAGGTTTAACCTTCCAAGCATCCTTTGCTTGACATGTGTTGTACTATCTGGCCTATAAATAAGAATTACAAAAAAAACCTGAATAGCAGTTTGGGGTTGTGACCGTTTTAGCTTCTACCCACAGGGAAGGTGAGCTCTTCCCTAAACCTCCAGAGATATGTGTCACACACACACACACACACACACACACACACACACACACACACACACACACACACACACACACACACACACACACACACACACACACACACACACACACACACACACACACCTTTAGGGGCCATTGCATCCCTCTTGTATGTAGACCTTTTTCTATTACTCAAACTGACGCCACTTTTTGTATTGTTTCACCACAAACTTTTACCACAGTAACTTCAAAGTAAGCGTGCACATTACTAACACGATGTTGAACACAAACTGTGCAAAGGAAATGCAAAAATATATATAATGTATATAATATAATATATTATAATATATTTCTACAGTAATAGATCACGTTTGTCAGTGGATAACGAACAGGAGCGCGGGGTTCGAACCCCATCGAGGTCCACATTGAGTTGTTCATGTAGCTTATCCCCTCCCCTCACACCCACCATCAAAGACATACATGCTAGGTTACTTGAAAAACAGCACTGGGTCAGCAGCAATGCATTTATGTAACCTGGGGAAATAAATAATACATCAAATATTCACTACACAATATAACCAGTGTGATTGATGGCCAGCCATTATTCATAAAGGCGCCGCTTTAAAGAGGTAAACATAGCATAGGCATCCTTAGAAGTAGAAAGTCTTAGTAAAGTACAGGCATGAATTGTATGGTGACAAAACTATAAAAAGGGCTGATTAAAAGCTCATTCCCTATGGGGGTTGGAGGCATTTCTCTACTGGCATTTTACCACAGCTCATAATTGATGTTGCCATGGTCCCTTAACTTCACATAAACCAAACATTAAATATGAGTATAGGGTGAACAACTGGATTGATTTGGGTCATTCATTCATCCCCCAAAACACACACCATACAATGGAATGCAGAATCAAAGAAGTTGAGTTGAATTGGTTTGATGTGTTGGAAGTGTTTGATCAATCTGATTGACATTTTTATATTGGAGTAGGCCTACAAAACTGTATGGACTTTATGAATTTCAGTTACCTTGTGTCAGTTAACAACACAGGTCAGTTTAACAAGCACAATGTTGTGACCTATTTAATGGGCACAATTACTTACCATACTTAAACAGCTATTTTGTATAAATGTCAGTGAAGTCTTAAAAATAAACTGCCACCCAAGCCTTACGTTTTACTCATGTCAATCACAGGAAATAAAATCATTAAGTGTTTCTCTCTGCTCCCATGTCTGCTTGCGCAAGTGGTGCACACTAACCCTGTCTCCTCAGGTCTAATCCTAATACAGTGTTCTAGATTGTTTTGGTAGTTTTACATATTTTTAGCCCAGAAGCCAGTCTGTGGATTATGTTCAAATGCAGCCCCTCTGGCCCAGAACAAGAGCAGCAGAGGAGTTCAAATTAAAAGGTGTCTATATTCCACATTCAGCTAGCCTCAACTCTGCTTTGAATTTCATGGCAAGGCAATGCATTCAAAATCTTTGATTGATTTTTTTCTGGTGGTTCCAACCACTTTCAATTAAATATATCCAATGCCAGGGTTCTCTCTATTGACCCATCATTAAATAAACAGAGAGCTAAAGCTAGTTTGCAATTCATCCTGACCAGTAAGTTATGCTCTACACTACGATCTATGCTCGGCAATGCCTCCCCCCCACACACACACTTTATCCCAGTCCCTCAATTAGAGTATACAAACAATCGTATATTCAGAAACACACACTCAGACCCCTCCTCCAAGGACGCACTGGTGAGAGCGAGAAACACTATTTGCTTACAAAAACTGCTTCGTTCCTCCTTGGAATTTTCTATCTTTGACGTTGACAAAGATCTTCCCACCCACACACCCATTCATGGAGACCTTCACCAATATCTCAGGTAACTTGATGGCCCCAAACAACTTTTGAAAGAAGAAAAAGTAGTTTGACCTTCTCTTTGTATACATCCAAGGGATTTATACAAATTTTCTTGGATTTATACACATTTTAAGAGGTACATTTATTTTTAACTCTTAACAAATGCATTGTTAAGAACTGTAACCACCTAAAAAACCTTGCCTTAACTACCATCTGAAATCTGTAATAAGGTACAATTGAATGAGCATGTATTATTTGTTAATTTGGCTGTGGCACTTTGACATTGGTCCTGGGGGCATTGGAAATACAAATGAGCAGCCACAGTTTAAGTTAATTGCTATTTTCAAAGGAACCCTTCAAGACTTAGCTACTTTAGCTTTTTACTATGTAGACCAACCTTGCGTCGTCATACACATTTCACAGAATTAATGTTATACTGCATATTTTATTTAAAAAAAACACTGAATTTAAAGTGTAACGTGTTAGTTTTAAACCTGTATGCCAAGTATTTGATAGCAGCCCTCCAAAATATTCTTAGTTCTGTCAAACTAGGTCTTTAACTTGATCATACTTTTTCAGCTGATCTCGTGTTGCTGCACTAGCAACAAGAGAAACAAAAACACATCTATTTATCCTTCAGGCTAGTAAACAGGCCTCAAACACAAAGTCAATAATGTAAACCTGTACGGATTTGTTTGTGGTAACATACAAATGTGACCAAAGGTGTCATCTCGCTTTCTTTATCATTTAAAAATAAATTGTGAATTTTGTATCGATGGACATATATAAACTTGGTTAGCACTACGCTATCACAGTACGTTCCCCAAATCTGCAAATTGCACCAAAGAAAAGTACATATTCTCAGTAATGCCGTTTTCTCACCCTCATGATCATTAAAGCAATTGCATACAGAGAATAGCATTAATGGACCACATTAAACTGAATGCATTCTGGCCAATGTCTCTCTATACAGGGCCGGATATTACTGTGGGTCTAGGATGTAATGGCTTTCTGAGTACTGCATCTCTAATAGGGTTCCAGCATCACGGGAAAATGTATTGTCGCCCCCACCCTTCATAAATCCAACACTAGGGACAATGAGTTGATAAACACCAGTAACACAGACTCAATTTAATTGAGGTGAAGAAATTATGACAACAATTATGCACAAAAGTTTGCATTATCCTAAATTATTTACTTTAAGCTTTAAACCTAGTCTTATCTGTGCATGTGTTCGTGTGTATATGTGCCATGTATAACACTGATGATCTAGGATACAAATGTTATTTCGAGGCGGCAACTGCTTGAGGCGATGGGAAAGCAATGAACACCATAGGGTGGCGGGGTGTTCGTTTGTGCCCCTGAAAGACCCAGAGTAACTCTGTTTGCTGCATGGAACAAGTGAAGGAGTGGAACCAGCCACAGTAATTGTGATTGCGTCTGCCCATGCTACATGCTGGGCAGTGAGCAGAATGGAAATTTCGTGGCCCCAGAATTGAGTGTATGAAAGCCCCCATCACCATCTCACACCCTGTAATGGTCTCTCTCTCTCTCTCTCTCTCTCTCTCTCTCTCTCTCTCTCTCTCTCTCTCTCTCTCTCTCTCTCTCTCTCTCTCTCTCTCTCTCTCTCTCTCTCTCTCTCTCTCTCTCTCTCTCTCTCTCTCTCTCTCTCTCTCTCTCTCTCTCTCTCTCTCTCTCTCTCTCTCTCTCTCTCTCTCTCTCTCTCTCTCTCTCTCTCTCTCTCTCTCTCTCTCTCTCTCTCTCTCTCTCTCTCTCTCTCTCTCATGGTTGAGTGGTGTGGCCGTGTGTGTTATTTGCAGATTACCAAGAATGCCTTTAAGTCCTGCTCTGAAACGCTGAGAGTGCTATCGGCACGTCATAGCCAAATAAATGAATACATCAAAATAAAATAAGGCCCAATGCTTCAGAGTCCCCGCATTCCTATTGGTTGTGGCCTAATTGGATACTCCCGGTAAGTGAATTCTACCAGACCACCACAACGAGGACTTGATTATTTGTCATCAAATGCATTCTCTCCCTTGATGTGCCGTTCCTCTAAACAGGAGACTATGAAAAAGGCCTCACATATTTACAATCTAGAGTTTTCCTCGATGAGGACTGCTCCACTGACTACAGATCAATGGACCACATGGACACCATACTCATGGCTGGAGTAGAAAAGCCATGTGCAACAAGGCGTTCTCCAAGACAGACAGGTACCAAGCCACCGTTAATGCAATTTAAAGCCTGACATGAAAACTATCCACCTTGTGGGACACACTGATAAAAAAAAAAGCGTCTTTCACTGGCCCAAACTCAACCTGAGGTCATTTCATGCACTCCATACATCCAGTTATTTTCACGAAGTTCCCAAGCAAACTCTCAGCAATATTCAGTCTCAAATGTTTGTTTACAAGGTGACTTTTCCACTGGCCCGGATTCCTACTCCCCTTAAAACATTTATATTATCATAACAAAAGCAAACAATGAAATGAATAACGGAGACTCTTCTTAAATAGAAAAGTAGAAGAAAGATCTTGGATAAACAAAGCACATATCGCTTGAAAAGCTTAAGTATAAATCTCTAAAAGTTAGACTAAAGCAACAACACAAACAACACAGAGCCTCTGTATAGAAAGTCATTAAGGGCCTCTAAATCCACCAATATTAGCTTCACAGTGTGATACTGGAGCATCCTTCACAGAGTGATGCGATAGTTTCATTGTCCTGGATGGTGATTGTGTTTTTCAATGTTGGGTGTCTTTTTGCATCATCCACTTTGTTATTCTTGATAATAATGGAGCATTTTGAAGTAGACTATAAAGAAATTGCTATTTAAAATCTGAGAAAATATAAATTTCATATAAATGTAAAGCTATTTACGCCCATGTACACAACACCCTTATTGTGTACATACTATTTACTAACCACTCTTCCGTTCCTTTTCCTGTATTTCAATTCAAGTCACTTTGGATAACGTGTTCGCTATGACTAAATAGTCAATAGTAAACGGGATCAAAACGTATTCAGGACCGGTTACGATACTTAAGAAATCAGTGCTTCTCCTTTCCTGTATATGTGGCTTCGATCCAGCCCCCTAAAGCTGGTCATTCTGAGAGACAGAGGTTGGACTCCTGCACCTCAAAAGCCAAAAACTGGCAGCCATGTTTTTTTTTTAACACAACAGACTTTCTTGGAGATTAATCCCAAACAGCTGCTCAAGCAGAATAATCCCCGTCTGACACACACGCATGCGGTCAGTCTTCCGCATGCTACACTTACTGTATTTCCGCCAAAGAATTGCCTAACAAACAAACTTTGCCTACTTAAACTATTTTATCAAGGCCTGTGTGTCTTGCCACGCGCGCACAAGCTCCTCACACGCTTTCGACCACTGTTTCCTCTGTCTGCTTCATGTAGACGTAGAGGCACGGCTGGGTGATGCGTGAGTGGGGTTGGACGTTTGGACGCCTTGTTCGTTCCGTTATGTTTACCGCCGCCGCTGCCAGAATGACAGAACAGGGAGCGGCAGATTTGCTCAGTAACCGTTCCCTCCGGTCAGCCACAACCTGTCCATCAAACGCTCACTGTGTTGCTGAAGATCTGCGCTTCAAACCCCAAGAGCATCCTTGTGAATACCCGCTTTTTTACATTTGGAAATACTACTACTAATCACACTGCGTCGAATTATAGCCAGAGAATGGCATTTCGAAGATTGCAAGGTCCGCCATGAAGTTCTTTGTTTTGTAATCTTATATCCAATGTGTTTTTTTGTTTTCCTTGCAAACATTTGCAAAGAATAGATGTAAAGCACGGTGAGAGAATGCCTGACTGATGGAAAGCAAATGTCCGTTGTTGACCCTGGCGTATAACATTTACTCTGGTTTGCCATCGCAGGCTTTGCCATCCGTTCAAATCCAATTTGTTGACAAACGTTTCTGTACTTCATTTTCCTCCTAGTAGAAACAATCTTCTTCTACTTTCATGCTTGACCTATACTTGCAGGGGATATTTCCTGCTACTTGGAACTCAAACCAACCGAGTGATAAAACACTTTAAAGTTTTCTTATTATATTTTAAAACTAAGACTCATGCATCTTGGACAAGCGTGTAACCATGTCACTTTGAAACATAACTAATTGCATTTTAGAGCAATTGTATTTTCTAGTTGTCACCTATGTGCCTAACAATGGTAATTAACTCCCACTGAATCTGACGATATGAATATGCAAATAAGTAATATTTTCAAGCGCTTCAAACAGCCAAGAAAGTAACTTGAGCAATTCAGCAGTTATATAATAAGGCTTCAAAATGATGTTGAGTTTAATTAAATAAGTTGAATCTAGAACATATCTAAGTTTGTATAGACATTAAATAAAGCGTCCATTGAAATCAGTACTAGAACAATACATGATCATGCTGTTAACCCTGACTGTGCTCTGAAGCTATACCACACACTATCATACTTAACTATAATACTTGATTGGGTTCAATGTGTATGATTTATATTTGACATTGTATGTTGTCTTGCTTTTCCATTGTTTGCATCGCCTGCCTTCAAATGTAATTCAATTGAACAGCGTTATATAGCACATAGCAGCAATTTGACAGAAACCCAGAGAAAAAGAAAAAGAGATTTGGTCGGCTCATTGAAACATTCAACGTAATAAGCCTTGCTGGCTAACTCAACTAATCTTTATATTTCAACATGTAAATCCCCATACGGTCTTGCTATCTCCAAATCTCCAAAGCAAACACCAAAGTCACCACCTGTAATTTCCTGGCCAGTCAAAATGTAAATGTCCACTGTGTTGATTCATCACGATTATAATAAACCTCACAGTCTTTCCGAGTTGATGGTCGACCAATCATCAATCGCAATTTGATGAACTTTCTGCAAACAGGGACGCTATTTCTGCTCAGGAATACAAATCGATGCATGAAATCGGTTTTGGTTGATGGATTTCCAGATGGCCCGAAGAGGGTTGTACACCATTACTTTGCTGTGGTTCGCCTGAATAGCAGACCAGGCGTGAACAACAGGTCAATGGGGAAGCGGGGATGGGGGGACATTGAGTCATGAAGCGCACTGGGTTTTATGCTGCTGTTGCAGGTCACCAGTAGTTTGTGTATGGGAGACATTTAACATCCTGAGAAAAAGGAAATACAATCAACTTGCATTTAGCCTTTATGTTTGTCCCTGAATATGGTGATGCCTTGAGTTTTGGAGTACATTTCCATGGAAACGAAACCTGATTATAAAGTCATTCAACTTGTATTAAACTTCATTCCAAACAAAAGTATGTATAGAATGAATAGTAGTCATGAAGGTGTTCACGGGGGATTATGAAAATACAGGATGATGCAAAATGTCGTTTCTAATGTCGTTAATGTCATTGAAATTGTGAACGTCAAAATTGATGTCAAAAACTTCTTAGGATGACGAAATGCTGCTTAGAAATTCTGAATTGTAAAGGTTATGTTCACAGACATAAAACGTTACGTTGCACATGTTTTTCTTACTCATGTTTCACGGGGGCCTGTGGACTGGTGGGGTGAGGGGCCCCATCGACCCGAGCTTTCACCTCCGTGACTGAACACGTCCAAACCCCAAGCGTGGGGAAAACTGAACCCTACACTTCAAAAGACGAATCGTAAACATGAGTGATACAGAAATGAGTGCAATTGTATTAGCAACGTTTGTGAACATAACTGTTTTACACTTCAGAAAAATGTGTTTCTTTAAAACGTTTATTACGAGAAACATTTCCACATCGAAGCCTACGTTTTTTATTTTATACCAGAACAATACTTTTGCCATCAATTTGACTACATAAAAATGAAGAGAACGATTAAAAATATTGGGACATCATTCACACATCAGCAGGAAATGCAGCCGACGTGTACTAGTTTGTTTTGCAACTCCCGCGCGCTGGCAACCACTGAGCACCAAACTCCAAGGTAATGGATGTGTCAGGAACCTGCCCTCTATCAGCGGGTCTACCATTTAACTGTGGTCAACCCTTTTATTTTCTCCTTCTAATCCTTTTTTCCCACCGCTCTTTTTCCTCCAGTGCTCCTCTCTCTCTCCCTTTGTCAACCCGAGCTAAATCGAATGCAAGCCGCAAACTCCAAGCTCAGCAAATCCTTCTTCACCAAACCCTGCTTTGTACATTCGCCATCTATTGAGTCCTTGAAGCGCTTCCCTGCCTTGTTTTCTGTGTAGTTCAACAAAGTAAGTTTTCAATGCACCTACTTAAAAAAAATAACATGATGCTTTTCATCGCCGACGTGATGTGTCTAAAATTATCCTCATAAGGATATGAAAAGAGGAGTGATTGAGGGAGAGAAACATAGCTAAAGTTTTGACTGTAGAAGGGAAGGGCATCAAAGGCACACTCGTCAGACACTTTAAATTCACATTCAGATAAACCATGCTGTCTTCTAATAACTGTATTCTTTTTTAACTACACTATCATAAAGCACAGTCTCCCGTGCAGGCATACAATGATTTCAGTGCATGGTGAATCTGCATAACTGTATGTGGCTTAAGGGTTTTCTGTTAATGAGGTCTTCTCAAACTGTGTGGACGTGAGACTCGTGGAGCAGTCTTGCAGTTAGGGCTGGTCACACAGCCGCGTGAAGGTAAAACTGCAGGGTAGCACTGCCTTGTCACAGGAGGGGAGGTAGGGCCTTTTGAATGGTCCCTGGAGCCCTCATAAATGAACACACCATTTCCAATTTGGTTTCCCAAGACAAGTGAATTGTGCTACTAGTAACTAGGGCAATTTTAATAAAGGTGCAGTGTGTAGAATCGAGTGGCATCTAATGGAACAGACTTGGCAGAACATTTTAATTAGTGTATAATCCCATGAAAATAGAGTTTTCGTAACCTTAGAATGAGCCCATTATATCTACATAGGGAGCGGGTCCTCTTCCATTGGGGTCGCCATGTTGCACCGCCATGTTTCAACAGTAGCCCAGATGGACAAACAGCTCTAGAGAGAACGCGTTTTAATTTCAATCCAAAAAATGTGTTTTGCTTCTAGAAAGGAGGGGGGCGTGTTATCCCCATGGTAACGACCCATTGATGAGACGTCTTTAGTACCGTGGTTGTGCAGAGTGCTGTAACGAGCGATGTAGTATATTAATTGGGCCACACATCGTGGCGTTATACTACATGTGGCCGAGAAGCTTAATCTTCTCTTGGACCCGTACATCAAAATCAACGGCTGGCCTGACGAAGCTTGCAACAATTTCACACACACTGTGGCGTTATGTTACGAGTGTCCTAGCAGCTTCACCTTCTCCTGGCCATTAACATCAACCGCTGGCCAGACGGAGCTCCACACATCCACACACACCGTGGCGTTGTAGTGTCAGAGAGGCTTTACCCTCTCTCGGACGCATCTCATGAAGCCTAGTGAAGACGAGCACGCTCTGCCAAAATATGTATTTAAAGGATTCAATTATGATTTGTAATCATTTTATTGCCGTGGGATGCATTTGGAACAAACAATCTCGAGCAATATGAAAAACCTTTACTTGTAAGCTATGACCTATAGTTTTACACTAACAGACTAAATAACTAAGTGATGACTATGACTCCACCCACTAGATCTCCCCTTCTGCGGATGCCCTCCTCACCAGGTGAGAAGTCAGCCGCCAGCTGTTACCATGCCACCCCACAAACACTCCATCGCCAGATGGCAAATCAGGCGGCTTCAGAGAGTTCTAGAATCACACGTTCTCTCTTCTCCCTCTTCTCTCAAATCCATGCATGCTGCATGAAAGATGTCCACATTGCCATTAAACTGTACCTTCAACAAAACAAAACACATTTTTCTAAGTTGTCGCAACTGTCTCCTTCCTGTGATGCCGACTGCACCTATCATCTTCCCAACGTGTCAGCAGAGTGGAATCCTCTTGGGTTTCGCTGACACCTTAAGGAAGCTACTCCCTACAGTCACAGGCCGATCTCTCTCTGCGCAGGTAAGCTTCGTTCATTTCCAAAAATGTATTTCAGTCGTGAATACCCTTTTGTGAATGACACTCCTGGACGTCACCTGGGGGCTTGTTGGGAGACTTTCTTTGGACGAATGTCCAATTGATTGTGTTCCTCATGTCTTAACCGATGTGTCCACTGGTTGAAAACTTGCTGAAAACAATGCTTCATTTGGATTCAATGAAAAGTGCTCCTTGCCTACTCATATTGTAGACATTCTGTGAGCCTTTCACATGTCTTTGGAGAATAAATAATACCAACGCTTATGCACCAAGACCACAGAGCGGCCTTGGTGCATAAGCAAAGTTCAAGAACGTTTCCCTCGAAATGAATGAACAAGGACATACATGCATTTTTGTACAACAAGCTATCCATTTGCATGTAGCCCTGACACTACAAGATTGAAATGACACTAGCAGCATTATACACACAGCAGAGGCGTTGTTGAGGTGTTTGCCATTCAAAACAAGGGAAAAGAGAGAGGCTCATCCTCTGGCTAGCATTTCTTTCTCCCCCTCAGCACAGTACTGGTACACATGGGCTAACAAAGTAGATGGCTTTAGCATTTGCTATCAGCCACATATACGCTCTCCTTGTGCAGAAATGTTTTGACATTTGTTTGAGAATGAGATGTATATTTTGTTATTTTCTCTGTAAATAGTTAATGTGATATTATTTATTAGTATGACTATGTTCTTGGTTTAATTTGCTGATTTCCTTAAATCCAACGTAATTGTTATGACAAAAACCAACTAACTGCATGTTGATTTCCACAATATGTCAAAACCAGATGCACTGAATACTAAATGAGTTGCTGAAACCAGGGACAAAATCCCTCTACCACAATCTTGACAAATGTATAAACTTGATTCTCTGAGGCAATAATAAGTAATTCAGCACAATCAACGATGCCTGCCTTAATCAGTAATCCCACTAGTGGTAACACAGTGTCACTACAAATATGAAGACATTCGATAATGATGGGGACAACAAGTTGGCTGTCAGTTTATCAAGTTCTACCAAACAAGAACCTCACTTTGCCATCTTCAATGTATCAATCTCAATATCCTCAAATTCCGACGTAGTTTCCACTGTATAATGGATGAGGCCTTCTTATACTTTAAATTATGTTAATGATGATGGAATGTTGTTGTTCTGAATCGTCCAACAAGTCTATTCTGTTCCACCACTAACGGTAACATATTTGTCTAAAGCTGCCTAATTAATTTAAGGGAGTTTTCTCGTGTCCATCTACAAGTTTTGACCTGAGTGGAGTCTTAATGAGACCATGTCTGTAATAATAGATCATATTATGGCCCATGATCGATTATGGAGATCATGGCGGTGATTAGGTGATTATGGTATCTTTATAAAAACTTGATGACACTTGTCCCCTGAAGGTTGCACTTAAATCAGTTAGAAATGTGACAGACTGTTGAGTGTTTAATATCCTTCACATAGTAGGGAATTATGTCTCTCTTTTAATAGGGTCTGCCATTGTTGATACTGTGTCTTATGCCATAATATTATTCTTGATTTCAAACCTTTTTTTGTTGTGTATCACTTGAATCCAAGGCCACAAAAAAGTAATTGTTTTTCCCTACACCGATCCAGAAAGTTTGAGCTGATGGTGGCGATACAGAGATGGCTGTATAGTCTACAAGACTGCTGTGTGTACAAGGAAACAAATGGCTATCAGATTGGACAAAAAAAAAAATAAGCACACCAATCTTTTTGTTGTTGTTGTTGGCGAGCCACGGAAAGCTATTTGCATCACTATAGATCCGCTTGGCTGTGGAGAATAGTGGAGGATGTGTGCTTTGTCAAGCACACATCCTTTGTCACACATGCTTTGTCAAGCACACATCCTTGTCAGGCACATAAGATGAACCTGTGATGCACACGAATGGACCTTTTTTTAAAAGACACCTTGAAAAACACCTATAGATTTATATACAGATAAGTCAGGTTATCTATAGGCTGTTTTCTATTGGTTTTGTTCTAACGGTTAAGGTTTTTTATATATTACTGTGATTTTTTAGCACTGTTTTACATGAATGGAAATCAATGAACATGAATACAATCCTTTGTAAAAGTACTAAGAAACATTTGCTTGTGAACATCAAAATGTTCTCCTAAAACAAGATATATTCCTCTTTTCTTACCCATATGCACCATTGAGACAAATGCCAAAAAAAGGCACATTGTAAATGTGTTGTCTCTGTACAACAGGCGTTAAATTTTTTACTTTTGATGAAGGCGTGAGTAGCACACTTAGAGAGCGGGAAAGCAAACTCTATTGACTCCCTATTCATCAAGCGCTCTCATTAGCAGAGACAATATTGATCGAAGGGAGAGCAGGCTAGGTAGAGCCAGTGGGAATCAAGAGGCAATCTAGCTGTTTAAGCATTCCACTTGCCACTGCAGCACTTCTTCAAACCACCGCCTGTCTAATTAGATGTCTCGGGGACGTCAGCGATGTAATATATTCATTGTTTACTTCTGGTCAGCCATGAACGTGTGCTTATGAACACCTGAATTATGGATGGTCTCTGATTGGTGGGATGAAGCTTCTCTGAGGGCCAGATTAAGACATATTGTTGAGATCTGAATGATCCCACTTAAACTGTCAAATGTCTTCTTTTTTTTAAACTATGAATTTAAAACAATCGGGAGGTAACTCTCATTGTAAGTCATGCATTTTGGCAATATGGAAATTGAGACTGTACTTTTTTTTTGAATGACTTCTTTCATGTGCACTTGACCAGGATTCATGTGCTTGCCTTCTGTCACACTCCCATTATGTGCTGCCACTGTGTGACATTTCCCCGGACCTATCGCATCACTTGGGGGGGGGGGGGGAAACGGACCTGATGGTCTCCATTTTAAAGAATGTTTAAAAGGTCACACATCTAAACAAATGTCAGCTATGCCAAACAATTTCCCCTTATGAAAACAGTGGGGAGGAGGAGAGAGAGAGAGGGGCATCCCCAAATGACTTGATGTAACATGAGGCCTGGCCTTTAATTAAACAGACAGGATTGATTCTTTGGGCCACAGCTGAGTAGAAGCTAGTAAGAAAGTACGCTTCGGCTTGACATGGTGTTACATTAAACAAGTCAACCAATTAAATGACTTTTAAGGGATAATTAAAACCGCCGTATGCAAAGTTCAGAGATCTGCTTTGAAAACGTTGATTGCTGCTTATCATTACTTTGATTATATCTATGCATACATTGACAAATAGTCTTCCCCCCCCCCCCCCCCCCCAGGGAAATTCAGCAGTCTATTGTCTTCTGTTTGGTTATTCAATACAGTATTATTCTATTGTAGATAATATACCATGTTCTATGAGCTTCCATTTACTTTGACAATTACTATTAATCTTATCTTATCAGTAGAATAATAACGGTATAATTGGGGAGAGACCAAAATAAGAGCTCTTTCTTAAGTTTAGAGGTAGTTCGGGATAGTGGCAAGAAGATTATGTTTCGTGGAGAAAAACTTTGCCACAACAAGTATATTTAGAAATGCATTTTGCGCATGGATTATTCATGTTTCTGGTGGACACATTTATATGTACATACTGTGGCTGTTGGTCCCCAATTTAAATCTCCATTTGGCGAATGCATTTCGGCAGGCTCACATATCAATTTGTACCTTATAGAGCCAGGAGCAAATGAGGCCTGCAGTGCAACATTGTCACAACCATTACTCTGGCGCTAGCTGAAATCAGGAGTTAATTTCGAGAAAAAGCTTTGGTGCCTTTTCCTAAAAACTTTGCCTTCATAATGAGAAGCATTTCGTCAACATAACGAGGGAGTAAATGGTTTGAAGTAATGGAGAAATGTGCTGATTGAAATAAAAAGGGTGATGCAGTATCAGACGCTGTTCATTTTTAATGTTTTCATTTGTTGTGTTAGCTTCCATTCACAGCCCAACATCACCAGTGCTCCACCTTGGAAATATCATAGAAAACAATCATTCTCGAGATTAGTCCTTCTATACTGAAATTATTTTCATCCTCAACCTTGGATCCTTTTTTTTTTCACGGTTTCCGTGGTAAATGTGGTAGCAGATTGATTTAGATTAATCCCAAGGTTGGCCATTTGCAATGACCAAATAGTCTTGATGCAAATACATACTATTTATGTATCCAACATTGTATTCATGTATCTATCATATATCGAAGAGACATGGCACTTCACTCATCAGTGTTTTAGTGTGTGTGTGTGTATGTGTGTGTGTGGACAGGGGGATCTCATTGGTATGTGGTGGATGTCTTCATGCGTGGGTGTGAGAGTGAGAGAGAGAAAGAGAGAAATAGCGTATGAGAGGAGGGTTAGGGAGCATCAGAAAAGAACAACTGAAAAAGATGAAAACATCATGCCGGTGTTTCACAACAAGGAGGAGGAAATTGCAAGTGAAAGCCTCATACCACAGACGACACTATAGCTACACTAGGTATTGCCTGACTGGCTCTATATTCAGCCTTTTGCATCATTAAATTAGCAAGTCTTAATCGGATTCAATGTTCCACACTTTCCTGACTACCAGATAGACTCAAAGCATACAGCGCTACAGTGCAATTCATGCTAAGTGGCTATAGCATGGCAATTTGCATAATCAGTTATACCTTCAGCATGATGCTTCAATGATAGTCATTAATCAGATAGACCCAAAGCATATAATATTATTCATGCTTAGCGGCTAAAGCTCAGCTCATATTGGCTTAATCATATCGATCCCAGGCCTAGAATACAACGCTGCTATGCTATTCATGCTTTGTTGTATTAGCTCAACACCTCATCTCTGGGAATGAATCAGATAGGTTCATAACCTTTGCGTCCCAAAGCCCACTTCAACCCCTAATCAATGTTTGTGGTCCGCAGCCGACCTAAACTAGGATATTTCAGAAACAGACCATCACGCAATTATCCAACGAAGCCTTATCATGGTTGCTCAGGTACCATATGTACCTATAAATAAAAGAATGTATTTTATCAGAAAAATACAATGACCATTATTGGTAAATAATAAAATGTGGTTAATCATTTGACGGACCACCTGCACTCTGACCACTCGCAGACCAGGAGGGGGTGCTACTGACTGGGTGGGGGCTAGACCCTGTAGCATTCGACCGTAGCTCAGTGTTAAGCATGCAGGTGTCCTTGAATATGAGGCCTCAAAGTCCTAGCTGCAGGGGCGCGAAGGCGGCCGTGCAGCACGGCCCCTGCCTGGTTGACACCACTGTCAGCGTGACAGCAGGGCCCCTGCCTGGTTGACACCACTGTCAGCGTGACAGCAGGGCGGGGGCGGAAACAAGGCTCACGCATTTTCTACTGGTGCAAAAATGTTGAGCAAATGCACTGGAGAACGTCGGCCCTATTGCGTTGGGTCTGAATCTGGCTTTCTTTCAAAGTATTACGTTTGGACAGTAAGAGTAAAACAGATGCTCGGGTTGGGTGCTGTATTTCTGGGACTAGATGCCGTCGATGGAGTGTTTTCAATGCGATAATTAAATGTGGAAATTCAAGTCTAAAATGAAAGGGGCGTGAACAGGCATGAAAAGATGTAATTGTGTATGACCTTCACCAGGTCAGCAGAGTTTTTTAACCAAAGAAAGAACACATCTTAAAATAAGACACTCTGAGATCTTGTCTTTCATGCCAAATATTCGAGTTGGTTGTCAACTGAAAAGTAGCTCAGACAATTATCCCAGACTACTTGACATTTAAGGACAGATTATTATGGATGTTTGGAGAAGGGCAAAAGGAGACAAGAAATCATTTACTTAGAAAAAAAAAAGAAGCTTTCCATGGGACTTTTATTCAGGAGAGAGACATTACCTGAATAGAACTCCACTAGGTCACACAGCGAATTTAGTTTCAATGAATGTGATAGCAAAGCCACCAGGAAAGAAACCCAAGCAAACAAGATAAAGAGATGAAGGAACCGTCCACAATGTTCCTGCCAGAGACAAATAGAAACCCTTACAATTGATTACGTTCAGTAAATAAATACTCTAGCTTTCTAAAACAAAAAAAGATGTACTTGTACGTACCTTTACTGACCGGATAATGAAGGTGGTTTGAAAAAGAGAGGGAATAACATGTTAGACCACATGGTAAGCGAACGAGCAGTTCGCCCACTGGTTTTCTAGCTCAAATTACAATCTACTCTTTCAAAGTAATGCATGACAATTGACGACACAGCTGTTCCTCGTCTGTGTTTGGAGGATCTAGAACACATTCTGCCGCCGTGGATCCTGAAGCCACAGTCGGCCCATGGCATCTGATATGGGTTCAAGGATTCACAAACCTTCAGCTGGGACTTGGAACGACTAAAGCATGCTGGTTTTTTGTTTAGTGCATTTTTTTCTCCAAAACAGTAAGTTATGCCAACTCCAAAGTAAGGATATCCACATTAGGAGTCCTGCACATGGTCGAGCTTGTTGCCGCCGCCTTTTGTCCGGAGGAAAGCTCGTTATTTTACACGCGCGTGACAACCAGACATTGGATGGGATGAGCCCTTGAGCGCACCGTCTCCTCTCTCTAATCCTCCTCCAACCAAGAGAGTCTGGACCACATGCTGAGAGGACTGATCTCCAAGGCGGTTAGTCAGCAAAGTGGACATCTTGTGCTGGCACAGGAGGACCGCCAGACCAAGAAGAAAACAAAACACCAATCAACATTTGCATTCAGTGAAGAATGTTTGTTGATGAATATCCCCCGGTCTAATCATCAAGACGAGGTTGTTTGTGTAACAATATCTTCAATATAAAGAAATCTATGTTTGATTAGAGAAATAAGTGACTTTTTTGCGAATGAGCCATCACAATGTTTTCCTTTACATTCATCTACGGTAAAGTTGAGCTGGAATCATACTAAAAATGTAAATATACCCAGGTTGTCTTTGGGAGGAAATTAAGATATAAATGGTATCATGTAAAACGACTGTCTACAAAGGCTAAGATGCAACATTAAAACAACAATACTGTTATAAGTATCTAATAGATCACATTTAATCATCCTTAATATAGTAACACCGTCTTCAATATGAATCCATTAATCCATCACATTATCTCATCTTCATTTTTGTGGATTTCTTTGCCTTAATCTACGATGATTCAGACATTTTTATTTTGCTAGTATTTAGCATCTGCCCAACAAACACACTGCATTCCTAGCCATCGCTGCAGGAAGGAATGTTCCTTCTCAAGGTTACTAACTCCTCTCTCTGGTTTCCAGGGAGATTTTCTTTGCCTGTTGTAAGGGCTTGTGTGTGAAGCCGTCTGAGACAGTAAGTTCAATAACAGGTCTATATACATAAACCTGACATGCCTACAGCGCCTCTGGTATGTATTTTGGGTAAAGTGGGATATTTAAAAAATGTATTTTAAATATGTTTTATACATGACGGTGCATGTAGGCAAGGAAATGAGGTTTAGCCTGTTGCTCAGGCAAACTAAATGTACTGCAAGTATTTCCAACATGGTTGTACTTTTCATTTGCTGTCTTCCACTGAGTAATATACAAACTGGCCTACTGTTTAGAGATAACGTTAAATGATGCTCTGAATCTGATGTTCAAAATGAATGCTTTACTCAACACTATGGAGGCTTTAACAAAAATAGTGTAACATTTGCATTTCTAACGCTGTCTCTCTTCGCCACCTTCCATCCGTCAATCCAGGCTACAGACGCTTGGTGGTTAATTAGGCTGCATTTACGCTCACTCTGTGACCTAATTCCACTTTTTCCTCCATCTCCACATGACGCAGATCTCATCGCTGACACACACCAAGGAAATGCTGCCATGCATGAAGGAGACTGTCACTTTTTGTGTTTTTCTTTTTAAACGACCGGCTGCTCACCCTCTTGGGTCACCTTAGGAATTAGCTGAGGAGCTCCAAAATAGTTTCGGGGGAGGCGACTTAACGCGCCAATAGATGATGTAGTGTAGCGTAGGGTTTTTTCCTGCAGGATGTGACCGCCACACTAGCACTTATAACAGCAGAGTGCACGACGCAATCAATCGCTGAACAGAACGGAATACAGGAAATACGTTTCAAACACAAATCTGAATCATTATTTAAGAGGTTGATTTTAGAGAAAGATGAGACTTGGTTAGAAGAAAGTTATGTTGCGGTAGAAGTACTTTAAAACTCATCCACTGACTGCGATGTCCTCATCTTTCAGGCTTTCAGCAGGCGGATAGGGCTGCGTTAGCCAGCAGCAGCGCTCCCATTGTTGTATACACAAATGATGTGCTTTGCTTCCCCTCCATTCTCTGCCGTTATCCTGGAAATGGGCCGCCCATAATGTGCGGTTTGCAACAATCAGACAGAGTTAGACCTTCTCCTTGAACAAGGGACGTGGGCTTTTAATGGAAAAGGAAATACCTCCCTATTTATCTTCATCCTAACAACTTAGGTCAGCGAGCACAGAGTCTTTGGTATCGTCTATTACAACCTCGGCACAATATACTGTTAAGCGACCATTTGTCTCTGGAAAGTAAGTGAAATGAAATTACGTTTTAACTAGGCTGGACGGGCAGGGCTAGCTCCCTGAAGCTAGAGAAACCCCTGGTTGTTCATAGATGGGTCAAAGAAGCAGGAAACCAGCTTGTAGCAATGTCCATGCTACACTCCACCAAGGTGACTTTTCTGGGCTCCTCCATAACCAAGGACACAGGGTGGTGATGTTGGAAACCGCTTGAACGTAAGGTTTGCAGACAATGTTACATGACGATGATGATCCATGCTGCCATTTAGGAGATCTCCCCGAGTGTGTGGTGAGGGCTGGTTTAACCTGAGCACATCGATCGCTCAATGCACAACAGGTGTGCAGCCTCACCCAGCCCCAGAGTCCAGTCAGTCTGACTCTGGCCAGGTGAGGCTGCTTAAACCAGCTGTCATCCACACACGCTCCACACAGCTTTTTTTGTCACCGCAAATTGGTGTTTGGTCGGCTGTATTGTTTTTCGACTGTAACGTGGGGTGGGTGGGAAGGGGGGGGGGGGGGGGGGGGGGGGTGAGCAATGAAGCCAGTGGTTGACCACTAGCTAATGGATGTTAGGGTTTGAAAACGTACAACCCGATTGAGGAATACAGCTGATCTTTAAAACCGCCAGGCGTGACGTTGCGGCATCACAAATGGGAGCATCCACCACGCAGTACGAGAGTTAGATCAACCGACTGTAGCGAGGACACAAGGGCGCACACTTTATATTCTACAGCAAATATTTTCCAAAATACATGTTGGCAGTTTGTCAAACCTCACTTTGATTTGTTACCAACAATCCACAACACAATAATGTAATTAGTATTGCTATAGCACACCAAGGTGAGGCCCTGTGCGTCACCATAGAGAATACTTGGTATGTACCACACGTTTCTCTCCCTCCTGCTTCCCCTGATGCAACCTCTTGTCTGGAAAGACAAGCATCCTCAGGATTGTATCTACCACCTGGCCCGGCAACCTGTTTCCATTGACAACAGTTGTTAGCACCGGTTACACCAATGTATTCGAATCGATACCTTTGTGCGTGTTGCTGTTTATCCTTTCAGAATAAGAGTATATTCGTATACTGGCATATGGGCTGTTGTTTGTGGTGAGACATGGACGATTGGCTGACTGGTGTATCAAAATTACAATGGAATAATTATGCTTCACAGAAGTTTCGTTGTAATTGTAAATTATGTAAATGTCTTTCCTTTTGTTCTTTACAAAATGTATATTTGTAAACCCTTTTGGTAACATTGAAAGTGTTTATATAAACACTATATATATATAATCTAATAATCTAATAATAATAATAATAATCTAATCTAATCTAATAATAATCTAATGACGCATGTGGATAATGATAAGGTTTTTATGCTTATGATATCATTTCTGAATGCGTTGCCATGGTTGTGTATTCTCACAGATTTAACATTGTTGTAACATTTATGGCATATGAATGTGTGTAGTCCTGGCCATGTTGTGCATTTCTTTGCTTGCAAGCCTAAAAATACCTCAGGAATACGTGCACCTCAACAATCTTTGTATACTGCCCCGGCCTTATGTAGAGTGGGTTTATTTTTTAATACGCGCAGATTTCAGACGTCATAAACTAAAAACAGCCCAAAATGTGCGAAGTAAACTGGTATTTGATGCTGAGGTCACCAGAAAACAAGTCAAAGGACCATTTGTTATGTGGCTTTTGTTCTACCTGCACAGAAATGAATCACGTTTTATCGCAGACCAGAGACATCTAATTAAGAATATAAAGGAGCAATTATTTTCAAAAAGCCAAACATTGTTTTCCTGGAACGCATACGCCTGATGCACCCACAAAATAGTTGGGGATAAACTTTGTTATAAAGAATGGACCGAGTATATTTATGGGATGCTTTTATACAAAGCGTAGAGTGAATAGAGATCATTGAGGTGTATTTGTTTGGGGCTTGGCATGTTGATCAATGATGCTTATGTTCAGGCAGGGGGGATAGAACCCACAACCTTTTGTTCCCATTTATTTGTTTATTTAGTCATAATACAAAAACACTGATATACTATGATGTAAGCCTGGTCAGCCCTTTTTACCTTGATGTTGTCTTAAACGAGTATGATTGAGGTTACATGTTCTCCTTCCTCGTTGTTTTGAAATCCACTTGCTTTAAGTTGCCCCTTCAGGGTAGATTAAAGCATTTACAATTGAACATAATGACATTAGTTGAAGGCTACTCACACTGTTGATTTGGCTTTTTCTATATTTTTCTATTTTTGTAATATTTTAATTGAATTCAACGCCTTCTCTTAAGATCCTCAGCACTCATCCCAAAGGAACAATCCCTGCTCGGTCTCTTCCTGAGGATTCATCCTTTATCCCTCGAGGCTTTTGGTTTTCTCTAGGTCTTCTCTAGGACCAAATGAAGCAGACCGTTACCTACACCTGTTTTACATATTATACGCTTAAATCAATGGCACAAAATATGTTGGCCTTTACTTAGGCTGATGTGTAAATTATTTATTTTTGAACTAAATACTATTGAGAGCCCAAGTATAGCCATTATTTAATTACTTTTACAAAATGGTTGGAAACATACTGGTGTTTACATGTGAACGATTACATTTTCAACAAATCAATAATGAAATATATTGTGTTAGTTGAGCTGCAACCTTTTCTCATTCACTCCACCAGTAACACTCAGGTCCACATTTCAGCAAGCTTGACCGCATGTCAGTGCAACCGCAACGATCCCCGTTCACAGACAACTGGGAGATGAGGATGCAGTTGAAAGTACCATCCATTAGTTAGTGCCGAGATGAAGAGCAACAGCCCTGGAGACCGCCAGATATTCACGTTTGCGTTTCGCAATGAATATCGATCTGCAGAGAGAAACGTCGCACAATGAGATGGTCTCACCAGGCTAGAGAGGGGGTAAGAGTACCCCCCCTTCCCGCCACGTTTCCTGAAACGTTGTCTTTGTTTTTTCACAAAGAGGATCCCTGGTTCACTCTCACAATTTATTCGGCATCACACTCGGACGTCAGTGGAACGGTGACCCTGCAAGCCACTCGTCTTGAAGAACCCTGAGCGCTCGCCCCGGCTCCACGAGCACGTCTGCTGCTCCCGTTGGTACTGCTAGGATCAGGCAAGCTTCTTATCTGATCGAATGTCGAGTTTCCCTTCCACCACCATTTCTAGAGCATTTATCATTAGCATTGTGATCGTTGATCACGCATGTACTCATGGGTTCTTTCATTTACTGTTTTGTCTGAACTCCTAGATTAGTTGATCCACCACTACAAAGGTGACTGCTCATGAAACTATGTGTGTCCTTCAGTCCATCCACCTATTTTCCACTTGTCAAATGTTGATAATGATTAGAGAAAGGGATATCATGTAAATAGTTTATATTACTATGTTACTATAGTAAATAGTATTATGTTACTGAGTTAACGTGAAACTTTGTGAATAATAGAAATGGGTTGCACCAGTGTTTTCTTTGTCCTCTTTAATGAGCCATTATCCAAGAACAAACCATTTGCGCGGTTTACTTGAATCCGTCTTTCAATTATTTTATCTCCTTCTTTCAGTGTATTGAAACCCCCATTAAGACTAATGACTTCTTGAGGAGGAAAAAGAAAAGAATCAAGCATCTTAGAATATCACTGAGTAGCATCTCAGAGATAAAAAAAAAAAAAAAAAAAACTGGCGTCTGTCTTGCATCTCAATGTCCTGCTTCAGAGAGGGGCTGGGGAAGTAGGGAAGATGGATGAAGAGGCTGCTGTTCAGAACCACCGCCACAGTCATTTGATGATGCTAGCATCTGTGTCCCCGCACCTTCCAGTGGCAGTGAGCGTAATGTGCCTCTCCGCTCCGAAATCATGGGTTTATAAATATTTCCAGATAAAGAGCTTGAAGGAGGGAAGAAAAGAGGAATAAAGGCGACGAGGACGGCATGTGGCTTCCCAAGCAGATGTGTGAGCCTGCCGGCTGCTAACGGTTGCCAAGGGCGACAGCATCGCCGATGCCAGGGGGTTTGTGGTGAAACCGTCCCTTGATGGCAGCTCATTTCTCAAACGCCGAGAGAATTAATTCCCAAATCAATCCTTTCCCTTTGGCGCGGGCCGTTGTTTGTGGTCGAGGCAGATACGGCGGCGGCGGAATCGGCGTCTCTCTGAAGCATTACGGGCCCTGTCGGAAAGCTTTACTCACGTATTCTTCCACTATCACCATTGACTTAGAAGTGCTGCGCTTCAGAAGCACATAGTCTTTAATGTGGGCACCACTTCCTTAAGTGCACAGAAGCACATGCAACAACCACGATGATCCCTGTTATGAAATTTCTTCTTCCTCTTCTTAGGGGGCAGAATGGTAAAGGACTGACTTACGCCTAGCAGTTCAGTCAGATCTATAGGTTGGAAGGTTATGGGTTTGAACCGTAATGTATACAGACTATCTGGAGGCATCCCTGGCCAAGAAACCCTACCAGTGTGACATATTACAAAAACACTGAAAGTGGGTGAAATTATCTGACAAATGATTTAAAAGACAGATTTGATTCCCTTAATTTCATGTCATGCTTCTGTCTCAGCATAATTGGAGAGAGGAAGAGGGGACAGGAGAGAGAGAGAGAGAGAGAGAGAGAGAGAGAGAGAGAGACGTGACTAATTTGTGTGAGAAAACTCAAAGCTTCGAAGGTATCCTCAAACCATAAGCCTAGGATAAAAACAAAGCTTGAAACAACATTAACATTCTAATCAGAGACGTCAGAGGAGAGACAGAACAGACGTTGAAGGTGTAAAGGGAACGATTGAATGATGTGTTTAAAGAGTGGATGACAAGAGATGATGATCCCAGGAAATAATAAATATCCTTGCAGGGATTTCCTCAAAGAAATACAAACAAGTTTGAGGAATATCGTTTAGTTAGCTGATTCCCAGATTGAATAGACATGACTGAAATGTAGAAAGGGCTGCTTTGTTTTTACAACTCATAAGACTGGTGTTATCTTTTTAAAATAGAGGATATTGATAGAAAGCGAAAAAGCTATATTAGTACAATTGCGATCTCTCAAACTCTACAGCATTAGTGTAGAGAGATAGGCCTACTTATATTCAGATGATACAGCAGCACGATTCGATCAGTGGTTGAGTATTTTGAACTAGCTTTTTCATTGTTCATTGGTTTTGAGCAGTCTATCAAATCATCATAAATCATCACAAGTCATAAAACTCCTCCCACAAGTGAATTTGAGTGTCATAACATCAAAGCGGTCTAGTCACAGAAGCCGTTCACTTATTATAATTACCAAAGCACTGGCCAATTATTCGCCAACCCCATTCAACCATTGACCTACGGCAGGCATTCCTCTCGTACGATCCCACCACTCTAGGAAGCCGTAACCAAAGTCTCTGCAATTCAAACACACCGAGCAGGGTTTTCACTCCGGCGGCCCTCAATCATCCCGCTTCAACGTTTCCTCACTCATGGTCTGAATGGCTCATCGATCGCTAGTGATCCCAGCTCTCTCCGGCACTCGCCTACTGCGCTATCTAGTCGCACATGTGCTCCATCTCTTCAGCAGAACGGCAAAATGGTTCTCAGCCACACCATAACCCATCACCGGGGATTCACCCTGTCTTGATAGAGTTATGTCGCTTGGCGCCAGACCTAATATCTCGTCATTGAAACAGATTCTACACTTAATTAGAAGCCAATGGAGGGAGCCCACGGTTGAGGTGTTGACATCCGTAACAATCGCAAGAAGAAGAAGGCGAGAAAGATACATATGGCGTATGCCCGGAAGGATCGGGTTGCGGTGGGTGTAGAAAGTGCCCAAACTGCCCTTAGGATTTGAATATTGTGGCTATGAAGGGCTGAATATTGGCCGAACTAATGGACAGAAGAATACGAATCAAGATTTTGTTTTGTTGTTCAGAAAATGTTGAGACAGCTAATATAGTATGTGTGCCTTCACACTGTTTCAATATAAATACAAATAAAATGGACTCTATAATCTAGTGCCTTGTGGTACATCACAGGTAATTGAGTTGCACATGATATGACTGAAAAAGTTATTTTCAACAGATATTCACAAACCAAAAAGATGCTGCTGATCACAAAAGCTGCACTTAGGTCTTTCGTCTTAAGCAGGTCATTTGTTAAATGTTGTGTGTGCTGTGCATTGATCTAAAACTGCTTATATGTTTAGAATAACATCAAACTATTAGCTAGTTTGATAGTTTGAAGCTAATCTTTTAAATTAATACTAAGTTCAGAGATTTAGGTATTTAGATTTACATATCTCGTAAAAGATGCATACAGTGGTGGTCTTGTAGAGAGGTTGATCAATGTATATTGTTTTCAAGTTCCTGTGTGCTAGAAGTGGCTAGTACGAGTATCGCTTATTACATATGAGTTAATAAGAGGAGCAGACAAGAAGGTAACCATAGAAGCAATGAGACCATGAGACCACACTGAATAACACCATTTTGCGATCAGGCACAGACATCCTGAATATGTTCAGGGTTGAGACCACAGTTACAAATATATCACGTTAGTGACCTTCAGCACGAGTGGGCTGTGAAACAATTTTCATACAATTAGAGTACAACCCAATTTGGTGTGAAGCACAGTTCTATTGCACACTGTGGAGCAGAAAGAACACAGCAGCATGCACGTATGAGAGGTTGCTTTCACAGATAATCCTCACATGTGAATACCATGTCTCCACAGTGGATTTAAAATGAAACTATTTGCTTTCCTGTACTATTGAAACCATCTGAAAATATGAAATTCCTCTATTTGACAAGGTTAACACATATGTGTCAGGCTCATGAAAATGATGTGCAAAAAACATTTATTGTGTGTTTTATAATGTAATGTATTTATAACGTTTCAATGGTTTTCAATCTTCCTTTGGGTGATGTGCTGTTTGTATATTACTCAACCACAATCAATATAATCCCATAATGATCACAAACCTTTCTTAGTTACTCCAGCTGAGGCTGTTTGTAATGCTAGTGTGTGGAGGGAACTCAGGCAGGCAGTCGAATACGTTTTGGATGAAACTTCATTCTGAATGAATCAGCACACACACACACACACACACCAACCTTTCCTTTCATTGGAGTGTGAGGAGTCGCACAGCAGACAGTACACAGCCCTGGGCTTTCCCTTTCTCGTTGAGGGTTGACTGCCTGTCAAGACTCGACCAAGATCCCAGTGAGGGAGGCCTCTTCCCTCCCGCCATGCCAGGAGATGTGAAGAGAGGCCCTTTAGCCATTTCTACCAGGCAACACTGCCAGTGTTATGTTTGTTCTGTGTCTGTTGGCCTCGATGGCTCTGCTATGCTCTACACAGGGGACACCCTCCCCTAAACAGATGTGGTTTCAGGAACTGTTGCCAAACGTCACTGGAAATATTTCAAGCATAGTCTCTCACCCCCCCAACCCTGAAGATTCTGGAAGGATGTGGATACCTAGAGCTGATCGGTCCATGTTAGGAGATGGCTCTCAAATCGTACGGTGGGTAAGGTTGATGGATGCATACTCATTAGTCCTGTGGGAGTGGGGGGGTATGTAAGTGTCTTAATACAGTAGGGAGGGTGGGGAGTACATGGACCCACGGTCAGAGACACATCCCCATAGACTTGTTGGAGCTGTTAGCGGCGGTCTGGGAGTCTAAGTGTCTTAATACAGAAATACAGTAGGGAGGATGAGGGGTACAATCAGAGACAAATCCCCATAGACCCGTTGGTGGGGTACCCGGCCACATGATCCGAGACACATCCCCCATATACTTCCTGAATCTGTCTGCGGTGCTGTTAGTACTTCGACGCGTTTGCCAAGCAATTAGAATGTGCTGGCGAGGGCTGACAACAGGAGGGAGCGCCTTGTATAAATAGAGAAGCCCCCCCCCCCCCACCATGAAGAAAAAACAAACGGCATAATTGCAGCGTCTTTAACGTCTTAGCTCTGGCATTTGGCACATGCGGTCTGGTCCTGCCCAGGGGAACTCCTTGTAATGTGGAACAGCGGTGCGTACCAGACACGAGAGGGGAGGGGTTAGGGAACCAGACACGAGAGGGGAGGGGTTAGGGAACCAGACACGAGAGGGGAGGGGTTAGGGAACCAGACACGAGAGGGGAGGGGTTAGGGAACCAGACACGAGAGGGGAGGGGTTAGGGAACCAGACACGAGAGGGGAGGGGTTAGGGAACCAGACACGAGAGGGGAGGGGTTAGGGAACCAGACACGAGAGGGGAGGGGTTAGGGAACCAGACACGAGAGGGGAGGGGTTAGGGAACCAGACACGAGAGGGGAGGGGTTAGGGAACCAGACACGAGAGGGGAGGGGTTAGGGAACCAGACACGAGAGGGGAGGGGTTAGGGAACCAGACACGAGAGGGGAGGGGTTAGGGGATTCAGCGCAACATACAGTCATCCACCAACGCTGGTGTTTATTTGCTCAAATGATGAGCATCTGCCCACCATGCTGCTCCCTCATATAAAAACACATCTCGAGTGACTTCTCTTGTTGCCACAATATCTGTATTAAAGTAAAGCAAAAAAAATATATAACTTTGACATCCTTTTGGGGGCACACAATTCCAGCTGGCTACCGCTAACATGTTTAGTGCGGTAACTTTGTTTGAGCTGGTTATATGAACTTTACGCCTCTCTCCGCTGCTGGCTACTAACCCTAACCCTATTGCAATATCCACGGCACACACACACACGTGTCTCATTGGAGTTGGAGTGGCTGGGGTTTCCATGACAACATGGAAGGTGAACGGGATCACAAAGGCGTGGTCTCTAGAATGGGATTTGAGAGGCAGTTGTGGACTACACCGACCACAATGCCGCAGTGGTCGGCTTGTGCATGCCCCTGTACCCTCCTGAATGGGGTTTTGTGCGGTACAATCTCAAATGCGTCATGAATGGATGGGTTTTGGTTGCACGCGGCGACATTCCCTGCTTTTTGAGCTGACGATTAATGATCTGAAACAACAGGGAGGCATTTTGAATGCTACATGTGAAGAGGCTGAAGACATCATGGGTATAGACTGGTGTTTGATTAGGGGTGAGTCTGCTTGAGACTGCAGCAGATTGAGGTGATCAATGTCTGACCGATCGATGACAGATCAATATCCACCCACCTCAATAAGTACCATACCTAGCTTTATATTTACACATGAAGGACTGTCTTATATGTTGCGGTAGCCAATGTGTGTGGTCTTCCACACTAACAGGTTTGTGTATGACAATTTCCATTCAAATTGTAGACCACTAAACTATGTCTGCAGAAATTCACATCTTTATAATTTTGTGATCTGAAACATTTGAATGCACACGTGTTACAACATGTGTTACAACATGTGTTACAACATGTGTTACAACATTGTTGTGAATCCCTACAAAAGCTGCATGACTATTTTTATTTGATTTCATTCTGAAAACGCATTGGTTCCCCGCGTGGTCTCTTGAAACACAACGCCAAGCTGTGGCCTGTTGCTAGGAGCAACAAGGTCTGGCAGTTCATTTCTGAGTATGACGTAATGGACTTGCACAGCGGTAAACAAGTCTCAGCAGTTGAGCCGAGACTTTCTTTCAATCAAGTGCATGTTTCCAGAACGCATGGCCAACGTGCTGAAATGAACTGAGATGAAATGACTTTCACCCTTGTTTATGTTTGTGAATGGCAATTTACTCTGAGATCAGCTGCAGCTTGCCCATGAAGAGGGGTGTCGATGGGACAACACAAGACAACTTTATAATATATGTATCTCTACCAGTAGGGAAATTAAATGTTAAATGATTCATTTTGTGCTTGGACCCCCATGGTAGACATTAGTCTGAGATACAAGAGGGAAAAGGGCCATCTTCCATCTTTTATTAAAGACACATTCAATTTTGTTCACACAAAGGAGCATTTTTTTTCTCAGTTGTTTAACTCAAGAAAATATGAAATTCAGATACATCAGGGATTGAGTCTGAAAACACACACAGGCAGTTAAAAATTGCAGATCTGGATAAACGCAAACGAATCTTTAAAGTAATAGGCCCCTGAAGGAATGTCATCTGTGTAACACATCTCAACCAATCAATATCATGTCTCATAGCATACAACCCGCATGTAGCAGCAGTGATGGGGTCTTCAATTGGCACATTACATGGTAGACAGTAAACACAGAAAGAAACGGCGTTGTCGATTGTCTGTTCTTGACTCAAACAAGTCCATGTTACAGACAGTCCATTAGTGGAGCTTTGCAAAGTCATCAGTCTCCAGATGAGAAAGCCAAGAACGCTGGGCTGAGACGGCAGTCAAACCCACAGTTATCTGCCTCTCGCTCCACGCGCCATCATCATTGACTCCAGTAATTGCGCCTGAGTCTTTCTTAGCCAAGTGCAGAGAATAGAAACGTTACTCAGAGAGAGAGAGAGAGAGAGAGAGAGAGAGAGAGAGAGAGAGAGAGAGAGAGAGAGAGAGAGAGAGAGAGCGAGAGCGAGAGAGACAGAGAGACAGAGAGACAGAGAGACAGAGAGACAGAGAGACAGAGAGACAGAGAGACAGAGACAGAGACAGAGACAGAGAGAGGGGTATGGAAAATAACTAGAACTAGTTTAGTGTTCAGGAAGATAATGCAAAGTGAGCGTGCTCCATCTAACGGCTGTTAGATTCGTTTTCTTCATTTTGTCTGTCTTACGTACATCAGACATTAGAACATATCGGCATAGCAACAGAGCCACGACCGTGAACATGATAGTAGTACAACTTTGATGTAGTTTTTTTACTTACCTTACCTATTGCTAATGGTTAATCATTGTCAATGACCTAGATATATGCTCACATGGATGTCTCTGGCCTTAAGGCTTTCCTTCTGTATTTATGGATTTTGTGGGATCTTTTTTTCCACCGTTGTGTAGGATATCAATAGTATCCCCTGGATAGTGCTAGTTCTTAACTAGCATACTCGGTAAAACTTGGGTATGAATAGATGCATCCCCAAACTATGCCAAAATAAAGTTGTACACCCTGAAAATGTAGTCGGCTGGTTCTCCTTTCCACCCCTTCCTCTGGGAGTACGCCATCAAATAACGCTAACTTAATAGGACTCTTTCCCCCTGATAGAACAGCATCATCTGTGTTTGTCTATTCAATTTATGAACTGCTCTGGTTTGTTATTTCCCAAATATCACATTTTAAGAGTATACGCAAAAAACTAAAGCTATTGCCACAAAAACGTTATATAAATTTAAAACATCCATTCAATTTTTCATATAAATAGATTAGCAAATGTGTCAGTATTTCCAAAGTATCACATAATGAATGATGATTCACAAACCTTTCAAAACATACTATGGATAATGAATTGTCATACTACAAATCAATTTCCACCGTAGAGATGTGACTTCAATGATCCCAGGTTTATTGCCAGGTCAATGCAAAATTATAAAGGCAATTGAGCTTTCTTAAATCAGTAACATGCTTAATTTATAGTCATGCTTCTTCAAAAGAACCCCCATGACAGCATTTCTATCTTCTTATATTGTCATTGTACTAGGGTTGTCAAATTCTGGTCAGTTGGTCGATATGCACAACAAATTCTCATTGGTTGGACAATCGCTGTGTTACTTTCCGAAGGAAAAAAACGCTTCTTAAGACATTATTTTCGGGGGCGGGAGGGACATATGCAGACTGATGGGTTTTCGTTTATAGTGATAGTCTATATTTTTTAAGGAATAACATTATCATGACTAAAAATAACATTGAGGGCTTCGTAGTTTCTGATTTAATAATCATATGGTTTGATAGACTATAAGACTTCTATACAAGAGGGCAAAACACCCCGGTTTTCACAACTTTGAACTCGCCCAACTTAAGGAAGACTGCTAGTCCTAATTTACTGAACATTTACTCTGCACTAAACTAATTGATACCAAAAAGGTTGTCGGTCTGGTGGCTGAATATTTAATCTAAAGATAAGGTGTCGATTTTTTTTATTATAATTTTTTCCCCATCGACAAATCGATTGGTCGTAGAGTTGGTCGAATTTCAGTCGACCAAGATTTTATTTGGTTGACTACAGGCCTACATTATACCATCTAGTACGTGTAAATTTGAGCACAGGAGTACCATAATACATATTCATTAATGCAGCAAGAGCTCTGTTGACTTTCATTTCCACTTCACCACAAGTATATTGCACAGCATGGTAAAAACTAAAACCTAATGTGTCCTTTGAAGCTAAATTAAAACAGAGTGTTAAGTCTTTGATAATGCGTCTGTCTGTGGTCAGTAGGTGAAAGTGTTGCTTCGGGGTGTAATTGTACCAAACTGTATAATAAAACTCTTCTCTCAGCTCGTTTGTATATCATAACGTTAAATAATGATCCTGTGCAACGCAGGCCTTGGGTCCTCCAATGTGTTAACCCAGGACACACAGAGGACCGCACAATGTAGGAATAAAACAGAAAGCATCAAACATTTATAGACTGTATACTACGGAAAGTGCTGCACAAACACAAACTTCTCCCAGCCAATACCGCTAGATTGGCCAGATGTAGCGCGTGGGTGAGCCCACAAAAAGGAAAATCTGTCTGGCCTAATTTGCCTGTCTAAGACCAATCATACGTATTGATGGTTTTATGGATAGTTGGCTAACGCGAACAATAGTGCAACATATGTATACATATGCAGGCAACAGAACCATAAAAAGCTTTGTGATTGGATTGGCCTGAGGTGGCCCAGGCCGTCCTGATTATAAGGCTGCTCAATATTTCTTTACAGGTAGGGTGGAGTCATTCTCCACCCTACATCCGAAGCAGTACCATAAAGGCCTGTACTTCTAAACACTTGGCATGTTTAGTTGCTTGGGGATGCTTGTTTTCAAATGCATTTGGGCCAGAAGATATAGTTGCATCTCACGCACTTGTAAATCATAGCAGGTTTACAATTTGGTGATTTAGGGATCAAGCATTGGGGATGGAACCAAGTGCTTTTCGAACGGGGGTCACGTGGGTCGGCTGATCTGTATTTAACACTTCATCTTACATCCAAACTTTTCTTTTTGGTAGGACTCAGATACGGACACATTTCCCTGCAACTCACACGGAAGATTTTAGATGAAAGACATTAATTATGCATCATGTGCTGATTGCTGTCTCGTCCAATGTTGGGAAATGTTAATGTGATGCCATCGCGTGCAAGGGAAATCACGTCCTTACAGCGAGAGGGAAGTATCTTTTTTCACACAGAACATTAACCAGCAACATATGATTTAGAGGACACTCGATCACACTGACATGATGAGATTAGCGGTCCATTCAGACCCAATGTGCTCACGAGTCGAAAAAACCTTTAATGCAAGTTTAATCGCCACTGGCTTAATACTTCATAGGGAGTGATGGCAAGTTATTTATTTCCCAGTACCTGTACAACATGCACCTGTACAACATGTACTAAAGTGCACTGACAATACTAGTAATCGAACAGAAAAGATCATACCATATAAAATCCCCCAAATATTAAAGGTAGATTGCTAATCAACAAGTTTGGCCTGCATTGAGTTAGTGGTATACTGTTTCCTTTGTCATCATGGAGCCGTGTTGAACCTGGGGGGCCAAGGTGATGGATAGCTACAACCATAGACCTGTGACAGTGTATATCCACTGGATGGTTTCAGTACACACACACACACACACACACACACACACACACACACACACACACACACACACACACACACACACACACACACACACACACACACACACACACACACACACACACACACACACACACACACACACACCCACCCCCACCCCCTCCGGGGAGGGAATTAGTCTCAAATGGAAGTGTGTATCTCCATTATTCCTTTGATCCGTGAACACTGGGTCCTGCCCTATATTAGACCAAGGAAAAGTGATTACGTTTCTCCAGTGGCTTCGGTAACATGATGGAGAGAGTCTGTATCTCTACGTGATCTGTTGACATTTTGTTTTTTGTTTTTTATTGCACTCCAAATCCACATCCTTTGCACGTCCAAATCATTAAGCCGTGGGGGGGGGGGGAACCAATTTCCAACAAATATCAAATATTGTCAAAAGGCAAAATTAATTTGCGATATAAACAGGTCTTGGATATTTTTGCATTATTCTACCATGAAAGGGAAGAATGTGTGTGGTGCATATCAACTCCTCCAGGGTATTTAAATGCTAAGCTCGCTGTTAGCTGTTTTGTACTGCGGTTTATTCTCTTCTTTTTGAGGCAGATGACCAGGTAGCAGAACAACAGGCCAGGTGACATATTGGTAGAGACTTTGCAACCTCTTTCATTATAGCAGTTGGTAATCCAAACTCATGATCAAATTAAGGCAATTCCTCTTTGTCATTTTAGCCACACTTTCATCAATATAATGTGTCCAGAATAGCGAATTATCTATATAATACAGAGCAAGGGTCCTTTTTTTGTTTTGTTAGTCAGATTGGATCGTTCGTCGATTTGTAATCCAATCTTAACATATGACTTTGCGGGGCAGTCCGAGTCTGGAAGAGGAAATTATGCTCTTAGTCTTAAATCCATTGATAACTAGCGTATTGTTCGGGACCCCATTCATAGACAGAGACCACTTCGTTTAAAAGCACTCGAGTGAGCTCAATGTGATACATGTCTGCTCAGTATAGCATGCAATCATCCTCATAGGACGCCATCTCAGCCTTCTCTGAGGCCAGACAATTGCTATCATTGAAAAATGCAATGGATTCTCAAGTAGATCTACCAATTATTGTTGTTCTTACTGAATGTATGGTTTACCAATCAGAAACCCCATTCCCAGACATTCTCGTGTCACTCTGGAACACCTGCAACGGGGTGCTCCAAATGTACATATTGGCAAGAGGTTAGGACTTCTGAATTAGTTGCAGCATGTTGCTTTGTCAAATTATTCGTCTAAATAATGATTCTCCTTCATATTCTAGTCTCTCGACTCTGCAGAAATACTAACATTTGGATGTTTGGTTGATATTTGATTAGCTGGTCATTGTGTTTAGGTTTACCTCACCTTCACATCCCTTTCAACACACTACTGCACTACTGTTAGTGCCGGATGATGATTTAAAAAAGTGTCCTGATCAACGTAAAGAATTCAGAATTATTTTGAGTGAATTGCGAAGTATGATTGCATTAACTTACAGGCAGCACTTTGGAGAATCTCTTCCCACATGCATTTCAACATACTCATTTGTTTCTTGCCTTTTCAAGACAAAAAAAGGTCATCGTCATGTCGTGGCCACTGGGGCAAATCCTGCCACCTCTATAGGTTGCACTAGCATTCAGATGTAGAGCATCTACTGGTTGAAAATGTTTCAAAACCCAACAAAATCCTCTGACACTAGGTTTGAGTCGGCTTAAGTGATGCTACCGTTGGTCTATTGGGTTAGGGTTAGACCCTAACCCTTGGAGTCAAACAGAGATCATGGTCATAGACGTGTGATGGGCTCGAGTGATGCCTGGCTATGTCTATGTGTTTCTGGCCAAAGAACACCATGGAATGACTGTTTGCGCTCCCTTTTTAGCTGAATCCCATTCTGAAAACTGGCATTTTGGGGACTGCTGTAGTGATGACTCGACTAGCTTTCGCTTCTCTATACACAGCAAGGGATGGCGGCCACTTTGGTCAGAACATGAATGAAAGTGGGATGGCCTACCCCTTTGGCAGTTGCTTTGTCATAAAGGGGTTAGCCAACAGGTAGAGGTGTGTCAGGAAGTGGAGCATCTGGTGATCCTCACATGGCCTTATGTGACCAGATCACATAAGGTGACAGAGAGTCCCGGCTTTTTGCATGCAGTTTGAAGAGGTATAAGTACCTTCCATAATTTGGTGGAAAAGGCAAGTACAGGCCCTCACCTTTTATATATTCTTAAGCTTACTGGAAAATACTACACAACTCAGAAATATAATGAAATTCAGCTATACCATAGTAGGACTTCAGGGGGTTCTCACCTAACCTGTTATGCAGATATTCTCTATTCTTCAATATCGAAAGATTTTACTCGATAGATAGATGAGCCGTCGCTACTAACTTTTCCCGACGAACAAGTTCAGAAAATTCCGAGCATCCTCCTGCATAATTCTTCCCCAAAACGAAGCACAGCAAAAGGTAGCGGTACATACATCATGTTGATACATGTACCCACGCAGTATTTACTCTGGCTGCTGCTTACTTTTCAGAGCGTGGTTTGCAGCAGCTGTGGCGACCACATCAGTAGTGGGTGGTTTAGAGTTGTCGACATTGGGATGTAAATATAGGCTTCTAGATTTGAGCTTCTTGTCACACTTGGGTAGGAAACGACCCCTTGCCGAGCGTGGCATTTAAGAAATACAACAGGAGCCTAACTTTTACAACATTAAAGTTGTGGTTTAAATTTCTGGATATGAAACAAGTTTAAAGTTATTATTCTACAAGTCATGTCTTGCCTAACAGGCCAGAAATGGAGATTCATATATTGTGCCAGAACTGGTATTATCCAGGCCTCTCTCAACACTTTGTTCTCCCTTGTTTCAACAGCTCATACCCACACAAACAGAGTACAGCTGTACTCTGTGCAAACTGAGGTATACGCAAAAGGGCTTTCAGTTTGTAGAAGAAAATAATGTTACGAAGAGGCACTCAACTCATTCAAATGTAATCACTACATTTTAAAGTCCAGATTTCAACTGAATGCAATGTCACACCAGATATGGTTCGAGAGAAAAAGGAAAGAGTGTTTGGGTTGTATAATTCATATACATTTAAGAAGAAGCTAAAAAGCACCTCTGTTCTACGCCATGTAGCAGTAGCAATGTGATGCTTGTTACAATGCTACCCACGTACTGGGTGTGGAAGTCTTTACGAAGATAGAGCAGTGTGCGTCCAATGCCTCAAATGAGTGCGTGACATTTGTTGGTATTGAAACAGTTGCCTGAGGTATGTTATTTTCGCACAGAGGAACAAGCCACCACAGCCTCCTCGTATGAGCTAATATACCAGAGAGGAACAACTGGTGTTGTATTGAAGCGGCCTCACAGTAGTAGTGTTTGGGAGTTGTTTTTCCTTAAACTTAGGCTCTCAAAATAACAATGTACAAGGTAGTCAGTAATTACACGTTGTTTATTCATGTCATATCGATTTCTGTCATCTCAGCAGGATTTTATTATATTGGGTGTCTGTGTACATTTTCTGCATCGTTTTTTTTTTTCAAACATTTTAAACAATTATCTTTGGGTACAAGTCATTTTCAGCGGACAAAATATCGCTCACCTTCCTAAAGAACAAACAAAAAAGCGAAAGGAAGATCCAGAATAGAGGAGCTTTTCTTTTTCTATTATAGTCCTACAGGGTGTTTCCCCACCCCCCCCACCCCCCCCACCCCCCGGTTCACCCGGAGAGGATGTGCTTGACGAACGAGGCGTAGTTGATGCACCCGTTGGCGTCTTCCTGTCCCGCCATCAGCCGGTCCACCTCGTCCTCCGTCATCCGCTCGCCCAGCGTGGCGAGCACGTGCCTCAGCTCCGCCCCCATGATGGTGCCGTTGCCCTCCTTGTCGAACACCCGCAGGCCCTCCACGAAGTCCTCGAAGTTGCCCTGGTCCTTGGCCCGGGAGATGTGCTGCAGCATGGGCAGGAAGGTCTCAAAGTCCACCAGCTTGGTGCTCATCTCCTCGGGCCGGGGCTTGCCCAGCACCTTCAGCACGTCGGCGTTGGTGGGGTTCTGGCCCAGGGCGCGCATCACGTCGCCGCACTGGGCGTACGTGATCTTCATCTCGCCGCTGGGCGTGCGGTCGAACAGCGTGAAGGCCTCTTTGAACTCCTCGATTTGGTCGCCGCTGAACTCCAGGGTGACGCTCTTGGGGTCGAAGTCGGGCTCTTTGGGCGCCTCGGGCTCCGGTTCGGGCGCGGGCGGGGGCTTGGGCACGGGCGCCACTTCCTTCTTAGGCTCGGGCTTCTTGGGCTCGAACTTCTTGGGTTCCACTTTCTTGGGTGCCATGATGGAGGGGGGCGGGGCCGGTCGGTGATCTAGCTACCGGTGACAGGAGGAGGACAACCAGTGAAAGGTTTCAGGAGGAGGAACGAGACGAGGGGATTCCAAAGCACGGAGATGCCTTGGCCGTCCCTAGCTTTTATATGGGTGAGGGGGGGTATAGGGTGTAGTAGCCCCCCACCCAGTCCAGTGGCACACTATAAAAGGAAGAAACCTGAAATAGAACCCCGCCCCCAGCGGCCCCCAGCCTGGCATGATGTCACCATGAAGCATTGTTCTCAGCTGGCGCGGTGGAGCTGGCAGGGCTACTTACTGCCATTAGCCAGGGTCCAGCTGCATTAAGCCCAACATGTCTGTTTGACGGACAATGGGATCAGAGGCATCAGGAGAGTAGACTGCGCTGACGGGAATAGCACGGATCGTTAACCTCTGGGACGGCTGGGAATTAGTGCTTTCAGGGAACAGGACGTCGAGATGCTGTTTTCCGATAGTCTTTTTCATGTCGTGTGAAAAGGTCTTGATCAAATTCGATTTGCTGTGTGGTTGATCATGTATTCGGCGTTCATCTTCAGTTATAACTTTTTTTTTACTTTATCCCCGTTGTATATTTATTTATGCAACGAATATTTTATGTGAAAACATTATTGATTGAATCGATACATTACCATGTTTATGTGTCAAATATAAATGTAAACCTTGTATCGTCTTGGTTACTAAATAGATGTTGGTCATTAGTCAAACACACTAACCGTAGTGCACGTACTGATACAGAAAAACCGAAAGATGTTCACAGATGTTTGCAGGACATACTGGCTCTGACATGGCAGGGTAACCAAAGGACTGAGAATAGTTTGAGTGAGCAATTTCCTCAGCACGTTGATGATAAATGAGTAATACAGAAGATGGAAGTGTTTGTGTGTATGCGTGTCAAAAGACAACGAAGAGGCATTAAGTGTGTGTGTGTGTGTGTGTGTGTGTGTGTGTGTGTGTGTGTGTGTGTGTGTGTGTGTGTGTGTGTGTGTGTGTGTGTGTGTGTGTGTGTGTGTGTGTGCATATGTTGGTGTGTCTATGTGTTTGTGTGCGTGCATTATGTCCTTACATCCTCAATGTTAAAAGGGCGAGACTGTTTGAGTAGGTGATGCCATGCATGCATTTACCACCTTTGAATGGGAAAATGACCTTCAGCTTTCCATAAACAGCAATCAATAAATCCCTCCCTTTAATAAAATGACGACAAATGAATCAATCAAACATGCGTTGCCTCCATTCGTGTGTGGGAAGGGGTTTGTGGCTGCAGTGGTCCACATTTTAATCTCCCACGGCCACTTTGATGTTATGCTCTCAGTCCATCATCTCACCCCACATCCACTGGGCGTAGGCTGTGCCAGTGTGTGTGCGTGTGTGAGAGAGAAATAATATATGCGTTGTGTTGCAGTGTTTATGCATTAATGACGTCAACTGTACCGTGATTCGACAGGGAGCCGTGAAGCGGATAGTCTAATTGAAATGGTTTATGATTAATCCGTTAATATATACAAATCCTCTTGGCCTAAAACAATCTCAAAACTTGACAAATAACCTGAGGATTACCCTAAATAATGATGTTAGTAAATGGGAAAATGTTTTACAACTTGTCTTGAAACTTTTGCAGGTGTTCCATTGAACCTTGAATAATGAAGTGCTCATTTGGTTATCCAGTGAAGATGTAACTATTTAAATCCTAGCAAACAAGGATGTGTTGAGAGGAATCTATTTCTCAGTGCATTCTGACTGGATGTTGGGGAATTTAACATAAATATCACATTTTACAGTGTTACCTTGTGGTTATTTTCAAAGCTCAATAAAAGCAACGTCGAGGTCGAGAGAAATAACTCGGACTCATTTTCCGATACGATAAAAATGTTATTCTTCCAGTAGCTACGGTTTTCTTTGACACAAAGAGAAACACTGTTGCTGAAAAAGGTGTGGTGGGTATTCACGCTTCGTCAAAATACAACAGACACGTTGGTTGTCAGTCATCTTCAGGAATGGGAATACATGGGGAATTTCGATGAGGTCAACTTTTAACTGCTGTTGCTGTCTGCAAAGCCTGGACATGCGATTCGGAGATATTCTACTCCAACAAAAGGAATCTTAAATGTTTACCCTCAAGCCTTACCTACACTCAGACATTCCAATAGCCTATTGGTTTCTTCCAGTGTGAGTGTGCATATAATTTATGAGAGCGAGAGAGCGAGAGACAGACAGAGACAGAGAGAGAAAGAGACAGCGAGAGACACACATACAGATGGAGAGAGAAACTGGGAGAGAGACGGACAAACTAGATAGAGACAGACAGAGAGCAATAGAGACAGGGAGAAAGAGGGAGAGAGAGAGAGAGAGAGAGAGACAGTTGGTGTGAACTGACCAAGCAGCAGGCAGTGTGTGTGTGAGTAGTGACAGAAAGCCCTTAATCCCAGAGATAAGGCATTGGACCTGGGGGGTGGAGGGGGAGTGGTGTGGGTGAGCGGACAGACCGCTGGTCCGTCCTGGTGCGCTGCCCGGGGGGGGGGGGGGGGGGGGGGGGGGGGGGGGGCTGTGGGAGTATCTGGGAGCAGCTGAGGGCACAACGCGGGAGGGAGATAGGAGGGTTAGGGGAAGGGAGGACAGGGGTTCCTCCATGGGTTGGAGGTTAGCATGAGCGCTGACATTTAGCAGCAAGAGGGAGGGGGAGGATTTGTGGCGGGGGAGGGGGGGTTGCAGGAGAAGCCCGGGTCTAATAAAAGAGAGTGATGGAGACAGTGGTCGCTGCATTATTCCACCGGCTCCCGGGATGTGCGTGACTCACACAGAATCTTCTGCCTGGTTTAAGGGGCTCTCTCTGTTGTTGGTGGGCTTATTTTAGAAAGGAAAACGCTGTAAGCCTTTTCATGTCCCTGGCGGAGCCCTCCTCCTTGTGTGTGTGTTTGTTACGCATCTTTGGCTGACTAAACATGGCAGGTTCTGTAAGGAAAGGGCAGAACCCAGAGAGTGTGAACGTGGAACCACTCACCTTACCTGTGTCAATATGTTGTGTGTTTCCTCGTTGAGAATAAGTATTTAGCTCATTAGCCTGACATGACACATTAGCCTGCACACCAAGGAGCCAGCCGTCTATCTCGACGTTAATGAATCCATCGATCAAAGCTTGGTTAAGCATTAGAAAAAAGCGACTGAAAATGCGCAACATTTCTTCGTAACTTTAATGGCTGAGACATCCGGCGCTGAAACTACTTTTACTAGTCTTGTCTGTAGTTATAGTATTTATAGTTATATATATATATATATATATATATGTAGTTATGAGTTCGACGGCTCACAACAAACAAACAAGCAACGGGGAAATGGATTTGAGAGAAACAACGACAACTTGCGGAACGACTAACGCAAAGAAACTTCCCTCAACGTCAGAATCCGGTGGTACCGGTATGGTACCGGTATGGTACCGGTATGGTACCGGTATGGTACCGGTATGGTACCGGTGTGGTAACGGCATGGTACCGGTATGGTAACGGTATGGTACCGGTATGGTAACAGTATGGTATGGTACCGGTATGGTACCGGTATGGTACCGGTATGGTACCGGTATGGTACCGGTATGGTAACGGTATGGTATGGTAACGGTATGGTATGGTAACGGTATGGTACCAGTATGGTAACGGTATGGTAACGGTATGGTAACGGTATGGTATGGTAACGGTATGGTACCAGTATGGTACCAGTATGGTAACGGTATGGTATGGTAACGGTATGGTATGGTAACGGTATGGTAACGGTATGGTACCAGTATGGTACCAGTATGGTACCAGTATGGTAACGGTATGGTAACGGTATGGTAACGGTATGGTATGGTAACGGTATGGTAACGGTATGGTATGGTAACGGTATGGTATGGTAACGGTATGGTATGGTAACGGTATGGTATGGTAACGGTATGGTACCGGTATGGTACCAGTATGGTAACGGTATGGTAACGGTATGGTAACGGTATGGTATGGTAACGGTATGGTAATGGTATGGTAACGGTATGGTAACGGTATGGTACCAGTATGGTAACGGTATGGTATGGTAACGGTATGGTATGGTAACGGTATGGTACCAGTATGGTACCAGTATGGTAACTGTATGGTATGGTACCGGTATGGTACCAGTATGGTAACGGTATGGTATGGTACCAGTATGGTAACAGTATGGTAACGGTATGGTAACGGTATGGTATGGTAACGGTATGGTAACTGTATGGTATGGTACCAGTATGGTAACGGTATGGTACCGGTATGGTACCGGTATGGTACCGGTATGGTACCGGTATGGTACCGGTATGGTATGGTACCAGTATGGTAACGGTATGGTAAGGTAACAGTATGGTACCGGTATGGTAACGGTATGGTATGGTACCAGTATGGTAACGGTATGGTATGGTACCAGTATGGTAACGGTATGGTAAGGTAACAGTATGGTACCAGTATGGTCTAGTCATAACGAAATGACTTTTTAGGCAACCAGTGTTTGTGGACATCTGTGTAAACAAATTAATTAAGGCCATGTTTGATGAATTATAGCTGGTGAAGGCACTGCCGCCTTCAATACTTCACTTTCTTAATTACACCCGACACCCATGTGTTCATTCCCCCCCCCCCCCCCCCCCCCCCCCCCCCCCCACACACACACACACACACACACACACACACACACACACACACACACACACACACACACACACACACACACACACACACACACACACACACACACACACACACACACACACACACACACACACACACACACACACACACACACACACACACACACACACACCATTCTTTTCCCATTGCTCTCAATGACAGAAATTGAAAAACTACAAAAGAGAAAGTGCATTTCACACTCTACTGAACCAAAGCAGGGAATTCTGAATTAATCATAACATAATACGTTTACAAGATGATAAAGAACGTCTTGTATATTAAACTAAAGGGATTCCTTTTACAGTACCAAGCCAGTGTTTCATATTACAATCATTTTTAAGAGTGGTATAGCTATGAATCCAAATTGCAATTAAGTCTCCCTTTTGATCACACAATGTTATTTAAAGCACAGTATTTCGTAATAGAGAGAGAGAGAGTGTGTGTGTGTGTGTGTGTGTGTGTGTGTGTGTGTGTGTGTGTGTGTGTGTGTGTGTGTGTGTGTGTGTGTGTGTGTGTGTGTTCTATCTATCCATCTTTATATCTTTGCAGTTGGCATGAACCAGTTTCGGTCTGTGTTGAAGTGGTTTGAGTTGCACGCATACAGTCTACATTTCCTTAGACTGCATTACACTGCATTGCATTGTGGACTACGTATAGTACAACCACAATACATTTGAATCATGTCCAATCTTTCTATCCAATCTACATTTGGCCAGATCTACAACATTAAACAGCAATTAAACACCATATAAACCTTACTGATTGTTCTCTACAATGTGCCTTTGAACTTGAACAAAAAAAAGAATACATTACACACTAAATCCACCATAGCGTGACAACTCTGTGTGGGTAGCGAACAATAGGTAAAAAATAGCAAGCAAGCACACACACACACACCCCTTTGTCTCTTTGTTTGTGTGCCAAGAATAAGGACATTTCCATCCTCTAAGCCTGGGGCGGAGATTAGGGTAGTCTTCCAAACCATCCTCCACCACCTCCACCCCGTCAGACCTATACTCTCTCTCTCTATCCCCCCCCCCCCCGCCCTAGGAGAGGCTGGTCGCCCCCCCCCCCCCCCCCCCACCCGCCTCCCCTCCTGAAGTCCAGACTCGTTCTGCCCGTCTGGGTCTATTTCCGTGGCCCGTCTGGCTGGTGACACCGGCTGATCGCGTGTCTCTGAATGGCTTGTACCTGTTTACCCCAACAGCACACAGAGCTTAGGTTAGCAGTGAGTGAGAGAGCCCCCCCCCCCCCCCCCCCCCCTTCCGTGGAGGCTTACCGCGAGCTCACCTCTCACAGCTGGAACACCTGTATGTGTGCTTTTACACCCCTTAATCCTGGCCAAAAGGTGAGGCCAAATATTTGCTCCAGCCGGCTCAGCTGTCACACGTTACTGAACTCGGATGACATTGCAGGTCTCGCCCCCTCGTCCCCCCCCCGTCCCGACTAGTAGAGGGGTTCAGGAAGTACATCATATTTTGACAAATAACATAATGTAGGTTCCCTTTAGGTTCCAGGGCTGTGTCGAGGGTGTTTTCGTTTCAACTCCCCGTCCAAAGAAACTGGGTTCGATCTCCAATAGCCCCGGTGTACTTGTAGCCTAGGCATCTTTGAGAACGTTGCGTAGCACCCTTACTCGCTCCTCATCTACTCTGTAACCCCACGCACTCTTTAGGTAAAAGCATCTTCTAAATGGCTAAATAGTACCCACATTGCAGTGTTTTTTTGGGGGGGTCTCAGTCTGCTTGCGAGTTTTTAAACAGCCATAAGTGGTTCTAACCGAGTCAGTCAACTGAGCCCTATCCAACCTCATTATTATCCCCTGTACTGGCTAATTGTCATTTCCGCTTTGATGGTAATTTCCCTCGGTAACCAACCGCCCTCTTCCTCCCTCACATATAAAGTGGCTTTCGACAAAGTCTCGGGGAATTGGTTTGTGAGGAGTGAAGCTGAGCCCTCGGTGTTTGGGAGCTTAATATTTTTCTGCTCCAGACTGCTCATGTTATTGTTGCATTCATCACCTGTCTGGCAGCACCGCGCACATTCAACACCCCCCCGCCCCCCCCACACCCCCCCCCACCGCCCCCGCGCCCCGATGGACGCCGACGATGAGGATGATGGGATTTCAGCTGAAGATCCGTGGTCCGAGAGAAGAATGAACATTTCATCACGCTGCCGCAGCATAGCCGTGTGTTTAGAGTCAGAGTTTAGAAGGATGCTGGACTCAGGGATTTTATTACCCCTCTTTTGAACTGATTAAGTCTCTCTCTCTCTCTCTCTCTCTCTCTCTCTCTCTCTCTCTCTCTCTCTCTCTCTCTCTCTCTCTCTCTCTCTCTCTCTCTCTCTCTCTCTCTCTCTCTCTCTCTCTCTCTCTCTCTCTCTCTCTCTCTCTCTCTCTCTCTCTCTCTCTCTCTCTCTCTCTCTCTCTCTCTCTCTCTCTCTCTCTCTCTCTCTCTCTCTCTCTCTCTCTCTCTCTCTCTCTCTGGAGGACTATTTGGGGAACCACATATAATCTCAATAAAGCATTTAATACCAACATTTACATACTGTTGCATTGGCTAGCCAACAAATTAAAAATATGTTCACGACCTTTACGATGTCACACACACACACACACACACACACACACACACACACACACACACACACACACACACACACACACACACACACACACACACACACACACACACACACACACACACACACACACACACACACACACACACCACTAATAATTCCCATGCCACGGGTCCCACATGCATATGTTTGGAATTGACTAGCTGATGACCGGCGGCTGACTAGTCTCAGAGGATGATGGAGCGTCTAGTCCTGAAATAACCACCGTGTCATGGCGTTGGATGGGTAACCTGAACCCCCGTCTGCTGCTATGCGTGGGTCAAAGAAATATCTCCCTTCAATTGATTCAACCACATTCAACCTGCCAAATCCATCTAGAAAAATCGACTTTGCCACCACTGTGCAAGGATTTGCATGGAAGCGCGACAGAAAATTGACCGATGGATTGTGTCATTGGTTGTTTGTCATTTGTTATAGAATAGCATCTGGGAGTTGGCAGAATAAAACACTTTGCGTTTTTAACCAAAGATGCCAATAAATCAGCGTAGAGGCGTCATTTCACAGTGCGCAGCGCAACAGGAACAAGGAAACCCGCTGATGCCGCCAAGATGGCCGCTGCTTGCCGCCATCTTGGATCAAGCACGTTTCAACAGTAAGTATGAACATGTTGCTGATGGAGGCCCTTTGGCTGTGCCAGATGTTCATGTGGTATCAACGGCTTCCCTTCCCCCCCCCCCCATCAGCCCTTTTATTAAGCAAAAGATATCTATCGGACTAAACAGACAACAGCTGGGGTCATTGCGTCAGTGCCAAACGAGAATATAAATAAGGACAGAGATGATAATTAGGAATACTCGGACCCAGTAGGGCGTTAAATCCCCCGCCCCCCTCCAAGGTACAATAGCAGCATGCTAGCCTGTACCTGCGACTGCTGTGTGTGTGTGTGTGTGTGTGTGTGTGTGTGTGTGTGTGTGTGTGTGTGTGTGTGTGTGTGTGTGTGTGTGTGTGTGTGTGTGTGTGTGTGTGTGTGTGTGTGTGTGTGTGCGTGCCTGCGTGTGTGTGTGTGCGTGTTCTGAGCATGAGAGCTGCCGAACGACGACAAAGGTATTAGATTATCTCTTGCAGCCATATGGATGACATATTTTTTTTTGCTGGAGATCAGGAACTTCAAAGATGGCTGCTTCTGTTCGTGCCAGGATCCCGTAATTACCAGCTCATGCTGTGGCCATCTACCGGGGGAAATTGTGATTTTTTTTTTACAACAGCGCATGTCTATATGAGATACCTGTTTTATTTAAATATATTTAATATCTTATTTGCTTTACAGGTCTGGCATCATTTGAAAACATTTTTAAAAACTTTCAGTAGCACTTCAGAATAAATTCTACTTTTAAACATTAATAAAGTAGTAATAAACTGGGAATTCAGCATTTATAAAGCATTGTTACTACATAAATACTCACTCGCTCATGAATTGAGGTTGGCTGACTTGTTCATATGTGTTCAGACTTTCACAATTTCAACATAAGTTTCTCTGCGGTGCATCGGAGAAAGCTGGAAACCAACAGTTATCAGAGCCACTGAGTCACCAGCGTTTACCTCATCTGAGGTTAAAACTGACACTGCATTGGCACTGCTGCAAATAGTACTTGAGGCATATCCTTTCAATTTCACTTATGCTTAGTAAGGCATAGATAGCTCTCACTTTAGATGAGCTTGCACAAAATACTTAGCCCATTGTAAATAGTTTGTAAATCATTAACTTATGCCTGATTATCTTATCAACCATTGTCTCATTAATAATCTCTTGTTAATAATAATTTATTTTCTATATAGATACTTCATGAGTATTCATGTTGGAACTTGGAGCAATGTTTAATAAATTGTGAATTCACTATGAATTCACAATTTACTACAACTTTATTAATGCTTCAACGTTGCAGTTATTCTAAATTGCTACTGAACTTTGGTAAGGTCGTGTGTAAATGTATGGGACTTAAACTTTGCAATGCAATAAAAAGGTAAGAAATAAAGACAACCAGCCTCATATTTAAAGGGCCCCTATTGACCACCACGCGTTGAGGAGTCATTTCAAAATCCACCCCTTTTCCACATCAGCATGTGGGCGTTTCAAACCCATTGTAAGGACCGGGGGACTGCATCAGCGCAGTCGACCTTCAAACATCTGAGGTGACACTCCCACCTGCGATGTCACAAACGCTGATGGATCTGAAACGAATAGCTTGCAAAATAGGGGCTCTTTCTATGACACATAGATAGATATACGGACAAGTAAATCCAGAGAATTGCTGACGTATTCTCTATTACTTTCCATCACTCTAGTCAGCGGTGTCAGTTTGTTTCTTCAGGTTCAAAGCTCAAACACATCCTTATGTTTTTATTTTTATCACAGTGAGTGAGCAGCAGGTTGCTATGCCTGGTCAGCCCAATATAGCCTGCTTAGACCCGATATAGCCTGCTTAGACCCGATATAGCCTGCTTAGACCCGATATAGCCTGCTTAGACCCGATATAGCCTGCTTAGACCCGATATAGCCTGCTTAGACCCGATATAGCCTGCTTAGACCCGATATAGCCTGCTTAGACCCGATTTAGCCTGCTTAGACCCGATATAGCCTGCTTAGACCCGATATAGCCTGCTTAGACCCGATATAGCCTGCTTAGACCCGATATAGCCTGCTTAGACCCGATTTAGCCTGCTTAGACCCGATATAGCCTGCTTAGACCCGATATAGCCTGCTTAGACCCGATATAGCCTGCTTAGACCCGATTTAGCCTGCTTAGACCCGATATAGCCTGCTTAGACCCGATATAGCCTGCTTAGACCCGATTTAGCCTGCTTAGACCCGATATAGCCTGCTTAGACCCGATATAGCCTGCTTAGACCCGATATAGCCTGCTTAGACCCGATATAGCCTGCTTAGACCCGATATAGCCTGCTTAGACCCGATATAGCCTGCTTAGACCCGATATAGCCTGCTTAGACCCGATATAGCCTGCTTAGACCCGATATAGCCTGCTTAGACCCGATATAGCCTGCTTAGACCCGATATAGCCTGCTTAGACCCGATATAGCCTGCTTAGACCCGATATAGCCTGCTTAGACCCGATATAGCCTGCTTAGACCCGATATAGCCTGCTTAGACCCGATATAGCCTGCTTAGACCCGATATAGCCTGCTTAGACCCGATATAGCCTGCTTAGACCCGATATAGCCTGCTTAGACCCGATATAGCCTGCTTAGACCCGATTTAGCCTGCTTAGACCCGATATAGCCTGCTTAGACCCGATATAGCCTGCTTAGACCCGATATAGCCTGCTTAGACCCGATTTAGCCTGCTTAGACCCGATATAGCCTGCTTAGACCCGATATAGCCTGCTTAGACCCGATTTAGCCTGCTTAGACCCGATATAGCCTGCTTAGACCCGATATAGCCTGCTTAGACCCGATATAGCCTGCTTAGACCCGATATAGCCTGCTTAGACCCGATATAGCCTGCTTAGACCCGATATAGCCTGCTTAGACCCGATATAGCCTGCTTAGACCCGATATAGCCTGCTTAGACCCGATATAGCCTGCTTAGACCCGATATAGCCTGCTTAGACCCGATATAGCCTGCTTAGACCCGATATAGCCTGCTTAGACCCGATATAGCCTGCTTAGACCCGATATAGCCTGCTTAGACCCGATATAGCCTGCTTAGACCCGATATAGCCTGCTTAGACCCGATATAGCCTGCTTAGACCCGATATAGCCTGCTTAGACCCGATATAGCCTGCTTAGACCCGATATAGCCTGCTTAGACCCGATATAGCCTGCTTAGACCCGATATAGCCTGCTTAGACCCGATATAGCCTGCTTAGACCCGATATAGCCTGCTTAGACCCGATATAGCCTGCTTAGACCCGATATAGCCTGCTTAGACCCGATATAGCCTGCTTAGACCCGATATAGCCTGCTTAGACCCGATATAGCCTGCTTAGACCCGATATAGCCTGCTTAGACCCGATATAGCCTGCTTAGACCCGATATAGCCTGCTTAGACCCGATATAGCCTGCTTAGACCCGATATAGCCTGCTTAGACCCGATATAGCCTGCTTAGACCCGATATAGCCTGCTTAAACTACAATGGCAACCATGTGGAGGGTCAACAATGCAAGGAGATTACCAGGAAAGCGCTTCTTGAATTTCATAGCTTAAAAGACAATGTGCACCTGCCCCACTTCTTTGCCAAGAATTTCGATCCGTTCACACACACACTTCCACGCTTAACCACACACACACACATTCACATACAATACACACACAACACTCATGATGAGCATGCGTGCACACACACACACACACACACACACACACACAGTAAGGTCAGCCTTCCAGGAAACGTCACTTCCATAAGTTCCGATGATTGGAATCACCAGCATAATTTTTTTATTGTAGCTGTGATAATAATAGTTTACCATTGTTTAACTCAACCATACTTTTATCAACCCCCCCCCCCCCCCCCCCCACACACACACACACACACACATTGTTCCCCAGCAACATATTTATTTAGTTTTTTTGTCTGCAGATTAAAGTTTTGACCCTAGTCCTAGTCTGTCTGTCTGAGCCTGCCAGTGACAAGAACAAGCTTTTTTTGGGAGGCAGGGTTGACATTTCGTGATGATCACAGTTCCTTTAAAGTGCTTCAGAGTTGAACCACAGCTTGGTTTGCAGCAGGATGCAGAAGTGAGCCTTCTCAATTTGGGGCCATTTCAACAGGTTGAAAAAGTACCATGATCAGTTGATCGCGAACAGCCATAAAACCCATAAAAAAGCCTGGTTGAAGCACTCACGTTTGAGTTGTACCAACAACACTAGCTTACACAAGGCATGAGTCTATGTGAACTTGCCCCCAGTTAGTATATGTAAGTAATTGCAAACGTATTCCCTTCAACCAAAAATGTCTCTCTTCCATACAAAATCCAGCTGCAGAAACAGAGATGGTATAACACTTGACAGTAACCCTAGGGTCCGCCCACGTTGGAAGAAAACAGGTTTACCACTGTCCTTCAAGCCCCTTAACCATTATATTTAATAGGCTGCACCCACCTGTCCACTGCACACAGGACACCACCAAATGCACGTTTAAATGGTAAAATGATGATTCTCTTAAAACTGAATGGTAATCAGAATTTGGATATTTTGATGGTTCCATTTTCATACTTTATATTGATTGGTTAAAGTACAATCAAATAATGAAATCTTATTTATCAAATCTGTGTAAGTGGGCCAATCTTCTGCTGGGAGCACCAGGATGAACACAATCTTTATTCCTCCATACGGTTTGACCTCGTTTGCCCTTTAGTACATTCAGACTTTCAACAAAGGCAACGACGGTACAATGCCAAAAGGAAAAATGTTCTTCCTATTCAAAACTTTGTTGCTATTTGTTCATTCAAACCTTGCCGTTTTTCTCTCCCAGAGTTGAGAAAATGAAGGGGTATTCTTGGGTCATAATTCGTCCAAACCATGTAATTACACTTTATAATGTGATAACTACCTGCCAAATTAGTGACACAACCCCAGTCGCACAAGGGAAACTTCAATGCTCATTTCTTAATAAAAAAAAACAAAAAAACCATACAGCTTATCGTAATTGCCATCTGCACTTCTTCCTCAAGTCCAAAGAAGTGAGTAGAAAAAATAAAAAAACTACCTTCAGTTCTGTTGCCAAAATCTGACTGACAGAAATTGCTTCTTTTGAAAGGGAACTGCATGTTTCTCTTTTTTTCATTCTCCTTCCTTCTGCTTTTTGTCAGCAGTTTGACAAATTAGATTTGAGCAACGATACACAAAATACACATTTTCACAACTGTCAAAGAAATGTGCCTCGGTTGATTTGATCACAACGTAGACAGCTTAAAACAGCGGTGCAAATGCTTCTGTGATACATTCAAAGGCAATGATCCGATCCCAAAATCATTACTTTGATAACGGTTGTGGGGACACAGATACCAACATTGTATGTATAGTTTGAAGTCGATCCATGTCATTTGTCAAGCCTATCATCGTGTCCCCTTAAGCCTACCTACATATTCTTGGCTACTTTATCCCTCTTTTTTGGACTTGTCTTTTAACATTCTGCCAACGGCGTCTCAATCAAGGGCTCCAAGAGCCTGCGTTCCCGGGGCTACAGTCCTGTGTCAGGTGGTTAAGGTTGTTCCGTTTATTGGACGCGATAATAATATTGGTGCACATTGATCAATGAAGGTCAAACGCTAGGGCGCCTTAATTGTTTTTCCTTGCTCCGAGTCAAGGAAAAAGACAGTGCTAATCGGAGGTAAAATGTCATGCTGTTTAGCCATCCGTCTTCTTTAAGCGCCTATTCCAGGTCGCTAGGGGGACGGGGGGGGGGGGGGGGGGGGGGCGGGGGCTGTCGATGCTGACAATGGTGGCTTAGGTGGGGAGACAGTGAGTGGCTGGGACACACACACCTGGGCCCATTAGTCCAACCTGCGGGTCGGGGGAGGCGGCAGACCGCTGAGAATCAAACCCAGCTCTGTGGCGCAAGGCGCTCCCTCCTGGAGCTCCGGTTGGCCCCGCCCTCTTCCACACCCCCACTGTCCTGTTGAGTCTCCATTTGTGACCTCAAAAAAGGAGCTGTCGTCCGCTCCAAACCCGGTTCCACTGCAGCGCTCCCCCACACCTCTGAATGCATCCACTTATCAGAATGGGGCTTAGTCAACATTACATCACTGCCTGTTGCCTGCACCCACAGTTGAGTTGGTTTTGTTCTTTAAGTCACCCTTATATGCTAGCAAAAGGCAAGCAAAAACAGAGCTAAGAGGAAATGATAGACCTTAGCACAACGAGGTCAACATAACCAATAATAACAACAATAACACATAAATGCCAGTGAGGTTTTACCTTCCTTGTTTGTTCATTATAACTCATCTTTAGAATGATGAGTGATGTCATCTTTAGAATGATGAGTGATGTCATCTTTAGAATGATGAGTGATGTCATCTTTAGAATGATGAGAGATGTCATCTTTAGAATGATGAGTGATGTCATCTTTAGAATGCAAAGTGACATCTCGATGGTACTGCTGAATGTCTCAACTCAAAGGTGATTGAACTGTTTATGCACAAAGTAAGCCTGTCCCAACTACTGTAATGTGGGGGCCAAAAGGGCCAACAAGACTAAAGGAAGTGACTGTAGGAAGGCAGAGCATGATCAGTCTAATTGTCTTCCACTGCCTTGTGCTTGACACCACATTTGGATAAATAGGTTTGAACTTGTCAAACAACCTAATGAGCAAAGTGTTCCCATTTATTAGCTAAGAAAGGCTTCATTTAGGATCCACAAAGAGCGGCGTTGTCTTTGCAACTCGCAGCAGCGATTTGAACAGCACTTTGCCACGTTTGCGACTAATTCCCTGATCACTTCGGGATAAAGATCGGGACTCTACTTCCAAGATGTGAGACACTGAAACGAACAACCCGTGTTGTGTTAGGCTATTTGGGGTATTACAACATTACACGAGCTCTACTAACAAGCTGTGCTGCTGCCACCCTTTTTCTGATCCCTCTCGCTGTCATCCAGACAAAGCGTCTCTCTGTCTCGGTTACTTCCTCTGTCTGTGGTGTCTTACATCTCTCTCTTTAGACCCACGTTTCTTTTTTTTCCGTATAATATCGTCAACTTGCTTTTGAAGCTGCAACACTATACTAGTCATCAAGATCACACCAGAACAAGCTTGTAATGATCTAACTTAGAGTCAAGACAATGTGTGATCACACTTTTCAAGTCATTTTTGGGCTGTGTGTGTGTGTGTGTGTGTGTGCATATGTGTGCGCAGAGGAGGGAGGCTAATTAATTAATTGTAGATAGCATAATATACATTGTGGAATCAATGATGTGAATCATTGGGAAAATGAAAACTAATCACCACTGGACTTGGTGTGGAAGACCACTGCAGCGGAAGTGTTTCTGCTGATGAACAGAGATAAAGCCTTAGTGACGACCGTCTTAATTCACCCTATGACGTTGGAATGATCCCCAACAAGGAAACCATTACACAGGAAATACAATGGGGTTTTTGTGATCTAAATGTTACCGTCAATGACCAACATCCAAAACCACAGTGAAGGGTAGGTGTGGAAAGAATGCATTGATTGGAGGTTTTAGTTATACATGAAATATCATTCGTCTAGTTTCTCGATGTTTGTTGTGGGGCTGAAATGTCTAAAATGTCGACAGTTTATTGCTTGCTGAAACCAGAGAATCATGTTTGTAGGTCAGCTCGGTAAAAAAAACAAGGGCCTACATTATCCTCATTTACTGTTTGGGATTAATAAAGTACATCTTGTCATATTGTCAACAGAACACAGGAGTACAATATGACTTACTATTCAGACCTTTATGAGCAGAGATCCAATGCAACTTAACTGAATGAAGGGAATGAGGTCCGAGACATGTCCTTGAAGAGCAGATGAGGGGTTTGGGCATCTTGCTCAAGGATGCCTACAGGTAAGCTGCGGACATGGGGGATCGAACCCAGGGACTTTGGACCGCCACTACTACACTGATTCCCCTTAAAAGCTAGACCCCTTTATGACAATCATTGTGAAACCCAATCCTGTTGCTAGGAAAAGTTCTGCTAAGGAGGGTATAAAATATGCATTATGGACGAAAGCGATTAAGAGGTTGTGAAGCTCAACTGTGATTCTATGGATACGTAAATGTGTTTTTCAGAGCTAAAATTCTGTCCTGTTCATTACAAAGATACACTGTGACCTCATAACATTGCTTTTTCATTTCGAACTAGCTCCTCCGTTGCTATTGCCCGTTCACTACAGTTGAGTTCCCGTGCGCTACCATCATGTTGCGATTGTATTGAAACGGAGTCCTGATTAATTTCCCCCTGGCATGACGGCTGGTTAACGATGAGTCACCCTTACATATTAGAGCGTGTTCGTTTGTTTTAGGTGCAGGGGATGTCTGTGTTTTCAGATCCTTTGGGACATGACGTGTCTGGAGCTCACAACACGTCACCTTTAAGCTTTAAGGTTTATTGTACATGTCAGAAAACACTGAAATATCTCTTTATATCTATCTATCTATGTCTATACAAACATGGCCGTATCAACAGACCATTCTAATCTCCCTTCCTGATTTGCAAGATGTAGGTCTCCAGACAATGCAGCTTGTTAAATCACTGTTGCTCTTGGCAAATTCACGAAGGGACACCTATGGGACATACTTGGCCACTGAAGAATGTTCTGCTTGTTTTGACTTGGATTCCACCCACAGTCTGATGGAGTCTACTTGAATTTTTTGCGTGCCTTTTTTGTCAATGCAATGGCGGTGTGTTTTTATGTATGTTGGTATTTCCATGGTTGGTATATATAGGCACACAAAGAAATGTATGCAAATATTTTCCTATTAGGTTTTGTCACATTTTTTCATGATTAGCTGCTGTTATTCGCTATTTACTCATACTTTTATGTGATACGTCCAAAATGTCTATCAGTGCTATTGGAAGCTATAAATAATGGCTTCTGAAGGCTATTTGTTTTATCATTAACTGGAAACGATTCATATCCTGACAGGAGGGTGTATATGTAGGCTACATTAATGCAGTCTTGCTGTGTTTTCATGGTAATGTTTCTGCGAAAATTTACTTATTGAGAAATATGAATAATATTTAGAGAGGGAGAATAATCATGCTTTTGCATTATTTTTTATTTTCTACAGCACAGGAAATAGTTCAAATTATGCATTATGGTGAATATTTCTGTTTTAGTTTGATTCACTTGTTCCGGGGAAAATAATTGTTTTCTTAGCCTTTGCATCATAATTCAAGGCATCAGTACAAAACAAAAACTCAAACCCAATTTGAATGGAGTTAATAGGTCTAAGATCCAGATTGTGGAAAGTATTGGCGTGGAGTTAATCTTTGCAAATAGAAATGAAGTCAGCCTGCTGTCTAAATGTGGCCTTCATCAAACAATGCCTTGTTTGATTTAATTAGTTTTATCCCATTTGGGACCCGTCTGAAACACATAAATGAAATTAATTATTCCCTGTTTTCTCCCTTCCTTACTGGCCTCATGACATTTCAAAGATAGGGACAATGAGTCACAGTTTGGTGCTGTGCCAAACTGTCATGGCTGTATGCTGTCAAGGACTAATAAATGTTAAAATGACACATGCACAAGATAAATATTCCACACAGGCCTATTAACTCCATTAAAAAAAGTTGAAGTAAACACGAGCATATCATCAAATGTGAGAGAGAGAAATTCAGCTGGCCAAAATATTCTAAGGTTTTGTCTGCGTATAGTCGTTTGGAAAGAGTCCGTATTATCAAATGATCCGTAATATGGTAAAAGTGCAACAAATCTTTTTACGAACAAAATACAATACACCATAAACCACATACAATATACTTTAAAATGACAAAGGCATTAAAGGCAACAGCGTACATAGGTTGCTCGGTCAGACAATGGATGTTTTGTAATCTCCAGTTCTGCGAGTGTGCTCTTGACAGCAAGGGGGATACAGTAAAAAATAAAGACGGCACATAGGGTGGACCTTCCATTAGCTTTACTACCGCCTGCCCCTCAGTCCTTCTCTGCGGGAAGACAGTCGGACAATAGTGAAGTGCTGGTGTGTGCGTGCGTGTGCGTGCGTGTGCGTGAAGTGCTGGTGTGCGTGCGTGTGCGTGAAGTGCTGGTGTGCGTGCGTGCGTGCGTGCGCACAGACAGACTGCAACCGCTGTGAGGGACTTTAGCTGAGTGAGCAGATGTATAAAGCCAGGAAAATGTCCAAGCATGACCTCCCGTTGCCGAGCAACCAGCATATCATTTGATGCGATTACTCTCCCCCTAACGGAGCTGATCTGAGCTGTTAGGCGCTCTCCGTGGCTAGCCCATCACAGTTATTTTCTTATTTTTGTCTTCGACGAAACAATCGCATAGCAGCTTGATATTTGATGAAAAGACAAACGTTTTAGAAAAAGGAGAATAAGAACTGAACGCACCATTAAGAAGGGAAATATTTGCGCACGTAATGGAAAAAGCAAATGTTACACTAGAGTGGTTGAAGTAGCAGGATATCAAGTTGAAGGAACTGTACAATTTTACAGACGCATTCCAGGAAAATGTTAGAAAGATAGGTGGACTACATCCCACGTATTCAAAACAAACATCGTGTAAATTTTTCACTGAGGCTCAAATTAACAACTAACTTGTTTCATTGAGTAGTAAATGGGTGGCTTTATTCTTTGGAAACTCAAGATCTTTTTAATAATTCTGAAAAACGACGGCTGTCATGAAGCCCAGCGAAAAAACTGAATCAGCAGTTGACCCTTCGCTCCCCACCCTCCCTCTCCCCCACCTTCCTAGAGCAGCAACTGTCTAATCCAACATCCTTAACCGTAACTAGCTGCAAACAAATAAAATAGGAAAATAGGGATATTTTTGTTTTGCTGGCAAGGCTTGTCTAAAACATATATTAGATAATGAAAGCTATAGGGAGCCATAAATAAACGTTAGCTTACGGTAAAACAATATATTGAATTACCTTGCTCTGTTCTTCCTGCATTTAAATTGTCAAGAAGTGGGGCGTCTGATGCTTGCATTGGGGCCGGTGAGATTTTCCCTCCATATTTATGTCATCTTCATTCACGATACTCCGCAGACAAATACTAGTGTGAAAGTAGCTCTCCAGTGCATATTGTAGGCCTGTGTCTACTTATTTTAGAAACGTGGAACTGAATCGCACTGTAAATCGCACGGTAACTTTGTCATAGTCCCCACGGTCACTGTACACTGTAGGACATGGCAGAAGTAGTACTATGTAGGTAGACCTAACTAGTGACATTTGGACAGTCTCGATAGCATTTGGTGCTATAAGACAATGTCTTCTTGCAGTGCGGTACATGCACGCACGTAGGTTGCTTTTGATAACATGACATGTTCAGTTGCATCGCAACAAAAAAGGGCTATATCCTTTTCTAAGTTATCGAACTGGAAAACAACCTAAAAAAAACTCAAGTCTCCAGATAAATGGATGTACTTAAGAATGCACACCTACAGCCACAAACTGCTATTAGCTACACTATTTTACACTTGGATTAAAAAGAGGGTGAAACATTATAATTGAATCCTTTAAATGCATTAGATGATTTGGTCAAAGGTCGGAGCATGAGCTTGTCTTCACTAGGCTATACAGGTTGAACCCATCTGTCTTTTTCACCGGCGCCATTCTTAATGGAAAATGCCGCATATTCCCATCGTAATCGTCCTTCTGTTTTTCTTGCTTTTACTTGACGTTTGGTACGTGCCTGATGTAAAAGGACATTTAGTCTCACAAGGGTTTGTCTCTTGGTGCAGGCCTTCTAGGAAGACATCCGTTAGTCTGGGTCCTTCATGCAAGCTTGTCTTCCATAAATGAGACAAAAGGGCCAGAGGAGTGGGTGTGGGTTCCGCGAGGAACGGTTCTCAATACAGCCGGCAAGATTTAGTCACTTCATTTCATTTTTTGAAAGATTGTCCTCAGATGTGCTTGAAACAATTTCCCAGTACAGTACAGATAAGTCATCTCAAAGAAGGGTGCAGCCTAACGCATTGCAAAGAAAAAGGCAGAAAGCACTTGAAGCCGCAGAGTTAGAAAGATAAGAACAAAAATACCACAAAACAGCCCTCGATAAAACCCTTGACATAAAAGGCCACGGACATGATTCCAGTTATAACAATGAAACTAAAACCTAAAAGTTGAAGTCACCAGCCTCTCTCTGCAGTTCTTTCTTCAACATCGCATCCTACCCCAGTTTCCTGCAGTAGTCACCGTTATCCCTTCCTTCCCTTTATTCCTTACTCCAGCAGTAACCCCATGCTTTATTCTGCATATGTGTGTGCGGTGAAGCTGTAGTTGTGCATGTACCAAGTTCCTCTCATAAATATGAATTGACTAGCTTTAACATTACACCGGTGTTCATAAAAATGTACCCGTAATCTGACTTATGCGGGCGGATCCCATTTTCTGCAGTAAAAGCGGAAGACAAATATAAAAAGTTATTTATCCCACCGAACCGAAAACAACACACAGTGGTAAAAACCGAACTCCCACATCTGAAATGTGTGAATGTATTTCATTTGCCATCTTCGCTAACTCCCCGACTGGACGTGCGAGTATGGCTCACACTTTAACCACAGCATTTATAGGGACATGCAACGACAACAAAGTTACACACTAAAAGGCTCACGGTCTCTCTGGTCTGTGTGTAGCCCACAACTCTCCTGTGTTCCCGTACGCAGACAGACGTTTCTTTACTGCTGGTTTTCTTTCTTCTATGTTGTCCATGTTGTGTTTCCATTGCAGGGATGATTCCAGCCAGACAGTCACTCTGTGGGCTTTTAACTGGTCGAGGTTCCCCACTGGTCTTCTCGGGGCATCGAGCTCCAGAAGTCCTTGATGGATTTGAGACTTTCTTCTGCACTGTTTGTACTGCCACCATGCCAGTACAAAGTCATCCTATAATGTCTTTGAAGTCACTACTTCTACTCCTTTTTTAGGGGTTTCTTTCGTTAGATGTGACCACCGAACCCATGCGCTCCTACAGTCAACATCGTAAAATATTAATGACTTTCATGGACAGACCCCAGACCCAAAGCATGATAAGATAACCCTTTAATATTCCCTGACGGGAAATGCAGGTGTTGCAGCAGCAAATCAAACCAGATAAAATGCAAACAACGAAACAACACATTTGAGATAAACACACACGTACCAAACAAATTGAATAACACACACACACACACACACACACACACACACACACACACACACACACACACACACACACACACACACACACACACACACACACACACACACACACACACACACACACACACACACACACACACACACACACACACACACACACACACACACACACACACACACACGGCTTGGGTGGTATCACTGTATTACGGTATACCAGGGAATTAAGAAATACCGAAGGTATGATATTCAATACCACCAACATTCCAAACTCTCCTCCTATTAAACTTTTTTATTATGTTGATATGTATTTAAGTTTCTAAGCAGGCTATATAATTCAATAGTCCAAAATACAGTCTCCGCCGTTGCATTGTTGTTGAGATTAAAATAGGATTGTTTGCCGACGTTGAGAGGCTGGCCCGGTAATAATAATACTTTATATTCCAATAATGACTGGCCCTGGACGTCCCGACATCCAAACGGAAAGTGACATTTATAGCAGCCCACTGCTGCTGTGGTGGTGCATTAAAACAATCCCACATCTCAATAGCAGTTCATGTAGTTTGAAAGTATATCTATTTTTAAGTTAGAAAGATTCAACAGATAATCCCGCTCTGAATTACGAATGACGATGTATATCAGCCCAGGAGACGTTCGGACAGCAGCACTCCCTCTGCAGCGCCATCGTTTGGTCAATATCTGCACACAAGAGCCGAACTACAAAGAACCCTAAAGAGTGGTCCAACTAAAACGCCATTGAGGCGGATACGTCTCACGCTTCAAAATGTCCTGAATGGAATAAAATCGGTGTTTAGAAGTGTATCTATGAAGGTATTATTGGAGCAAAACAACTGGGACACTGACCCAATTATTATAGTTTTTTTTTAAATCTCATTGTGTTTGAATTCCAGCTGAAACAGTGCGTTCACTGGATCTTTGAACACCAGGAGCCGGCTGGAGTTTTTGTTTGGTCGCCAAAGGACACATGCCCCAAAGAGCTCCTTGGATTGGGCAAAAAGGTGGAGGGTTCCTGAACAGTGCCCACCCCTGGCTCTACAAGTGCACCTTCTGCTCCACGTTTCCCTGAGATACGTGCTGCAAAGGTGAGAGCGCGTGGGTAATTTATGAGCAAAAAAAAAATGTTTGAGAAAATATTCTACAGGTGTGCTACTCTTATTGCGTGAATTCACATACGGATTTGCGGATTATCACATTTTTGTGACAGGTGTGTGAATGTGTTTTGCACCATATTCACTGCAGCAACTGTAGCAAAAATGTGAGCGTGTGAGTTTCTAAATTTGTGATTTGTAGGATAGGGTTTGGGCACCTGCAATGAAGAATTTGAGGTGTTGTGTTTGTGGGAGAGCATTTTTCGCTGTGACTTCAAATTGACTGACCTTGTATTTTTATTTTCTACACCTACAAATTCCACTGTCACAGGTGCTCAGCTCCAATAATACCTTAATATGTATCCCTCTAGACCGAACACTGCAACAGTAAAAAGTGGCCAGTGGAGCTATTCTAGTTTTTTTATATCACAAATACCAACATATACCGTATGAACAAATAGATCCTGCCACACACACACCGACACATATATTGCTACTTATTATTTATTATTACTTACTTTATTATTGTGATCTTGTACTGATGCTGCTATGTGACTGTTGAGGATCCAAGCCTAAGAATTTTACTCTTGCATACTTGTACGTTAAGATGTAATAAAAGCGACTCTGATTCTGATACAAACATTTAAGTGTCTAACCCAGAATCATTCAAGGTGAATCATTCAAGCTTTTGAATCTGAATGAGCCAGGGAGACCGAGGGAGAGACAGAATAGGAGATCGTTGGTTCCCTACGGAGCACCGCGTTTCACCTGAAAGAAGAGGAGATTGTCCCTGTCGGGTAGCCCGGCTCAGACCGTCCGCCAGCACGAACAATGGCAGGGATGGGACGAAGAGGTTCTCAGAGCCGAGAGTGTTTTATTCAATACGTGGTCCACCACATGAGACGTCTTCTGGGGGTCTCCCTCTGCAAGACACGCCACACGTCCAAATCCCTTTTCCCCCAAAATCCTCTTTTTAAAAAGGGACATAGTGTACACTGTCAGAGGGATCTTCTGGGTTTGTTTGTGTCCAAATCGGGAATAAACTGTGTTTGTTGTCTGGCCGGCGGGAGAGAAGAGAAACTTTCTGTCGTAACATAGTCATTTAGGGTTATTTCCAGCAGGTTTGATTTGTTTTTGTAGCGCATGAGGCATATGAGAATAAAAGTATCTTATTAAAGCATTGTGCCAAACATGGTTAAATTAGCCTAAAGGTACTGGGGTTGATCTGCGATGTCCGCAGCCTAACCCTAGCCTAGTCATGCAAGAGTGATGTGATGCCTAACCCCCTACCTGCTCCTGAATGACCTGTCTCTGTACTGTCTAACCCCTACCTGCTCCTGAATGACCTGTCTCTGTACTGTCTAACCCCTACCTGCTCCTTAATGACCTGTCTCTGTGCTGTCTAACCCCTACCTGCTCCTTAATTACCTGTCTCTGTACTGTCTAACCCCTACCTGCTCCTTAAGGACCTGTCTCTGTACTGTCTAACCCCTACCTGCTCCTGACTGACCTGTCTCTGTACTGTCTAACCCCTACCTGCTCCTGAATGACCTGCGTTTGAGTCACTGTAAGTCTCATTGGAAACAAGCCAAGTCTGCTAAATGACTAAACAGTAGATTTATAAAGGATAAAATACATCATCATTCTCTTGAAATGAAAAAGCATGTCTACACAAGGGGAAGGCCGTCTAGCAGCTGGGAGCCACACAAACCTGATTAAGGCCATTAAAGCTGAAGGTCTCCAATGTTAACTGGTGTTGATTAAACACAATAGTGCCACATTATTGGCTGGCTCTCATCGAGACCGCAAACACAATGTTCAGTGCAATTAGAACCAGCTCTGCATGCACCTGACAACAGAATAGGTTAAGTGCCATTTTCTGCCTGTTTAGCCATATTATTGTTCTTCGCTCTGAAGTGAGGAGATTGAAATGGTTTGTGTTTACCAATAACGCTGGTTTCGGTTTTGCCAGCTGGTGGGAGTTTGGAAATAATATATTCTTGCAAACCAACAAACATGAGTCAACATATTCAATTATGTAAATTACAGTATCCAAAAATTCGGAACATTTCGACTTATTTTCCTTGTTTCAAAACCATTCCCATTTTTATAAAAGCTGGGGCAAAGTATAAATATGTCTAACTTAACAGATCATGGAAAAGTATTAGACAAAATAATGTTATAACTCGAATACAATTTAAAGATATCTTAACTTTAGAACCAAACCAGCTGCCTTTCGGAAATGAGACAGAATTATCAGAAATATAGTCTGCATCCAAGTTTCAAAGATTATAACCTTAAGGGTAGTGCTTGCCCTAATCATTTAACAGGTTTTAATTACGCAGGTGTAATGGATGATATGTAATTACTAAAGCGGGTTCTACCTGACAATGATTAATCACAAAACGCACAGCAAAGGATTATACAACTTTCTTTAAACTATCTTTAAGAAATCTGAGATCACCCATTAAGATAAACTCAAACTGAAGTAGGAAATTGCAAATATTTGCCCGAAAGTTGTACCAGATTTGTTTTTGAGAAATGTCTCTGCAACTGTTTGCATCAATTGTTATGATTGCTTGCTAAAGCCACGACAGAACGGGAAGACACACAGCAAGGGAACAGTGAACCAGTACTTATTAATCACAAAGCCATTCGACAAGAAAGCGAGCCGAGGCAGAAAAAATGTCAGCGTTAGGGGGCTCCATCCAGGGGACACCAGTCCCCAACACATCAGCTACATCAGCTTGCTGCCTTCAGAAAAGGTCAGTGGGTGGAGGAGGATATAATAGAGAGGATCAAATCAATATGTATTTTACTACTGAGAAAGGTTCCAGTTGTAACATAAAAGAAATACATGTTATCTCCTCCTAAGTCCATTGAAAAATACCCTACCGACTTTTCAACCTTAGATAAAAAGAGGTTATGTTTCTTAATGTTTCTTAATCAAAGTTAAACCCTCGTCCTCCTCCACTCTTTTCTCCTCCTGATCCCTGTTTTACAGAAGGATCAAAGTCCCCGATCACCATTAAGGCTTTGACTGTGTACATCTTCACCAGCCGAGAGGTGTGTAACCCCCGGCCAACTGGAGCGCGCGCACACACACACACACACACACACACACACACACTGCTGGGGCCCTCGACGCAGGCTGACGGAGCATACAAATGACCCGCCTGTCTGGGATGTTAATGGGTCCGAGTCATCGGAGAGCAGCATCCTGCCAAGCTAACTTTAACTGCTCGCTGGCACACCTGTAATCACAAGATTTGTCTTTGTAGCAATCTCATTGGTGGAGGGAGGGAGCGATGAAACAGCTCGCGGGGCCTACAGCAGTCAGATTGAATGTTTGTGCGGTTACCGCTGAACACACAACACTGTCAGTCATGGCAGATTGCACCGAGTGGAGGGACAGATTAGAAGCTCTTTACGGCTTTCTATCTGCTGCTTGTCAGGGAACAGGTGTGTCTGGATTAGTCTTGCGTGGTTGTTGTTTGTTGGTTTATTTATCTATTTTTTTTATGTCGTTAAGCCTTTTATCGGAAATGTCTTTGCCATTGCTTGGGATCGTCGCCAACATAGGTTCAGTGTGATTAGATGTTGTATCGGATTCGTGATCACTCAACATTCCCAAAAGCGTTTCTCTGTACAGGGTGTCGTTTCCGATTTAGAGAACAAACATTTTCAATTTTATTTTTCATTTAATAAAAAAATTACACTTTTCACACATGAATCACAATGTGAATATTAAAATACACAACGTCAGAGGTTGAAGCCAACAAGTGAAAATGTGTTGAGACAATTTCCAAATACACTGTCAACACATTGTCCTCTATCACATGCGAACGTATTTTTCTCTCCAAATGTTTTTGAGTGGAAACCCTTCCAGACTCTATGCCCTCTCCGTCACACAAGTCATCATCTCGAGGGTGGGCTCAGCTGTCGAGGGGTCGGCTGATATATATGTGGCAGCCACATCATTTGTAAGTGTCTTTTTTTATACTTCCAAAATCGCCAAGCGAGATAGAGAGACTTACAAGAAATATGGCCAGGCCCCACCCACCCTGAATGGTGTCATTCCAGGTCACAGCCAAAAGAGCAACCTTATCAGCGAAAAAATGAATCAGTAATCATGAATTACAACGGTTATGTACTCAAAAAATAGTTTTCCGGCATGATGAGTTAAATCTGTGATTGGTTAATTGCGTTTGGCCTTTTGCTACTTTCTTAGAACTCTTTTTCCACTGTTTCTTTTTTGTAATTTAAAAATACATGCTAAGAACGAACAGACTCAAGACAAGATTCTAATTATGGAGAAAAAGCAGAAGCTCCATTTGTTTCACAGACGCAGAGCTTTCAGTCCTGGGAGTGTGACCCAGGAGGCGTCCACACACATGCTAATCTACATTTCAAACGCCGACGCTTATCAGGTGAACTAAGCCTCATCACATATACAGCTTTGACCCTCTAAAGAAATCTTGATGCGTGTGTGCGCGCGGGTTCGTGAGTGTCAGTGTGTCGACGCCATCGTTGCTGCCCCTTCAGTATTTCTGTCCATAATTGCCTGTCAAAATGTCTGAGTGAGCTGATTGCAGGAAATAGGACAAGACATATGGGCCCTTATTAACCCATCAGTTCACACGGCAGATGTGGCAGATTGTACGATGGGGTAACACAAGCACACATCACCTCATTAGTACATATAGCTTTTTCCCTTTCTCCACTCGCCAGCCATCCCTGAAACTATTTAGCCAGCAGTTAAGCCCGTAGTGAAGGGAGACTTTCTTTTCTTAATCGCTATGTTATGTTAAGTGTTTAGGCGGGCGCGGTGGACTCGAGGGTCAAGGCGGCATCTAAAAGGTGACACATCGCAATACACTTTATTAGCTATACATGTCGATATCTGACACACTGTTGTTATGCCGGTCGTAGAGAGAGCGAGAGTGGGAATCATGAGCATCATGATCATCCTGATTCAACTGTTCATTCAAATCTCATTTGACTTGCCAAACCATTAGCAATGTCAACATTATTTATATACTGTATATAGTCCCAGGGATTTTGTTACTCTCACCAATTCATATTCTACTTATTTTTAAATAACTAACAAATAAGAAAGAAACATGTAAAAATGTATACTGAGGAAGACCTCACATAAGTCACGTCTCACAAAAAAACACTATTAAGTACAACGAGCAAGTTAGCTTGGGAGTGTTCAGCACTTCCTGTTCCTTGACTCCTCATATTGGTCAAGAACCATGGGATTGATATAGACCTGACCTTATAAGGTCAAAGGAGACGTCTACATGACAGGAAGTCCATCCACCTGAATAAACCCCCTAATAAACAAACCCCCTCCCATGGTTTCAGTATTTATTTTGATAGGAGAAAATATTTCGATTTAAGGCATAAAGCCAGTTTTCGAACATGTTTTGTTTTATGATACCTATAAAAGCGTGGCGTGTCTTCTCAGCAGGAGTGTTGCTCTTTCAGAAGAAAAGGAGAAAAAAGGGAGAAGGAAACACGGCCAGCCATCATGTCCTCCATAAACAGAGCAGGTTACGGCACCTTGGCGCCGTGACACTCAAGGTGTGTGACTGCAGCTTTAAAGTGTGTTTGCTATGTGCGTATGAGTCCGGTACAGTTTGCCCCTCATGGGAGGGGCTGTTAGTGTGGATCGTGTCACGAATCCCGGGGGGGGGGGGGGGGGGGGGGGGGGGGGGCACCGTCCGAGACGCTGATAAATGAGCGTAGTAGTTACATTACATTTTTATGTTATTGATATTTAAGGTCAGACGCTAAATGTGGCGCCGCGAGCGGCTACGAGGTAATCGCCACACCACCTCTTAGAGGTTTGTCTCGACTCCGGGGCCACCTTGGACCCTGACCTGCTGTGCATATGATTCACCGGCATGGTACAGGATCAGAGGTGCAGTGTGGACTTCAAGGCGATTAAAATGGAATTATGTCATTGCTAATTAATCTCGTGCAGAGTACAGACTATTTAGCAGACACTTTTACCAAAATTGATTCTTTTTTCCCACACGTCATGAATGAGACGGCAGGGGTTAGTCCAGTCTAACCTGTAGGCATCTTGCTCAAGGATGCCTACAGGTAAGACTGGACAATGCGGGGTTTGAACCCAGAACTTTTCGACTCGCAGTCCTGTACAATAACAAGTAGACTATTGCTGTCCTCCGTGAGCCTGTGAAGGTGAAGGGCTTACAAAGAGCGTATGCCCTTATGGCATTGCTAAGGATTCTAGTATGGAGTTGGCTGCACTAGCATCTGCAGTGCATTGGCTTTCAAACTGAAACTGACCAACCAGCGACTCAACCAGTTGTCTCCATCCGTCTGCATATCTAGTGGTGGCGTCATGGTGCCTCAGACACTGAGTGCCGACGCCTCACAGCAAAAAGGCCTGTGTGTTGCAGCTTCTCCCCATCTTCTCCTGTGTGGTACCCAAGGCGCTCCGGTCTACCTCCTACCTCCAAAGAGACACCAATGTTGGGCGTCTGAGAAAGGGCTTCTGAGACGCCATGTCTATTATTTAGTATTTCCTGGAAGAGGCTTCCCTTCCAACACAGACCCTTGGGGTGCTTTCTACTTTCTTTGAGTCGTCTGAGAAACATCTTCTTACGCACAGCTTGCACCTCGTCTGCATTTCCTTTTTTATACCTTAGTTGTTCCGGTTTAGGAAAGATACCTTGTCAAAAGACTAATTTACATTTAAGCATTTTGGCAAATGCTTTTATCTGAAGGAACTGACGAGTAAGACACTAGTTGTTTTGGAGAGGAGCTATTGAAATGAAAAAAACATCCAAAATCATGTAACTGTCACAATTGCAAAAAAGATTAACATAAAATACAAACAAGACGATACGTGTTATTGAGTTCACAAGCAGCCAGCCAAATATATTTCTAGAAGACAGCCCAGCACAATATATATGAACACAAACACCCTGTGGGTGCTCCTTGACTCTCCTGCTATACTTTGGTGTTCTACAACATATCTGGCACCGTGATGCCTTGTCAGCCTGTGTATCTCGCAGGGTTTTTCTTTTCGTCTGTTTCCGCCTATACGCAGAGACTCGTTGTTTTCCCCCCATTGTACTACCGCACACTGCCCACATTTGCTACGGCTATTTATAAATTGTTTTTCATCATCCCCCGTCGCTTTTATCACAACTCCCTCTGAAAGAAATACGTGTGTCTGCTTTTCTCTGGCTTGTAACTGCTGCTCCTACTGTCCCTTTGTCCCGCGCAAATACCACATGTGTTATATTATTGGTCAACCCATTTATCCCCCCCCCCCCCCCCCCCCCCCCCCCATACAGCCGCGAGCCCTGGACCCAGTGACCAAAGAAGCCCAGATACCCCATGGATGCACCTGGAGGTCCACAAGAACCACATCAAGAAGAGAGGACCTCACACACACACACACACACACACTAACACCCCCCCCCCCCCCCCCCCCAAACAATAACAGCTATCCTCAGCAACAGAAGAAACCAGAGTCCCAGCGCAGCCCCATCGCGGCCAGGTCACACAGCCCATAATAACAGCACCCCTTGACCACCAGGGACAAACCGACAGACACAAAGTTCTGGAAGACCAGGCTGCACTTGGAAGGAGAGGAACACAACAAACCAGTGAGGGAAGCAGCACGTCGCTGCAGAATCACCCCCAGACTCAGAGCAGGCGAAACCCCGACCCCTCCGCCCCCACCAGCCCAGCAAGCTCCAGGGACCAAGAACCGTGCACCCTCCAAGCCCATAACCCAGCCTCACCACCAGCACTGACCCCTCATCCAGATAACACCCCCCTCCCCCCCTTAGCTCCTGTCCACCAGCCATTATCGTTGTTTTATACGAGGAATGGGTAAAACTAGCAAGTGTAAGTGCTTTGCACTGGTTCTATGAACATCCTTACTGTACTGACAGCGAAGTATTGTTGTTTCTCTTTCGTCTGACAAATGTACTTATTGTAAGTCCTTTGGATAAAAGCGTCTGCTAAATGCCCTAAATGTAAATGTAAATGTCGTTTCTCAAACTGACTCGTTACGGGTAAATGTTTCCTGCTATTGACATCAAGTTTAACGTTCACTGATAAATACCCAATGTTTTGAAAAAACGAAAACAATCAGACGCCTTGAATCTGCCTGAACCGGCTGGAGACTGGGAACGTTTCTTCCGTCACTGGTCTCGATGGATTCGGTCTGGAAATTCTTTGTTGCTTTTTGGCATTTTAACGGCTTCAACACCTCCTGGCTTTTACGTATAGGTCTGACATTTGTTTGTTTAACTGGTGAAATAATCAATAAGAAATGTTAACCGTTCATTTTCACTAGCATGAATTGTGCTGCCGTGTGTGTATAAGACAACATATTAGCTGCTAGGTTCAGCCTACTAGCGTGGCTGCGTATGTGGAAATGCAAATGGGGAATCTTTAAACAAAACACGGCTGCTGAAGCTTTCAGCCCATATCTCTGTTTACACGTCTTTGATCTCCCATCTTGTCAGTAGTATTTTTGGCCATTTGGATTATGACTTGTCTTTCTAGCCTTTGATCATGCTCTTCCATTCACTGCTCTTTATGAGCCTGTTTGCCGCTCCTCTCCCTCGCTCCCCTCCCTTGAAGTCTCACTCTGGTGGATGAATTACACATCAGTGTGAGGGTCTCTGCCTGGGTTCTGGCCCCGGGAGGCGGGGAACTGATCCTAATCTTCTCTGGTCTGAGGTTCTCGACTGAGGCCCGTGGAGAGCTCCGTGTCAACCCACCCCCCCTTTGATCAGCGCTGTCGCTCGTTGTTTTGCTAACACAAGCTAATGCCTGGCCTATTATGTGATTTTGCATTGTTATGACGCAGTAGTATTTTAATTAATATAAAAAAGGCGATGAGATACATTTGTCTCATTGAAAAACGAACCGCCAGAAAACATTTTCCATCGACACTGAATGAAATGCATCTCAGATCGCATGTTTTGCGGTGTTTAAACTTGAGTGTGAATTGTCTAACCCTAACTTATTTCCATTGTTCTCATCGAGTTCTTCATATCGTTGTAATTTTAGCCTCTAGATGGCAACAATGTATGAACAGAGCGGCAACTATTTGTGACCTCACGAGCCGGAATGTCCACCCAGATATAGATTGATCAATTTAGTCACAAACGGATAGATTTTGAAATGACTTGTAATGTGTACAATAAAAATACAAATAGGGCACCTTTACCTTCATTGTGCTCATAAAACTTGAAAAGCCTAAGTGTAAAGAAGCACATTTATATTCTATTTAAAATTTAAACAAGTACATTATCACATCACGTCCTCCACCTGGAGACTGCCCTCCCAGTCCTTTGTACCAAAGGACTGGTTTGTTCAAAAGGTCCTCAAAAGTCCTTTCTGAGAACTGATGATTCGATGACTCTCGCCAATCGGTTGCCATCAACTTCCCTTTGGGGCTGTGAGTAGGATTTCTGAAAGGCTCAGCTTGCCCACAATGCTGGACATGCACAGGGGAAGGATGTTAGGGTGGAAACAGTGACTCAGGCCACTTTCCTTTGTGGTTGATGGGCCAGCATCACTGGAAAATAGGGCAGTGAAATATGGGTCAGAATCGCACCTGCCACCTGCCACATGCCACATGATTGCTGTTGGAAAGGTGTTAAGATAACAAATAAAGAAAGTTTTGAGACCTGGAATGTTTCAGGACATTAAAATGTGACCAATGGAAGCAACCTATGTTGAGTTGCGTTGAATCGACTGAGGACATTTATTTGGTTTATTAATTTTTAAAATAAAAGCAGCACCATAGTGTTTTACAGGGGATCTGCTTTGCTATTGCTTTTACTTTGCTATACAAAGACAAAGTGTCATTGTTTAATTTACTGAGAGGTAGCACAATTATTTTCTTGTGAAATATATTGGTGATTATTTTGTGAAGATGGATTACCTATGCCTCTTTACTGATTGATTCACATTGATTGCTTTTATAGATGTTGTCAACATGAACAGAAGTCAACAATGTTTAATAAGAGAGTTATGCAGTTTAATAATCAAGGACCGCTACTAAACCATAAATTATATATATTTATATATTTAGACAGATGCAATCTTCACCGGTACACAAGTATTATCCCGCCAAGTCCTAACCCATAATGACTTATTAACACAATCATAATCACTTGTTTTAAGTGTGAACATCATGAAAAATAGCAGACACTCAAATGTTGTTTATGGTCGTTTTTTGATAGTCTGAGCAAGGAGGTTATGCTAAATATTTATAATCTCATCTATGATGTCCTGAATGGCTGTCCAACCCTTGTAGGATTTTTTTCAGTTGCATAAATGAAGTATAAGGGACTGTCTAGGAATAGCATGGACTTAAAATAACAAAAGTCTAGTAACACAAATTGTAGCCGTTATTTATCCAACTGCTTTCCCTAGTCTTACTTTGTTGTTCACTTGATTATTGTATTGTGAAGACACTCAATTATATATAATAACATAAAAAAGTAATTATTGCAAAAAGAATCAAGGACAGAAGGTATGCAACAATAAGTCTAACACATGGAAATATGAATTATATTATCTCCAAAAGATTTAATTCCATCATACCTGGTCGCCTTTTGTTTGTTTTCAATGTGTATGGGTAGCAAAATGAATCCCACATAATCACATCTGATAATTGTATTAAAAACGGGAGAGTTAATTGCCAGCAGGGGTGGAGTCATCATCAGTAAAAAGAAATAAAGTGAAGTCCATCAATAAAAACGACTGAAATGAAACAGAATTAGAGATGAGGAATAATTACCAGGTGTTATTGGGGATTTTTGGGGGAAATTGGTGGATGATGAAAAGAAGACCCAAGGCCCTTCATGCTTGATTCGCCTTTGTTTGATTTGATTTGCAGCCGAGTGGCAGTTGGCGACAAACACCCAGGCTCCAAGTACAGGAAACCAGTCCGCCATCTGAAGATGGTTTGAGGGCAGTGGGGGGTGTAGAAGTGGAAAGAGAGAGAGACGGGGGGGGGGGGGGCACTGCATGTCAGAAATTATGACAAATAGAGGGGAAGGAAATGCATGTTTTCCTTTCGCTGTAGTGTCCCCCACCCAAAGGCCAATAACCCTTGGGCTTTCTCTCTCCACACATCTTCCTCCTTAGCCCCACCACAATCTCCCCCTAATGTAAAAGTACCCCTGGGTGAACCAGTGTGCACGCTGGGCAGGTTGCAGGTGTGATGCCGTCTGCCTGAACACGAAACCGCTTTACACATAAGACACACGCTGTCTACTTCAGTGTTGCCGTAGTTGTCAGTGTCGCTTGTCATTCTGTGCACCTGTGTGTGTGTGTGTGTGTGTGTGTGTGTGTGTGTGTGTGTGTGTGTGTGTGTGTGTGTGTGTGTGTGTGTGTGTGTGTGTGTGTGTGTGTGTGTGTGGGGGGGGGGGGGGGGGGGGGGCTTTATTCAGGCTGGCCATGGGGTGCAGGAGGTAACATTTGAGAGTTTTAAAGGGAGAGAACAAAACAGAAGGGCAAGATTTTGAAACTCAACAACAGTACCCTTCTTTTTCTGCTTCTGCCTGTGTTACGTTCACACACACCTGTGGTTGACATGCAGGATGAATATCTCAAACCAATCAGGGAAGAGATGCCCTGATTGGTCAGAAATTAGGGGGGAGTGGCCAGAAATCTAAATAGTCTCATGCAGAGGCAGGCACAGTCAACTAGAACAGAGAGCACAGAGCTAACAAATAACACTCAAATAATTGTCCATAAATCTTACAGCACCTTTAACTTTGTTAAGTTTGTATTATATGTACCTTTCTACAAAGGCTGGGTGTTTTGGTCTGGTCATTTTCTATTCCTCCATTTGACAGATCAGGTGATGACAGCAGCTACCCCTAGAAAATAAGGCATTCGCTTGGAACATTTGCCACCGAGACCTTATGCCAGAAACTTCTGAAGGCAGACAAAACTTCTCTCGCAGTCTCGATGGTTCCTGCGTGGGTCTCCTTCATTTTCATTTCCCTGTCAGTTCTAATCCCATCTGTCTCATTGAAGTAAGTCAGTATAAGATCTGGAAATATAATATAAAATAGATCTGGCACCACATGGATTTTTGGATACAAAGTAGAAGCACGTCATCCACCGAAAGCAAGGATCTCCTAACTTCTTTTGATATAATCGAGTCACCACCTGTCCTCTTAAAACAAGCACACAAGCCACCCCAGAGCCCCCAACACAGCTCTGACACCAACCGATAGAAGCTCTTGTGCAAGCTGTTGCGTCAAATGAAGAGCAAAAACACGCACGCAAAAAGAAAAGTATCCTAAATGCAACATAAGGCAAACCAGTCCTTAGCAGTAGAGCTGAGCATTCTGGCTCCTACACCACGTTTCAAGATGCAGTTGGCTTCTTTAAACACATCCACTGCTCCGACCTATAATGGACTCGATTAGAGAATACAGATATATTATATATATATATATATATATATATACATACAATACAGTGTCTCGCAGAAATAAGAAGCAAGCTGTAGTGATGGCCATTCCTGCTCTTTTCAGTGAGTCAGATCACTTGGCTTAGCCCACCCATGAGTTAGCTCTTTCAGCTCCCAAACAGCCCTTTGTTGGGTTATATTGATCGTTTAATCCCATTCAATGTGGCCATAAATTGTATAATAGTCGTGTCTTTGCTCTACAGTATGCATGGCTTATCTATTTCAAAAAAGTGCATTCCCTGTCAATGACTTTGCCACACTACTGCTATATATGTATTTATATATGAATAAATAAAAATGTCTCTTTCGGCTCTTCAGATAGTTGAGGCAGCTTAGTTCACCTAAAATAGCTGGCTATTCAAGCCGACTAGTTCACCAACGACAAATCACTAATAAGCTGGGGCTGAGGATGGAGCATTATACTGTCTAAGCCCAGTTCTCCACCCTATGCTGTAGCTTGCGCTTGGCTGGAAGGCGAGGTAGCGTCTAGCATCGAGGGGTTTGTTTACTTTCCTCCGCCCACCACAATCACTTAGCATGACATTCAAATGAATCACCAGGATTCATTGTCATTCATTGTCTATCGTAAGGTCACATGAATGACTCAACGGCTATATCGTTTGCGTCATGCAAATGATGCTGTGCCTTTTCACTCGCCACATTCTTTGCATGAAGTCGATGGTGAACGAGGTGTTTGCAGACAGAACACTAGAGGCTGATTGAACGAGTAAAGAACCCCGCTATTCCCATACCAGAGAAGCACAATTATAAAGCCACAACTACAAATACCAATTGTTATCATCAAGTGGCTTGATATATCACGTCTGAAGCAGGGTCTCTAACCACATAACCCCAAAAACCATCTCCATCTCAATGAACAGAAACATTATTCCCCACGTCTGCACTGCTGTTGCTGCAAGGCTGATCTCAAGCCGTACCTGTCAAGGTGATTCACAAAGAGGAAATCCTCCTTCGGTTGCTCAAGAGGCCTGACTACACACACAGGATTGCACACCCTTTTGTTTGCAATAATTTTGTATTGCATAAAGGATTAGCTACCTACCGCTCCTGTACTGTGTCACGTTGGCTGTTTCAACGCCTGGCCAACATTCATTCATTGAATTGACAATCGTTGTATTCTGGGAGACACCCGTATCATGCTAGGCGTGGATGACAAGCTCCAACTTGTCCACCAGTCGCCCCACCATGCTCACTCCATTGCATCGCTATGACGCTACTGTGAGTACATCTATATGTTGGGAATACTAATTAGTAACTGGACTAGCACAGACTTTGCTTATAACTCTTTATTGAATGACCATGCATCCACTTCTAACTCTACTACTGCCCCTAGTGGTCATATCCCACTCTACAACAATGGAGAATGGGAAGAACAGCTCTTTTTTGGGTCTGGTCTTCAACCTGATGTTTCGTGACTCTGAAGCCTTTTGGATGTATAGAGTGACGGGATGGGTGCTCGATAGATTTGCACTTCAAGCTACGGGAGAGCAAACAGCATGTTGACACACAAAACTATATGTGGAGGTACCACCGTCTCTCCCTGGCGCGTCGGTTGAGAGCCCATCTTGATAGCTTTCAGTAACCACTGGCAGGGCCCTGAGCACCTTGTTGCTCAGGGCCCTCTAAAAGAGTGAGCTCTGACTTATCTTTGGCACTGGGCCACTGCTGTACTGCTTCCCCAAATTCCTATCGGAGGCTCATACATATGCCTATACATGTAACCAATGAGGATGTCTTTTACTGGTTGAAAATAGTCCATCATGCGTCCAACAGCTTCAAAGAATATGAAACTTTCATAACGTAAAAGTAGTGTACAAAAAAGACATACAATTATTGTTATTAATATAAAATACAACAAATGAGCAAAACAAATGAAACTAACCCTAATAAAAGATATTGTTTTTAGATAACTACATTCGTGTTCATACCAATAAAAGGTCAAGCCTGTTTTGAATAAGCCTAAGCAGTTGTGTTGTTGTGCGAGCCATTTCTTATACCATGGGGTAGGTGGGAATCAGATCCGATCTCTTGACGCTGAAAGACGGCTGTGAGGTTAATTTGCCAGGAAAATTGGTGCTAGCGTGGTTGATCGTCTATGACTAGAATCCTATAACTGAGGATTTCCGTTTTGTTTTCTGTGTGCCTCTGAAGACAGACACCATCACCGACTTGTCAGAAATCTTCTTTTTTTTTTGCATCCAATCTCTTGTAGTTCGAAGCTGTGTGGCAAGCCAATTTAATAGGAAGCCCTCCCGAACTTCACAAAGGCTACATCTTCCCATTTCTGTCTCTACATTCTCCAACGGTCTGCGCGCATAACAAACACACGTGGACTGTTTCCTTTCCCCTCCGTGTTTACATTGCTTATAAGCGTGGAGTGTGAGTGAAATAAGTGTGAGATTAGTAAGTTTGTAGAGGATTCCAAGGTAAGGTTAGAATTTGAAGTGTGTATTAGGTGAACATGTCACTTATGTTGTTTCTTTTCAGTAATTACATTGGTCCTTATTCCTGGATAAGGTCCGTTTTGAAATGTGCAGTCTGTGAAATTGTTTTAATATTTATTAAAAATTATGCATTTCATTATATATTTTATAGTATGATTTCTGGAGAAGATCCCCATTAATTATCAGATAAGTGGAGAATTGCAAGAGTAGAAAATGTCCCTATTAAAATAATTGAAGAAACCACCAAAAGTCATACGCAAAAGTAGGGTGAAAATGTCTCTTGATTTGTCAATTTTTGACACATAAGCAAACAGATGTCCCAAATGTGCATCTGTTATTTCCACAGTATTTCCTGTGACGTTGTATCATGCAGTACAGGGTTAAATTACTCTAATATCCAGTTATCAAATTAAAACAAACCAAAACTATAATAACAGAAAACATGAAATATTCATCAGTCCCCTGCAGCATCCACCAATCACCGAAAAAAATAGATCCTCTATGACCCTGTTTCCAATGTGTTATTTATCTCCCTGTTAATCTGGTAAACACGAGCGTCTAAATGTCATTATTTCTCACTTTTCCTTCTAGGGAGGCTCTTTGTTGCCGTGAATTATGAGACAAGGCTACATTTGACAGCATCATCACTTTTGTAAATGGAGGCGTGGAGCTAATTTGTATTGATCTCTGTGTGCCGGGGGTGTCATGTTATTCTCTTTGAAGTGATCACGTTCGGCAATTCAATCATAAAATGAGCATTGATGTGCCTGTAAGTGCAAGTGGAGTAGGGTAGTGTGGCCTACAGTGTCATGTTTCTGTATGTTTGGAAACTGCTTAACAAAGAACACAACTCCAAAGGCCAACATTTTCCCCCCTCAGTCCCAGTCCCGCACTAACTTACTCCCGAACACCTTTTACCGCCTAGCAATACGACTTTTGAACTGACACTTCTTTGGACACCATTTCTACCTATATTTATATTAGTTGCACTATTTGCACTATTCATATTTATTCTTAATTGTATTTTGTAATTACTTGCTTGCGTACTTGTGTGCTCTCTCGCTCCTTTTCTCTTTCCTCCTTTTTAACTGTAATTAATTGAGCGGACACCGCAAGCAATTCGGTGTACGGTACACATCTGTCTGCTGTACATATGATAAATAACAGATTTGACTTGAATAATTAAAGAATGACATCATTTACACTTTGAATATCATAATAGGCTAATGGCTTTGTGTTTGTGTGGTTCACTATGCCATGGAGCCATGGCACTGTAGCCGCTGTCCTCATCAGAGGTACAGGCCACACAAACACTACAAAAGCCTTTGATTGTATAATATGTGGAACACTGAAAAATAAAGAAACTGTGCCACCATATGACTGTGAAAACTAGACCGTTCCACTAATGTGTTGAATACAATGTGTATGGTGTGTTCGCTCAACCACATGCGTCTCATGCGCCAAAATGAACTAAGAAAATAAAATTAACAACCACAAGTTATGAAAGGTTTTCCAGAATGCCTTTTTTTTTACGTCTGAATATGTTGATTCTGTTTCATAACCTTAACAGCCATTGGGTGCATTGCGTTATCTTCCTAGCTCTAAAGCAATATAGGCTACATCTTGGAATTAATATACAAATGTGTATTTTATGAAATATCATATTGTACTTAATTAGTGCATGTAAATGCATTTTATTTTGCCTGTTATACAATTGCTACTCATTTTTCTTCACAAAACAGACTATTTTAATGAGTGTTTTTATGAGCTGAATTCAACAACAGGCCACTTTAAATGTTCCTAAAAACATTCGGTTCTCCAATAATGTGTTGCCATCAAGCTGCTCTTTGTTACATCATCAGAGTGTTTGTTTTTTGCCATCACATTACTTTCACCATGTTATTGACGCTCCGTTACAAATGTCCCCGTGAAGCCATGAATACACTCCACTGTGCACCAACCGTACGAGTTATCAGTTGCCATGGACACCATGAAAAAAAACATACGGTCCACCGAGAATATAAACTGGCGAAGCGTCTAACGGCCAGCCAGATTAAATATTTCCATTTTCTTAATGTAGCTGTATCTTCAGAAAGAAAGTATGTCTGATGTCCGCTCATGCATAGATCTCATAGCTCAGACATAGAAGACAACACTGGAATATCTTAATCATTACAATTATTAACTATGGCTCTAAATAAGACCGTTACATTTCGACATCAATCTTGATAGATTTGATGTATTTTTTTATCAGAAAAATTTCCATTTGTATGATGATTATTTTAAATATCATGCCACATCCTATAAATCTATAGTCACAACCTTCGTCTTTTAATTATAGTCTTTATGTTAGTTTTAGCAATGCAACGAGTAACCAAATATTTAAGTCATCGATATTCTATGCAACTTCCAAGACAGTTATGAGTGATGATTACCTTGGGTTGTTATGGTTGTAATCTCGGATACAGAAGTCCTACTATGTTACAGCAGAACCCCTGGGAGGAGACAACACAGAGCCTGGGCCCCAAATCAAGGACTGCAAGGGGCGGAGCTACGTCCCGTTTCCTGTTTAAAAACTTGATATTCTACCAAAGAAAACTCATCGCACGAGAGGACGATCCTTTCAAAAGGGGGTTTGTATTAGTGTATTTCTACAGTTGCCAGTCTACAGTGTTGATTTAAAAAGGATACGGACACTTTTTACAGTTTGCTACTGCTGGCCTAGTTTGTGTTTGTGAAGTACGCCTCCAGCAACCTGATTGATGGAAACAAATATGAGGCAGCAGAAAGGGAAACACTTCACCCAGATTTGAGCTCTTCTGCCATCAGACTTTAGATTTTAATCTCACATCTGATTTGTGATACTATTAGGGTTGTGACAAAAATATATAAACAACAACCTTATGGCAGAATCTAGATTGCATCCTGCCCGATCCACCCAAGGTGAAGGGTCTTTGAGAGGAAAACAGCCTTCATACGGAGCGTCTAGAGACATCCATCCAAGGTTCAATTCATCCAAACACGAAGCGGGTTTTAGCAAAAAACGGTATAAACAGACAGAAATACCAGAGTTTACTTTATAAAATGACAACAGTGATGAGTGTCTGCGCAGGAAATAACATAGCATGTTGTTGAGCACACAAAGAACAGCCAAACTGCACAAGATACACAGAGAGTGTGCAAACAAACATCTGATTCCCCGCGGTACTGTTTTTTGTACGTAGTCTCACAGCTTCACTTCTACTTCTAGTCGTATAGAAGTACCCCAAAAAAACCTTAGCTTGAGTTACGAGCCACAACACACGGTGATAAGGCCATATGTGTGCTTTCTTAATGCACTCTTAAAGGGCTCTACATTATTGTCAGGTGCCATGTTGATTGGCCATCCCGAGAGTCTATAGGCTGGAGATGGTTTGTCCATGATACAGCGAAGGGAACACACCCGCTTGTGATGTCACAAAGATTTCTTTGGCTTGTAATAGCTAATCACCATGACGCCGGTGGTAACATAGGAGCCCTTTCAAAGTAAAGGCGTGACCTTCTTTGCACGTTGGTAAAACAAGGTCAAAGACAAATTAACAAAGATACAACACCGAATCTAAACCCTAAAAGTATGTTGAATATTAATGTTAAATGAATCACACCCTTCAACACATGCTACTGTAGTCCAGGCTCAAAACCCTTCAAATCAATCTTTTGAATTGCATCAGATTGCAAAACGGCATCAGGTGAAAGGCTTTCCATGTCCTGTAGTTCAATAGCTACCGGAATATGAGCTCAATTGTCCATCGCCCCATAGATCCAAGTCAGACTGCGCTTGGCGACAGGGTCGTCCTGAGGGATGGCGAGCGTGAGCGACAGTGGACTGGCTGTCACCTGCTGCATCAGGTGCAAATAGGTCCTTTCAGAGGCCAGGTGTGCGGTTGATTAGTCATTACAAGGAGTTTTAAAAAGTGATCTGCTTGTGACTTCATGAGGGGGTGTGTCCAGCCGCCCCTAGAGCCAATGGAAAGGAGGCACATCCTTCGTTCCCATTTAGAAAAGTGTCAATAAACTAGTGTATTTAAACTACAGAAGGACTTTGGGTTGACGGTGAAACGCCCCTGGCTTTAATATTCAGGTCTGTATTCGCCGTGGCTTCTGCGATAACAAAAAATGTCCCTCTATTTGTAATATCACCTCGCCAAACATCCAAAAACTTGCGAAGGTTCTCCTCTCAAGGTGAAAAGGTTAGTAAACTCCTGCAAGGTACAATGAAAAAAAGGAAGAAAGCATGGTTAGTCTGTGCCATCACTTTCTTTAATAGTGTGGACTGGAGTTGGACAGGTTTTCACAGACGCACAATGTTCGATGAAGCTGCCCCTCTCCTTGAACTTTGAGAAAGATGCAAGCAGGGAAAACAATGTCATTGGATGAGACTGCAAGAACACAACACAAACTCACCGAGAAGGTTTTCGCATTGCACTCACGCTCATTGGAAACGAATGATCTTGTTGAATTTTTTCATTCTTTATGTTTACCAGTCTGTCACACTGCGATTGGTTGAATTCTCGTAGATCTATTTGCACCAATAAAACATTGTTTTGCGATGAACCCAATCTCTTCAAATTCTAAGCGAGGTGTATGTGTCACAACTCTGCAACACATGCATCCCTTTGGGACTTTTCACAGGATAACAGTACCAGAATGTGTTCAACGTGCTTTCAATAGACATTTGACATGACACCAGGAACAGTTTGCTTCTTTTTGTGCTCACATTACTGATTTACATTTCATAACACAGGTATGCTCTGTATTTAACCTTACTGAAAAGGTATACACAAACACCGTATAGTTGTTGCCAATGAATCAAATAAGAAATTCATTTTTATGTCGCTGTAAACGTCTCCCCAGGGACATGCTCCAAAGGTCAGGTCCCTTCTGTGATGTCTTTTTTAAGCAGTACACGTATCCCTCCCATCATCAGGTTTGAAGTCACACCGTTCGTTACGCTCCTATCCGGGAAAATGAATACATAGAGCAGTGTGTGTCTAGGTATTGCAGCCTACCGTTCTATTCAGTGCTAGCTATGGGTGTGACCCCCAGGTTGACCTTTGTTGTAAACGCCCTAAGGAGTGCCCACTAGCTGCGTTAGCTTGGCTTCTTTTGATGATGCCACTTTATTCTGCGGCATACCACCCTTCTCTCGCCTGTCACTACCAAACACACCTTACATGCTATATTTGAGTATCGAGTGGGACTCCCGCTTGCTTTTCACCCACTTATTTCCCCCTTGTTCCTCTTCTGTTTGGCTTCCTATTGAGTCACCAATACGCCATCACTTGTGGACCTTCTACATTTATACTGACTTCAGTTTAAAACAGAGGGAAGGGTGTTCGAAGCTAGCATGAAAAAAAGTTCTAAATCTGAGCTCCTTCGCATCCCCCTGTCACGACGCTACACAACTACCGGCTCTGGTTCGCGTCAGCTTCTAAGTCTCAATAGCACATGTTTTTAGCATAATAATGTGCTTTTCTCTCTCTCCTGTCTCCCTCCTTCCCCCCTGGGACCACAGGTCAACCCCACTTCTGGTGTAGTGCATCGAGGATGTTCAAACAAAGCATGGGATGGCCATATGGTTTTAAATTAAAGACGCCTCTTCTCCGTCTACTTCAAGACGTGATATCTGCACTGGGAGTGATTCAACTGTATTCATATATGCTGATGACACGGCCCTGGTGGTTGACGATTATCAGGCCACAACCAGGTATCATGGCGGGTGGAAAATCAGGTCAAATAGTAGGCCAACGCGGCAAGCCCCTGGGAACTCAGCGTCTCCAAAGTGTAATATTCCAATATGCTGTCCTCCGATTGGTTCCATGCCACACTGGTAGAGCTACGCTGTTTGTAACGCAGACCAGCATGTTCCATGATTACGCCGAGACATAGACAGACACACAACCCCCCCCCCCCCCCCCCCCCCCCCCGATACGTGCTGAGGCTGTGGTCTCGGCATTCAGCTGTGGGCTGGTGGACATTTACGGTATTTAGCAGACACTTTTGTCCAATGCGACTGACAACCATTTATACACACATTAACACACACACATTCACACACACATTCACACACCGACGGCGGTGTCAACCATGCAACGAGACAGCCAGCTCGTCAGGAGCAGTTAGGGTTAGGTGTCTTGCTAAGGGACACCTCGGCACTCAGCTAGGAGGAGCCGGGGCTCGAACTAGCAACTGTCTTAAAAAGATGAAGTTCCTGGACGAAACATTTGAATAATTCCTAATCCTCATTGGGGTTTGGTAGCTGGATCCACCATCATCATCATCTAGGAGGATCTATGTCATTTGCTAGCCAGGAGATGTCCTCCACAACAGTAGGTTTGGACATCCCTTTAGATGGGACGTCCTTTCTTCCACCCACATGTCTTCTGTGTGTTGGCTTGTTCTTATGTAGAAGAAATAACAATAATAGCGTTGTTCAAATGTGTTATGTCATTTTTGTTTTTTTAGGACATCATAAGGACCAGGTGTTTTTTTCAGTTATGCCCAGCAATATAAAACTAATAGAAAGCATAAGTTTATGTCCTGCACCTTAAAAAGAAACTCTGTCAACTTACATTCATTTTATTTCTTCATCTTTTCATGTCCACATTTTATTGCCATGACATTTCCATACATTTTGTACCATCATTCACGTCGCCTGATATTGATGTATTCATGTTGGATGGATATAGCTCTCACCCAGAGACGCAGGCTGAGTGAACTAGCCCCAGTACGCTGGTAAAACAGCAGGACATTAAGGTACAGCAATACAACAAAAAAGAAGGGAGTAGAAAGCGAGAGAGAGAGAGAGCGGGAACATGGCGAGAACATTCATGGTCAGGTTATTATTCAGCACTCCTTTAGATGCACAGCGCTGCTCACACCAAGACAGCTCCAGAAATAGAGACGTGTTGTTTAGGCATACGGAGTAGGAGCCAGCAGGTCTACAGGAAGAGGGGAACCACAGATCCAGCCGGAGAACCCAGGGCACCGGGGAGGGGGTAAAGTAGTATTCAGACATTATGTGTAATGACTCACAGACATGCACATACAAGCGCACAGGCCTATATAAATATGATGTGTTAAAATATTATATAAATTTTGATATCCTCTGAATCCTGGGAACAGAATTAATACTGTAGCTACCATACTCGTGGTGATGTGTCCACACAAAAACTTTCAAATGGGATGTTTGGATTGTCCCATTGACTTCCATACAGGTTTGTAATTTTAAATCGTGCGTTATCAATCAGTTAAGAGTGTATTTCATACAGGATTCCATACGCACTTAAGTCATGACTGTTGCTTGAGCAACACTATTTGCTCAACACATTTTTATCAAAAGCCACCTACTTTGAATTCACATACAGGTCAAGATTCTTAATGCCTACGCAAGATAGGCTTTGGACATTTAGAGGGATTGAACTCACCACCTTTCGGCTGGGATTCCAACATCCTGACCACTAGTTTATTCATCTTCTCCTACTTCTCAAAGACAAGCATGAGGAGTCCGTAACAATCATCTTAGTTGTCCTTGGAATGACATCAACCTCCTCGGTTTGCCTGCTAATGATAGTTGCCTAATGACATGAAGCAGGCCTTTCTTAGATGCCATTACTACAGTGGAAATGAACTGAGAAATCAGTAAGGCCACAGCAGCAACAAGATGGCGAGGATGCCATTCAAGGTCGACTGGATGAGTGTTCTTTGACTACCAAGACAAAGTAAAATAAAAGTCTAAACTGTGTGTCATGAAACATGTTTTGTTTGTTTCTTCTATGTATCCACGTCTCGGTTAGCCCTGTGATAAATGAGCGCTCTGTTGCACACTCTTGTTGTCAGGCCAGCAGCTGTATTTAGGACTCTGATGATTAACACATCAAACTGTTTGCAGACGAGGGGCTTGGCGATCTGCCACAGCCATGGAAACCATCAGTAGGAAATAAAGAGATTTAATATTGACGAATAACGTTCTGTTCAGACAGTAGCCTTACATTACTTATTTTCTTACAATCAAATCCTTTTTCTTTTAGATTTTTTTAAATTATATAATCATTATAGAAAAAGGCAAACCAAACGAATGAGCTGCATCACATAAAGTTTGCTGTTGAAACTGAGAATATCGATCAATGAGGGGAACCCATAACGTGACGACACGTCCACACAGACCGCGCAGCCGGTGCGTCTGCTGGTGCGTCTGCTGGTGACGTCAGAGCGCCTCGGGAAAAGAACGCCACCTGCGTTCGCAGCAGAGTGGAAACGTTCAGTGTTTTGGTTTTACCCCTTTTTACTCTAAATCAGGGACTTATTTCAGTAACACATAATACAAATGACCACGTTTTGGGTTCACTGGCTCTTTAAGATAGTCAGCATTATTTATTTTATTAGCAATCTATCTTAAGCGTAGTGGCAAACCTAAAGACCATTAAAAATACAACATACGTGAACATGAACGAATGGGCTTAAAAGTGAATAAGGCTTCATTAGTTGGCCTTATTATTATAACTCTTTTTTGGTAGGCACAAAAGTCACAATAAAACTCTCTCTCACGGGACATTCAGCCAATTTATAACACACCCTGAGTGGCCCCAGGGTCTCAATATCAAATTGGTTGGCCGACTAAAAATACTCCATCTATACCTCTAGTGTCTCATTACTGTGGTTCATTGAGTCAAGAAAAAAAAAGTATATATATATAGGTTTTATATTTTTTACTTTTGTGTCTGATTTACTCTTAATAGTAGATTTGTAACGGGCGTAAAAGGTGAAAGAATGTATTTGAATAAATGATGCATTAGTACACAGAAACAAAACCCAGCATTAACACCGTACTACTTATTAAGAATCTTTTCAGCCCGACTTAACTCTCCTAATAACAGATTTAGATTGACATGGCTTAGGTCAATACAACACGGGCCTCGCCATTATTTCAGTGTAAAGTTCATGCCTGTGTCTGTTATTAGTTCGCAAGCTAAATAAAACAATTAAATAATGCATTTCCTGCCAAGCAGAATCGGGAATAAAAACAGTCAAATTACCTTATTGCAAATTGTCTCCATGTCACTTTGCATCCACGGAGAGCGCTCTGGAACATGGGGGGGGGGTTTGGCACGCCATGTGACATCACTTAATGTCAGTTCCGGACCCTGCTGCAACGACAAAAATGCAAACACAAATATAAACAAACAACAACAAAAGGGGTAACAAAGTGTCAGCTAAGTGAACCAATTACGATGCAGAGAGTACGCAAACGCAGTGACGATGACTGTCGCCCGGGCGACTGGGGCGCAAAGGAAAGCGACTGCCGCTGTCAACCAGCGAAGGCTTTATCAAATCCCTTCATCAGAAACAAGTCAACACTTCTCCAAGGCATCTGCCTCCGCACGAGTAAACACACCGCTCCCCACATTATTTATAGGCCTGCCTACAGTCTCTGTGGAATCTAAAAGAAGCCAACGCAGCAGCCGAAAAGTGTCAGCTTTGTAATGGTGATTGGTAATTTTTTCATTTTCCTTATAAACGTGGGCTCATGTACAGCCCCCGCATTCATTCTTTCTGAACGGACATTTTCACAGAAGTACACTGCCCATTCCTTCCCATCGTTCGTCTTCCAGTTAGTCATCATTGGAGCGGCGAGTTGGAGGAAGTAAACCTATGCTTGCTTTTAACAACAGCCTCTTAAATTAGTTTAAGAGCATACGTTCTCAGCATGGCTGGCCCCAGTGGGAATCGAACCCCTGACCCAGGGACCTTTAACCCCGTGCTTTACCTAGAGATACATCATTTGGTTGATACAGGGAGCCATGACAAACCATCTCAAAATACATCCCTTTTGGGATGTCACAAGTTTGAGCGTCCACACAGCTTTATGACGGTCTCCTGCTTCCAGATGAAATCCATTCCCCCCCGCCGCCCGGGCTGACCAGGTCCAAGGGGTCTTGGCCCGGGCTGACCAGGTCCAAGGGGTCTTGGCCCGGGCTGACCAGGTCCAAGGGGTCTTGGCCCGGGCTGACCAGGTCCAAGGGGTCTTGGCCCGGGCTGACCAGGTCCAAGGGGTCTTGCCCCGGGCTGACCAGGTCCAAGGGGTCTTGGCCCGGGCTGACCAGGTCCAAGGGGTCTTGCCCCGGGCTGACCAGGTCCAAGGGGTCTTGGCCCGGGCTGACCAGGTCCAAGGGGTCTTGGCCCGGGCTGACCAGGTCCAAGGGGTCTTGGCCTGGGCTGACCAGGTCCAAGGGGTCTTGGCCCGGGCTGACCACATGGGGTTGGAGAGGTGTGTCAACCGAGACACACAACAACAGAGCCCCCTTTTAATATTGAAGAGCTCGGATCAGTTCTCTTTAAATAAGACTTTAATTTACATGTTTATTACATCCATTGTGGTCTTTCCTCAAAAAGTGAATGAATAGAATAATGAATGAAGGAATAAATAAATCATGTTATGGTGAAAAAACTGTCAACAGCTTTTACCTTAGTGTTCAAGCGCTGGGAAAAACCATCTGCATGGACAATTCACACCCCAAGCTGATGTGCATATTGCCTATTTTTCACACTGCACTGACAGTGAATAATGCTAGGTGCGTGGTGTAGCCCTGTTCAGCATTTAATAAATCCTGGCCTATTCTGAATGTATGAATGAATTATTCACCGCGCTAAGTACTTTGTATCATAAACCTTTATGGTCCCTTTGGGATCCTTCTCATTCTCCCTTCTGGAGCAGAGCGTACCAAAACCATTATAACCATAATAAGTTTTGATTTAAAGCACTTTACATACGGTTTACATACTGGGGTCGAGGGTTGCTTTGTGTCGTCGTGTTCAGCTCATTCTATATACTCCGTAGGGACGCTGGGAAATAAAATAATTGATTTCAACCCACAGGAAGAAATTGGTATCCGTGCAATTCTGTTATTGCACGTGTGAAGTGCATCCCAGGTTGGACAGGTTGTGAGCTGTGAGTAGAGCATGGCCGTTCCGTGATAACCATCAACACTGTTGATGCACACCGTAGGCATCTTTTCCCTCCCCAAGTTCCACCACCAGCTTCAAAAAAGAAAAAGCAGGTGTGATTTGTATTGTGTCATGCTTTTTGTTGTTGTTTTAGCGAATACATTGTCTATACTTTTTTTTTTTAAAGCCGAAAGACAAAAACCTGGAATCGATGGTGCCGTATCGTACGTTTAAATCTGCCGCACCATCGATGACGTGAATCATCCAACCAATCCATAGCCTATCGTCCTCCCCTTCCCCTTAATCCACTTCTATTCTACCTCCTCACCTATATCCTCCCCCACCTCCTCCTAACCTACCTCATCCTCTGCTTCCTCTACCTCCCACCTACCTCCTCCCTCCTTCCTCACCTCCTCCTCCCTTACTTCATCATCCTCCCTTACCTCATCCTCCTCCCTTACCTTTTCTCCTACCTCCTCCCCTGCCTCTGCCTCCTCTCCTACCTCCTCCCTTGACTCCTCTAAGCCACCTCCATCTTACCAATTCCGAGGGTAAACAATTACAGAACCCGGTTACACATTTTGTGAGGGGATAAGATCGTGAACACAGATGGATTTTATGTTTTAAGATATCGTGAACAATACTGTGTGTGGCATGGTGCTGGCAGCTGGGTGGAAGACAAGCACTCCTAGTCTTTGGCTGTGGTTAGTAATGTTGTGAATTGGCATGGTTTCATTTTCAATATTTTGCAATTAGCATTAGATACACTTGTGTGCACGGGTGGTTCTACATAAGAGCAATATCACTGTTTATTGTATGTGCACCAGGAGACTTGTGCATGCATTAGCTGTGGGATAATAGATGCATGGGTGGTGGTTTTACCTTAGTTTCAGTCTAACCATCTGATCACTATAACTATATATAGTTAACTATAACACTAAAACTGATCCCCGGTTACAGCGAGTATGCTGGACTATGATGAAAACACTCAACTACAGATTTCCTAACATTGTGAGGACATTGGTAGCTTCAGAAGTGCAATAGCAACTGATTAGCTCAACACAATTCTACGGTCAGAAACTAACTACCTCACTGAGCATGAACTTACAATGTCCGCTTTTTATACTTTCTGCTTTCAGCTCACATGTCCAAAGTCAATGCTCAATTCCCCATCTGCGTATGAATAAACAGAAACACTTCATAAGAAACACTAGCATCAACGTGACTCAATCAACATCCATATCACACTAGGCTACGCAGTTAGGAGGTTGTACACACCCGTTTAGTGGCAGTCTAGAGACCAGCACACTTAATTAACCAAGTCCTTACAGAACACGAGCCGGATGGTTATTAAACCTAGTGGAAGCCTGTATTTTGAATCGTAGCTTACACTTGTCTGGCTGAGCGCTGACTTCAACACAAAGTGATTGATATGTTCCTTTGCCGTCACAGGCCAGAACCCTTTATTTTTATAAGTTTTTTGTCAGTCCCACGGCTTAACATTCCTTCTAATATTAACAACGGTTTGAAGAATATTTGTACACGTTGTTGGGGAATGAATAAATGAAGTTCCTCGGTCTCGTCGTCAGGTCCTACCTTAGTGTGCGTAATTGGATAAGACAGGCGACAGTTTAGTCTCATAAATGTAGCGCACATTTAGACAAATTGGATGATCTCTTCATAGAGTGCATTGAGATCACTCCTGGGTCCTGTCAGTTCTAGCTGACAACTATCCACAGATGCAGATGTATTTCTACTTGTTTAATTGTATCTTTTTTTAAACGAGATCCTTCTTAAAATGCTTAATTCATCCGTGCGCACACTTTGTGTTTATTTAAAGGAGGCGGTCTGCCTAGAAGGAGCCATCGATGTCTCTGGCAAAAAATAAGCAACACATTACTGAGAAAATACTGTGGCAGATCCTGACCTCCGCTCTGCCACATTGCGCTGCTAAAAGCAGGACACACGCAGAGATAACTCCTGAAAGGAGCTGATTATGAGGCCTTTTGGAACGTTAGAAACAGAGTAGGAGGAAGCTCAGCATGGTTTCCTTGAAAAGGTGTTTGTCTTGCTGCCCAAGGTAGGGGTAGGGAGGACACAGCCTGAACCAAGGTAGGGGTAGGGAGGACACAGCCTGAACCAAGGTAGGGGTAGGGAGGACACAGCCTGAACCAAGGTAGGGGTAGGGAGGACACAGCCTGGACCAAGGTAGGGGTAGGGAGGACACAGCCTGAACCAAGGTAGGGAGGACACAGCCTGAACCAAGGTAGGGGTAGGGAGGACACAGCCTGAACCAAGGCAGGGGTAGGGAGGACACAGCCTGGACCAAGGTAGGGGTAGGGAGGACACAGCCTGAACCAAGGTAGGGGTAGCGAGGACACAGCCTGAACCAAGGTAGGGAGGACACAGCCTGAACCAAGGTAGGGAGGACACAGCCTGGACCAAGGCAGGGTTAGGGAGGACACAGCCTGAACCAAGGCAGGGGTAGGGAGGACACAGCCTGGACCAAGGTAGGGGTAGGGAGGACACAGCCTGAACCAAGGTAGGGAGGACACAGCCTGAACCAAGGTAGGGAGGACACAGCCTGAACCAAGGTAGGGAGGACACAGCCTGAACCAAGGTAGGGAGGACACAGCCTGAACCAAGGTAGGGAGGACACAGCCTGAACCAAGGTAGGGAGGACACAGCCTGAACCAAGGTAGGGAGGACACAGCCTGAACCAAGGTAGGGAGGACACAGCCTGAACCAAGGTAGGGAGGACACAGCCTGAACCAAGGTAGGGGTAGGGAGGACACAGCCTGAACCAAGGTAGGGGTAGGGAGGACACAGCCTGAACCAAGGTAGGGAGGACACAGCCTGAACCAAGGTAGGGAGGACACAGCCTGAACCAAGGTAGGGGTAGGGAGGACACAGCCTGAACCAAGGTAGGGGTAGGGAGGACACAGCCTGAACCAAGGTAGGGAGGACACAGCCTGAACCAAGGTAGGGAGGACACAGCCTGAACCAAGGTAGGGAGGACACAGCCTGAACCAAGGTAGGGGTAGGGAGGACACAGCCTGAACCAAGGCAGGGGTAGGGAGGACACAGCCTGAACCAAGGTAGGGGTAGCGAGGACACAGCCTGGACCAAGGTAGGGAGGACACAGCCTGAACCAAGGTAGGGGTAGGGAGGACACAGCCTGAACCAAGGTAGGGAGGACACAGCCTGAACCAAGGTAGGGAGGACACAGCCTGAACCAAGGTAGGGGTAGGGAGGACAGACAACAGCCTGAACCCTCCGAACTCTCGTTGAACCAGTTTTATCAGCGTGCTGCTCATAAACAAACTTCTGTCTTTGTTTAATGTCCTTGCTCTGCAGTGTTGTGTGTTTAAATGTTCTGCTCCTGTCCTGACCCAGGAAAAGAGCTGCTGAATCCCAATTCAACTAACCTAAGGAAATTAACTCTCATTTACCACAACAATTACTTTTAAATGGTTTAAAATAAGTCATTTTTTATCAATATTTCTTTGCATGCATTTATTTCACTTCTTCCCCCTGACTAATTATCATTTTGATAGCTCTGGTGTACTGCATTCTGGATGGCTTGATTTGTCAAATTGCTTTTTCCGTTTCTTTTTTTGCTGATTACTCATGAAACCTAGTGTTCTGGGGGTATTACAAAGCACACAGTAAGCAGGAACGATTAAGTGCAGTGAGGGTTTTGTAGCTGACACAATTGTGTTCCGAGCTCCCAAAATCGTTGCCCACACACAGACATACACGATCACAGCAAAGACCAGCAGAATGCCATTGTGTCAATTTCAGCCAAGTAATATTCTCTCAAAACTAAGCTTATTTTAGCAATTGATTGACAATCAACGGAGACAGTGAATGTCAATCAATTGCTTAAAAAAGCTTGTAGGCCAAACCTCCCATTATTGTCAAATAAACAAAAACAAGGCATTCCTTCTGTATTCATATTCCAGTGCATACTGTGACAACTCAAATATCACGTTGGCAATTTTGCATTAATTGAAAAAGTGGCCCCTAATCGAAATGATATGACAAACATGAGCATTAATGCATCAAATAATCCAGAAAGACTTGGCGTCCTTATGATAAAAAAACACGCTAAATATCGACCAATCACATACTCAACACTTATGCAATCAAAGGAAAATATTGTTCATAAAAAACAATAGGATAAACTAATCGGACGGTAAACTAAATATGCAGTGTCACTAATTAAGTGTTTTAACTTTTTTTCAGAAAACGACAATCCACTGACATTGGACTTGCATGGGAGATGACGACGCGGACAGTCTGAAGACATGAACGGGGAAATGGCCTCCCTGCTTTATCCATCGTTCTTCTTAACGTTCTCCACCTCATTGGCCCCATCATTACCATTGATAACTTGCCATTATGGGCCCCCGCTCTCAATCTTCAGGTAGATTACATCGGTTGAGTATATATGATTACACTCTTACTTTCTAAATGATAAGCATTACTTGGGTATCCAACACTGTTGTGCGGCAGTGTATTACGCTCTTCATAAGAATCATTAGAGGAAATGCAGGAGCCTCAACATCTGGCTATTCTGTGGAATTTCTGAACTTCATTTTGGTTTGTATCTTCTCTCTCGCTCATCAATATCACATAGGGGCGAGATAGGGGCTGGTAGAGAAAGTAAAGCAATGATGATGAAGACCTTATGGGGAAAGGGTTGCGGTGTTGGCACGGTGAGGGGGGAGGGGCAACCTAACCTTCTCACCGCAGGTGTTGTACGATTATAAAGGAGTCCATGGGGAATGCGCAGAAATGCATCTTCTGGAACGCAGCCAGAGAGATGAATGGTCTCTCATCTTCCTAACCTTGATGAACAGTAGGCCTACTGCTGTGGCTACAGCATGATAACGTCTCAATGCTTTTGAATTTCTGGATCTTTTAAAGCTACAGTATGCAACATCTGCTATTTCGAGCTAGCCTCGTCTAAACGTTGGAAAAAAAACAGCTGTGCTCCTCAGCTCCTCCTCTCCCTGTTCCCTCCAAAGCCCGTCCAAACTTTTTTTGACAGCCTACGAGGTTGAAAGTCATGTTTATTAAATTGATTACATCCATGGGATATGTGGATGACAACTCGCTGTTGATTGGCCAGAAAAAGTAAGCCCACAGAAATAATTATGGGATTTCTCTGATAGGATTTCTCTTCAGAAATGGGGCAATGGGCCTTCCAATTAATGTCTCCACTAAAGAATGTGTTTTAGAGCACACTTCAAGCAACAAAATATTTCATATTGTAGTGATTATTAAAATGTATTGAAAAAAAGAAAATGTAATAAGTACACATTGTCGCAAACTGTATTGTGCAATTACCTGCTTTTTGGTCAGTCATGTATTATATTGTATTGCAATTTTCAAATGCAATTTGTTTCTGTGGCATCAATAGTGCTGGTTCTTAAAGGGTGGCTATATTTTGCCACCAGGTATCGTGGTTGATGAGCCATTACAAAATCTATCCCTTTGTGACATCACAATAAAGGAGCATCCACCGGTTATAAGACTGGAGGAAAAATATGTTTCTGAAACAAATAAAAAAGCTTTCCTTCTTTCATGCCTCCTGCACAGACATATCTAATGTGTTCAGCAAGTCAACATTAAAGGATCAAGTCATTATGTGCCTATGTAGTAGGCTACTGAACATAGGCTCTATAAGTGAACAGAAATCAACGCACAGGGAAGTGTGTGTGTGTGTGTGTGTGTGTGTGTGTGTGTGTGTGTGTGTGTGTGTGTGTGTGTGTGTGTGTGTGTGTGTGTGTGTGTGTGTGTGTATTGAAAATGAGGCCAACTTAGATTCACAGTGATGTGATGGTACATGTGATTACAATAATATCCCCAGCCTAAGGTTTTGAAAATGTTAAAGGAACCCTATTTTAACACAAGGTGTGAGGTTTATTAGCCATCACAAGTTTCTGACATCACAAGTGGGAGTTTCCACTGTATGATGGACAGATGAACTCCAGCTGGTGGACACAAACATTGTTGTCACATCTTTCTCCTTTTACTACAAAAGTTGGAATGTGCTACTCAATATTCAAAGCTTAATTTGGAATGTACTACTTTACATTCTACACTTCATTTGGAATGTACTACTTTACATTCTACACTTAATTTGGAATGTACTACTTTACATTCTACACTTAATTTGGAATGTACTACTTTACATTCAACACTTCATTTGGAATGTACTAATTTACATTCTACACTTAATTTGGAATGTACTAATTTACATTCTACACTTAATTTGGAATGTACTAATTTACATTCTACACTTCATTTGGAATGTACTACTTTACATTCTACACTTCATTTGGAATGTACTAATTTACATTCTACATTTAATTTGGAATGTACTACTTTACATTCTACACTTAATTTGGAATGTACTACTTTACATTCAACACTTCATTTGGAATGTACTAATTTACATTCTACACTTAATTTGGAATGTACTACTTTACATTCTACACTTCATTTGGAATGTACTAATTTACATTCTACACTTCATTTGGAATGTACTACTTTACATTCTACACTTAATTTGGAATGTACTACTTTACATTCAACACTTCATTTGGAATGTACTAATTTACATTCTACACTTAATTTGGAATGTACTACTTTACATTCTACACTTCATTTGGAATGTACTAATTTACATTCTACACTTAATTTGGAATGTACTACTTTACATTCTACACTTAATTTGGAATGTACTACTTTACATTCAACACTTCATTTGGAATGTACTACTTTACATTCAACACTTCATTTGGAATGCGCTACTCTCTTTCAAGTTTGATTTGGAATGCGTTACTCTACATACTATGATTTGGAATATGCTACTCTACTTTCAAAGGGAAAGTGGGATCGTGAGTTTAATCATGTTTTTGAATATATTATTTTGAGAGAAGCTACTCTGCTGCCTTGTAGTAGAGTGAAGAAAGTGAGAAGCTTGTAGTTGTATACATATATAAGTCTGAACATGGTGGGCCTGGGCCTTAACTGCCCCAACATCGGCCTTTCTGCGAGTCCCTGCAGTTAATCTTGTTCCACTCTTGTCGCTCGGTTTGGTTCCTGGCTAGACTGACTACACAGTGTTGTAGAGACTGCATTTCAGACAACTGCAGCCAATGTGAAGTGTTCACATGTGTAGATTCTGTTTGATCCTGGGTTCACAGCAGATTCATACTGGCTGAATTGTGTCTAACCATTTATGTCCGCATTAGCTTATCAAAGAGGAGCGAGATATAAGTCTGAATAAAAAAATAAAACATTTACATTGCTTCATCCATGTTATGAAACGTGTTAACACAACTTGATTTTGTTTAAAACTTCTTTAATAGTTAACTGAAGAATCACACAACTTTATAAAAGCAGCTGTTGCCTGGTAACAAGAGGAAACGCTTTAGAATATGATCGGTTTTCAAATAAAACTTATAATATGAACTCTTTGTATAATGTGTTGGGTATCTTTTTTATCGCCATGGCAACAGTGTGCCAAAGACAAAAAATATTTTAAATACAGAGTCAATAAAACAGACCCTTATATTGTGTACAAAATAGTTTCCAAAATACAATCTGACAAACTTTGAATGTGATACTATAATATAAATCTACTGAAATCAAATCGGCCTTTGTGTTAGAGCTGATGAATAAACAATAGAAAATACAAGTACAATGTCATTATACTATACCATATAATAAGACATACAGACCTAATGCATTATTTAATTGCATAATGATTTATTGTGCTGATCATACGTTTTTGCTTTTACATCTGTTGTGTACCCTTGAAATGGATTCGTGGCAGTCCACTGTAATAGACAATACATTGTAAAATAAGACCAAAACATTTTTCCAGTCCCTGGAGCAAGCCAAAGAAGGGCTGCAGGCTCTTAAAGTTGATATAACTGTTCCATCGAGACGGCAATATTATATTGTATAATAAAAGTATATGATATAATATTATATATTCCCAATATTGAGCCTCCTTCTGGGTTGTTTTTTTAAGTACACCACAAAAATGCTCCTTGCACCTACACAAACACAGTAAAGTCCACTTAAACATGACATCTGTAATTATGCAGATAAGCCTTAAAAAGGACCCTATTTTACCATCAGGTGTCATGTTGATGAGCCATTACAAGCTGTTTGAAAACCCTAGCCATTTGTGACCTCGCCATGTGGGAGCATCCAACTGGCTGGAAAAACTTTATCAACTGGTAGACACTTGTGATTTCTTAAAGGGAGAGGTTTCAAAATGATTTGTGATGGCCTTTTGACATTCACAGAGGAACGTTGTCCAGGATCTGGGTTCAGAAAGTCTGTTTCTGTGATTGACAGACATTGATTATATTAGCAGCTGGTTAATTGGTTAAAACAAAAGATGCAAAATTGTATAGACAGTTCTCTCTTTCTCTTTATGTGCGTCTGAGCATATCAGCACATCATGAGTAGCTGGTGTCTCTCAAAGCATATCTGATACTCTGTTCAGTAGATCACAGTAAGAAAAATAAATCCAGACATTTCCAGGTGTTTTTTCGATGATCAAATCACCTACTGACGGTCGTTGGTAAGAAACTCAAACTCTGGAACCTGTTCCAGACAGCCGCTGAGGGCCAACCTTCAGTCTCAGAACCCTGCCGTCTGATCTGAGTTAGAGGCCCCTGTCGCATTTCAATTGTGGAGCTGAAGTTTGCCTCAAATGCTGACAGATTGAGTGGGTGGCACGCACGTTCGTGGGGGCACACGCTGAAAGCCGGCATCAATCACGCGGGGAAAATGTGATCAACTGCGGCTCGTGACAATGATCGCCACGGAGACGGAGCAGTTGGCACAAATCGCGGTTGCGGCCGGGGCGAAGCGGTTGTCAAGACGATATGGGACGCCCGATGCATGGTTAACTATCGTCACAATCACTGCATTGATAGCATGCATTGATAGCTATAACAGAGGGAAGGAATGTTTTTTTATATATATTTATATATACACAACCTTTTGTTGAATCATGTTTGCTGTGGATGCTTTAAATATCCACATGATCCAAACAGTTCCATCTCATGTTAAATTAATCGGCCCCTGACTGTTTATAAAAAAAAACAAAAAAAACCCAGACAAAATCATTTAAACATCCTTTTTTTGTACGTGCTATTTGAGGAGACAGAAATCAAAGTGCGCCGTCTTGCTGCAAAGAGCCAGGGGCATTATGGGTTAGGGGAAATATTAATGGAGGCGGTGGAAGCTTGTGGCTTTTAAATCCCCCAGCCTAATGGACTGTATTGACCACATAAATAAAAGAGGATATGTGTTTCTAATGTCCTCTCTGCGGTGCATTAGGCTTTGCATGGCCCCGGTGCGTTTGTCTCGACAGCGGCAGAAGGAAGCATGCTGCACCATTTGAAGGCATCGAAAATCATTCGATTATACCTTATTATAATTATTATAACCTTATTTTACCTTATAGCAGATTTTCCTATCGATGTGCACCGTTGGAAGAAGGACGACACATGGACACCCCACTTCCTGTCACTGGGGAGAAAGGCCCAAACTTCCTCCCAATGGAACTAATTAAAATCTTGCAATTACCTTGTAATGGGATTCAATTGCATTTCTTAAAATAAAATCACAATCGATTCAAAACTCCTTTCCGTCTTGTAGTAGACATTTTGCTTGACTTAATGCTAAATAGTCAGGAGGGGCATACTAACTATCTTCCTTGGATGTCCTTAATAAGAATCTAAAAGTAACACTCTGGCAACTCTTCCTTTAACAGGGTGCAAAGCCAAGGTAGGACTTCTTCCTAATCAAACTTTTCATAATTTATGCCATTGCAAAGAGGAAGGTTCTGATGTCTAACCAAATGCAATGAATTTGGGTTTCTTGGTAAAGAAACCAATTTGACACATGATAGATTCATGCGGTGGCTGTTTGATTTAAAAATATTGTACAATGGGCAGTTTAACAGAAATAAAAATATGTTCTAATACATTTTTATAGAATGTAATGTATTTCAATATATTTTTTCAATATATCTGAAAAATGTCTAAACATGTCCAGTATGCCTGATATGTTTTCCATTCTAGTTCATGTTTGAAAAAACATTATCCTTAAACAAAACCCAAAACTAGAATGTTCTGGCCCCTGCAGGCTCTGGTACACATTTGAAATTGGAACAGATGACCTTCGACCCTGCAGACACAAAGTGAAGTTAGGTCATGGGAAAGACTAAAATGAAAATCCACCCACTGGTATAGCTCGACCAAAATTGAAATTCCAAAAGAGCTCCCAGTGACATGGTCCGATTCCTCTCCCCACCATGGTGTAGTTACTGTTCTATAAACCCGTTTGCGAGCGAGCGAGCGAGAGAAAGAGAGCAAAAGAGAACGATAGAGAGACACTGTGTGAGAGCGAGACATGCAACTGAAAACATCCTGACGACCCACACTGAATCCGGGAAGCCAAACAGAGTCCATATCCATGACGACGCCCGGAAACTTGTTGTCGGAAGCAAACAAGATGGAGGCCCTGAGAAAGTGTCTCCCACCCTCATCATCCAGGTGGGGGTCCTCAAGGCCAGGACACGTTTAGGAACAACCCTTCCCCGTCCTGAACCCACCAGCCATGGTGTTGCTGGCACTGGTAATGCTGGTGGCGCTGGTAATGCTGCTGGCGCTGGTAATGCTGGTGGTGCTGGTGATTTGTGAGCATGTATAATAGACGAGAGATTTACGGTTCTGCTAATTAAATTTTGCAAACCTGGCAGAGCCTCTGGCAGTCGTTATCTTCCAGCAGGATTTTTTGATTAACTGGAGCTCAGCTCACAGCTATCAGGAGGTACTGTTGGGGGCTTATAAACATCAGCCTCAGCCAGCCTCACCACCCCCTCACCCCCCCTAATTAAAAAGAATAATGCAGACCTCGTTACATCCACAGCATCCTACCTCTTGCTTACCTTGGGTGAGGACGTGTCACCTCTGTTTAGAGGTCAAACAGTGTGATGTATACATCACACACACTCTGAACTTATGTTACGTCACTGAAAAGGCCGGTGGTAACACAACAGAACGTAGCAAGGTCACAGAGAAGATGAGCAAGACCATTTCATTTTATATACATACACACATATATATAAAACTGAATAAACAAACCGAAAAGTAAAACAGTACATGATTATACTTGGAAGTTCTTTTTTTGCTTACTACTCGATTCCAAAAGCAGCCATCTTCCTCTCTGGCTAGTATTTCTCAAGAAGTCATTTCTCAAGAACACTTTTTCGTATTTTTTTCATTTCTAAAAGCGTTTGATTTGTCAGCATGTCCTCTGCACACTATCGTTTCTTCAGTCTGGACGTTTTGCATGAAGCCAGAAGAAAAGCAGAGGGGTGGATTGGAGCGGAGATGTTGGCCTTCATTGTTCTCCGTTTAAAAATCTGTTTGTCAGTCGCTCTAAATCCTTTTTCAAATGGGGACATTTGCGGTGCCAGCTCCAGCCAGGGACAGGTCACCACAAACGGGGACTGTACCTGAGAAAATGAGGGGTCTCGCCAGGAAAAAGGGGCTGTCCGGTCACCCTTCCCTAGTGGCAGATGTCAGGGAACATAAGTTGGTGTGTCATCCACAATCCAGCTCATTACCTCCGTGTGTTTCTAACCGGGGACGTTCGACATTTACTTCCGTGGGACAATCACTCTAAGGAATATGAAATATGTTTTGTCACGCATGTGTTGATAAAGCGACACCATTGTTATGTTTCGTTTCAGTGTGATGGTTGTGTTTGTTTGTCTGTAACAACAGATACCTCTATCCAATTTTTTTCACATCCCACACTCGGGCGCGCATGCACACACACACACAGTGATTTGGCATTCCTTCTTTCACACCTTGACACCATCATGCTTAATGCCAAGCAAGTATGGAAATGAGTTCAAACTTTGCAGAATAGTTTCATTTGTAAGGCCATCTTAAAACTTTAGAAACCTCCGCACTACATCTTTAAATGCAGGAGTCATTTCACAGTGGCAGTAAAACAAACTTTATATATTACCCTGACGGACCCAAGTCAGAAAGTCAGTCTGAAAGTGGATTAGATTGAGAGAAGATAAAGAGAGCTGACATTTTGAACTGAGAGCGAGGTAAGAAAAATCGAATATTAAACTTTAGCATTTATGGCTTTTTTCACTCCAGGGTGATAAATTATGCATTAGTCACATACTGTAACAGTAGTGTGAGGGAAACAGAACTTTAATGTTGCTGTTGAAGTTACTACTATTACTGTACTATTTAGTCATTTAGGGGACGCTTTCATTCAAAGTGTCTTGGTGAATACTTTTGAGATACATGTCATTCAGGAGCAGGTAGGGGTTGGATCATCTTTGCTGAATGGTGCCTACAGCTAGAGTAGCAGACGTTGGGGTGTCAACCCGGGACCTTTCAGCTGGGAGTTCAAATCCCCTAACCACTAGACTATCCTGCCCGGGGGTTTTCCTATTCCAGGGGTTTGCTTTGCGCGCCTGAATACAGACGGAATGAATCCGAAGCCACAAGAGTCCACGATGCAATCCGACACATCAAGTGCTAGGAATTGGTCAATACATTCCCGTTTGACAACGTGTCCACCACAGCGGTCAAGCCAGTGCTCTTCTGCTGGGCTGGGGGGGGGGGGGGGGGGGGGGCACTACAGCGGCCAACACATGAGCGTTGAGCGACACGTTGGATGCTGGGGGGTTCGGGATGTAACCAGCCAACAGACGGCAGTTCAACGCTTATTAAGCAGGGCATCACTTCTATGCTAGAACCAGTGTTTCTCACAGCATTAAAAGAGGTCGCAAAGCACATGCAAATAGGCACACTTAGAGATCCTTGGTGTACCAATGGGCTTTACAGTGGGCTGGTGAAATGGACATGCAAATTGACTTCTTTCCTGTTCCCTTTGCCGAGTGAAGAATGCTGTCCTTTACCCATCGTAACATCTCTTTAATAGATGCCCTTTGAAGACTCATCTTTTGTGGTCTTCCATCTTGGAAATCGGACCTTTGTGTGAACGTGCAAACTAACTCCATAGAGGGGGATGCATTTGATCCAAAAGAGAATTGACGAGCACTCTCCTTTTTACCTTTTGGTGATTGCCGCGGAGCATCTACCAAAATGATAGGATCTGGGTTTGAAACGAAGGTATCCCCGGCTAAATGTCGAGCTTTGTTAGCAATCTGAACAAAACATTTTAAATTGAAGGTGAGCCATGAAATCTGAAATTGTAGGTGGGGTGATCAATTAAGATGTCTCAGAAATGCTCTAATGGATTTGTTTCTAAAGTTACTCTTGAAACGGTGGATTAATAGACCACTGCTGAGAAGAGACGTTCTCTGATAACATTCCCAACATCTCGGTGGCTTTTAGAAATGAAATGCACAATCTACCTTGCAAATGTACCTAAAGTAACATTTCAAGATGTATACGTTAGTAATCCCATTCCAACTCGGTGGAACCAACCTGTATAGAACAACCATTATGGTTGTTATTATATTCACAATATGAATGTTATAGAAATACAAATTATGATGATTATCATCATTGCTATTATTATCATTATAAGTTTATTGCTATAGAGAATATAGATACATTTAAACTATTCATGATGCATAACTAATACACCTGTTTAATTCAAACCAACTATCTCCTCCAACCCTGATGGTTGATTAGTCCAAACTAATGCACACGGCATCAAAAAAGTAGCTACGGTTAAATGTGTTTTCTTCCCTGCTGGAAACACTTTGAATGATAGTTGCATCCCTGTTCTCTATGGTACCAAACTTTGGAATGGTGATGTATTCTTTTTTTTGATTGTATTTAGTATCTTTTTTGTGTTGGATGCCTGTTAAAAACAATATTGATTATTTTCTTTTGGTTTTGTGCGACCAGCTATTGACAAAAAAATAAAAGTCTCTTTGTATACAACAGCTGAGTGAATTCATAACTTTTACTCAGATGCACAAACATAATAGGATGTTACAAAGAGGCTGGCAACACTCCTAGAACAAAAACACCATGTGATATAATGGAGAACGCTCACTGTTCTGACTTCCTGCACTCCGTAGCTGAAGAATCTGCACAGAAACATGCAATATCAAGCAGGATAATCCAGTTACAGAATCCTCCATGTTCCCTCGCAGGCGTGTATATTTTGGTCCGCCCCAGGCATGATTTGACGTCACCCAGCGGCGACTGCTCTAAAAATGAATAAATTACCCCAAAAGTCGCCTCACCTTTCATTAAAATAACCCTCCCTGAATCCGGCCATCGGCACATTTGATGGATTTAGTGGACAGCTATCGGCGCTGGATTAGTTGTAGAGAGCAGAGGCGCTCCAAGTGCATGCCCTAATATGGGCTTCTGGAGGGATGTTTGGAAAGTGCTCTGCCTGCAAAGCCCCCTTCCCTCAATTACATTGATCCAGAGGCCTCGCAGGTCTCACCTCTGCTGGGACGCCAGTCTCTAGCCCGCTCCGCACGCTATTGGTGTGACCAATGAGAGAGCAGCGAGAGCAGTTACCGATTCTCGGTCTGCATAGCGCGCGCGCAAGCGCGCACACACACACACACACACACACACACACACACACACACACACACACACACACACACACACACACACACACACACACACACACACACACACACACACACACACACACACACACACACACACACACACACACACACACACACACACACACACACACACACACACACACACACACACACACACACACACACACACACACACACGAGCCAATTATCCATTTATGAGAGAGAAAACGACGGGACCAAAGATGTATCTGGCCTCTGTAGCATGGTGAACAAGGATAAAATGCACACCCAGCTATATTTGATCCCATGAAAGTGCCTTATTCCATTTGGGTCTAGTTCTGTGCTAGTTACAGTCAAAGGGTGTAGCTGCTTTATGCAAGGCATTCTGGGCATTGCAGATTATGACCTTGGTAGACTTGTTAAAGAGGATGAATATCTCAGGGATAATGATAACGAAATGATTTTAATAATTGTTCTTGTGTACACCCACCACAAACGTGACAGGAGAAACGTTGGTTTCATATAATTGTCCTATTTACTGTGAAATACACAATTGTATCTGAAGGCTGTTAGTTGTTTTTTTGTCATTAATGAGCAGACATAGGGGTTACCGGTGGACCGGGTTTGAACCCAGAACCGTTCGGCTGCGAGTCAAACACTCTGACCGCGCATCTGTTCTACCCTTGCAACGTTCATCTGTGATAGAAAATGATCAGTAACACTTGGTTAGCTGGCACGCAAAGGTCAACGACAAGCGTTTTCTCTTTAGACGAAAATAGTCCGACCCCTAACGAACACGGGAGCACACCGAAGCCCAAAGAAAGAAATCAAAGCCAGGTGGTGGCGGTGTTGGTGGGGAAGCTTGGCTCTCTTTCCTCCCTGACCTGAGGGCCCTGGAGTCTTAGTTAACGCATGGTATTCCCTCTAGCGCGCCTCCCTGTTGACCAGATATACAGACCGGATCAGCGGCTGGCATCGGGGCACCTTCTAGCCCCCATTACTCTACAGACTTCAACCCTGACGCCCTGAGAGAGCGGACAGCGCGAGGCAGAGAGAGAGAGCGACTGCAGGTGTAAGCTCAGGCCCATGTGTCGTGGTGGTTATCCTGGTACAGCACGGGGTCTACAAATGGCTGCCCTGGTTGTCCTTAGGCGTGACATGCACCCTTTTGTCAGCATTTGATTGGGCGGCTCGTCGACTGTCCCGAGCGCGCACACACACACACACACACACACACACACACACACACACACACACACACACACACACACACACACACACACACACACACACACACACACACACACACACACACACACACACACACACACACACACACACACACACACACACACACACACACACACCTCTCTAATTGCCAGGAGATCTGCTGAATCCTTGACTTGGCTGGCTTGGAGTGACTGTTGCCTTTCTGCCCCCCCCCCCCCCCCCCCCCCCCCCCCCCCCCACCCCCACCCCCCCACTTCCAGCTTTGTACCAAAACTTCTTGTTCGATAACTCCTTGTCGTGTGTGGGTTCACTCTTGACTATTTGGGTTCGAATAGGAGGACATTATATGTGGGATAATGTAAAAATATACAGGAAGCAATGAATAGACAGACGGATGGATAGACATAAATACAGATTTAGATTTATGTGGACATTGCCATTTAAAAGTTAGTCCATTGTGTTTGTGAACCCACAAGTAGTTTGTATATATCTATTATAGAATAATAAATGTATTATTTAATAATAGATGTACTGAATGCCTTTGTCACACAATACAAGGAACCATTCCAAATCTATTCGCAGAACTCATTGGCCAGAATAAAACCTGTACATTTATATACACAAACAGTATGAATAGAACAGTATGAATGTGCTGCAATAGATGATTTAATCACCCCATAGATACGGTCACGTCACAGCAAAAGCAGCAAACTGAGAATGAATCCTAATTTCATAGCTGAAGATTCTATCTAAATAGTTTTGGACCCGAAAAGCAAGACCTCCTCGGAAACGTGTGCACTGGGTTCACTGGATAGTGTGCAGAACGAGCCTGTTTCCTAGCCCAGCATTATGTCCTTATGTTACGGGCTCAGGGACCTCCTGAACGTTCCCGGTGAACCGTGTGTGTGCGTGGAAACCAACTGCGTGCCTTCGCTTCAGAAACGCAGAGCTAAGCAAGGTGTCGGACTTTCCGGCACTTAGGGGAAAATTAGGAACTTTGCTGGCCACGTTAGAAAGTGGATTATTTTGATCTTGTATTCAGGGAGGAAATCCTATTTAGGGCCCTATCTGTTTATAGCAGGCAGGTGACACAAGGTACGGGAGGGACTCGATAAAGTCAACGCAGGTAAGGTTAATATAAATAAACGGAACACAGTCACTGAGAAAGGAAAGGAATAAAGTCACTCCATGAACTGATAAAGGTATACGTTCACAGTCATTTAATATAATTATTTATTATATTATTATTATTATTTAGTCAGTTATACGGTTCACAGCCTCAGACATTGCAAAGGAACGATAAAGCTCCTGGATCAATGCGTATCTGGTGCAATGTAGTCCGTCGTAGGCGTGCTGTCTGCCTTTTATGTTGAAGAGTTCAATGTTGAAAATGTAATGCGTTTTATGTATTGGCTGGTTAGAAAGCTATACTTGGGCTTACAGGAATAGCCATCCAAGAACAAGAAACTCTGATACTCATCGCGTGACTGACATTTACAGCATGCACACTGTAGTAAAAGAATTTTCTGTTGGCTAATACATTATTAAACATTAATACACTACATTATCATTAGCATAACATTTCATTGTTATACTGATAGCCATACCAGTGGACTGACTGCTTCCTTCATAATAATTTTGTAATGGTTTTCTGCAAACATTTTTCATACAAAAAAAGTTAGTCAAAAGTATTATTTGCCAAAACAAACAATTTCTAGTGCACTGTAGCAAACGTGGTATATGCATAATACTGAGCTTATTCATTTGTGTTGGACAAACAACTCTTTTTAAAGGAATGTCCTTTTAACCTATCAGATATATGTTAGACAATCCATTCAGGCCACAAATAAACGTCAATTACTGAGTAAAAATCTCATACTTTCTTTTTTGTTCAAAATGTCTGCCATAACGGATCTGATCAATGTCTGGATTGGGATTTGGGAGTAGGATGCGTCTGCCCATCTAAAATGCTCTGCTCTCCTGTTTCCCTTCGCAGGCAGGAGGCCAATTAGGTGGAGCCTGCCCTGATAATAAGCACCTGGCATGGCCTGAGCCTATTTAAAGAAGAGGTGCTCGAACAGGCAACGTCTCTCTCTGTAACGTGGTCATCGGTGCTGTACGGCTGGCTTCATGATCACATTGGATATCACTCCTGGAAGAAATGCTTCAGTTGATGGCTCCCTGTTCGAGGATAGAAAAAAGCCCTCACATTTCACAGTGCTCCCATACATTTGAGCCCTCAAGTGACACAAGTTCTGGATATTATTATTTGTACTCTGAAATTGTGTTAAATACATTTTGTAGTCCTAACCCATTTTGTCAAAATAAGGAAACACAAAGTGTTCTATAGAGTTATCACAGTTTTTTTACTATTTCGGAAAGGTGCAAATTCAGCGGTAGTTTAGCTTGGCAGAACTGCGTACGGCGGTGGCTAGATAAACATTTATCAGAGGTGAACTTCTCTTTGAAGATCATGGTCATTATTACGGGGATTAAAATATATCAATTTAAAGAGCCATTTGGCTTTAAACAGTGTCACAGAAAACAATGTTAATTACATTAGACAAAAAGTGCAGTTATCCACAACAATGCTTCGTCTGGTCGTTATACTATAGCTTGACTGAAAGTATTTATCACTCTCTTTGTCTTCCTTTCTTTTTGTCCCCCTTCCCTCTTATGTCCTCCCTTTACCTCTCTCTATCTTCTCTTTATCTCTCACTTTACAGCCTCTCTTCCCCAGGTCATTTGCTTTCTGCACTCACTTGAGTATGTGCTAAAGTAGACGGTGTGCTAAACGAAGAAAGGTTCTCTAGACACAATCAAGTTGTGGGAATAATGACGCCAATAATGATACAGTGGGGAAGGTTACCAGAAAGTAACTTACTGGCACCCTACTTCCAGTAGGACAAGTCTAACCTAAACCGGGCACCTTAAACACACCTGTACTGGTACCAGTACTGTAGGGTCAGCAAGTGAGCTCACGGTGCAGAGAAAGACCTGTGGCTAGCTTGGTTGAATTTAGCGAGTTGAACCTAGTTACAATTTAAAGAGCCAGTGAACCCAAAACCACGCTACAGGTCGCTTTTAGTTTTTTCTATCTAATATAAAAGACGTAGGCCACCTCTGGGCACCGACCAGCTAATGCGCTAAGAAGAGGCATGTCTCAAACTGCAACTACACTCATCTATGGCCATGGCTTACAGTAAAACCTCATTGAGACTGCAGAATAATATCGGGGCGGATAGATTGCAATGCAGCAGCACCCCCCCCCCCCCCCCCCCCCCACTTCAGAGATGATGACTTCTGGACAATAGCTCTAGTTTTATTAGTATTTTTTTTCCAGGTAAGCAATAGTGTAATCACATTTTTTCATATGATAGAAGAAGCTATTGCAGGCAGTGTGTGTGTGTGTGTGTGTGTGTGTGTGTGTGTGTGTGTGTGTGTGTGTGTGTGTGTGTGTGTGTGTGTGTGTGTGTGTGTGTGTGTGTGTGTGTGTGTGTGTGTGTGTGTTGTCTCAAGGACAAAGGCATAATGCATGCTTTGCAGCACGATGACTTCAGATAGCCCCTATCTGCCGGATATCTTTTATTGCTTTTCTATTTGTGCACGCCCTTGGGGTTCTTTCATTGAATTGGAATTTGCCTGCTGGAAGTTTGTTGCGTTCTCCGTACAGTAAGCACATTATGGAGACAGGCAATATGCTCAGCTCTCAAGGCCTCCAGAGGAACAACATGTAGCTACTAAAGCACATTTATTGGGGACAGGAAGTAGGTAATTAAAAAATGTATATATATTTATATATTTTTTAAATGTATATAAATATTCCCTTTATTTCCCTCATTTATCCAAAACTGTTAAATGGGTGAATAAATATGTTTGTAGAGATATTCATATCATATTCATTAGCGAATTACACTTTGTTATTGTTGCTGAGGGGGGGGGGCTCATTGAATTAACTGCCAATAAATCATTCCCTCCACTAGACCGCGAGTGTTTTATGATCGTTATGATCGCACAACTGACAGAAATGTAGAAGTAGACAGGTTAGAACGCTGAGGAACAGTCACACTGGTCCCAGCACTAAACCACTGGCCTGGAAAAACAACACAACACAACACAGAGGGGAAGAAAGACCTTATTGTCCTTATTTTACAAATGATACATTTATCACGGGATAGAGAGATATAAGCCATAAGAGAGAAACAAAGATTTAGATAAGATTAAATAAATGAACGAACCTCGTCTTTTTCATTTCTATAGCTACTTGATTATTGGAAGCCCCACATGTATGGCAATTTAGACGAAGGTGTCTGGTGAATGAATGCATGCTAATGCAAATCGATTCTTTCCATGTGCCATGCCCTAGGAAACACGATGTACCAGCCGCAACCAGAAGGGGTCGGGTGCTCTTAATATTTCATCGTTCACAACATATATAATTTATTTTTTGACCAAAAGGCATGCCACCGTATCTCCCACACGCTACCCAGTGTACTGTAGGACCTATCAGAGCGTGTGTGTGTGTGTGTGTGTGTGTGTGTGTGTGTGTGTGTGTGTGTGTGTGTGTGTGTGTGTGTGTGTGTGTGTGTGTGTGTGTGTGTGTGTGTGTGTGTGTGTGCTCTGTACTTCCGTTGGCGTCAGGGCACTCGGTGACAGTAATGGTTCTTTAAAAGCTTGGCAGAGTAAGAATTCCCCGTGCTGTCTGACAATGTGGAGCAGCAGCATCGGGGCAAAAGTCCCCCCATCTCCACCCCATCCTGCCCCCCGCCCCGCAATCCTCTCTCCCCGGAGCATTACCTCTAGCTGTGTGAAGGATTTCTACCCCTGATGAACCCAGTTGAGGTTGAATACTGCTGCTTCCATGATAGTGAGGGCCTGTCGAGTCAAGCCCCCCCCCCACCCCCTCACCCCCACCTTATCTATTCTTTTTTTACCATCCGTTAGCTCGTAGAAAGAAATATACAGATAACAGAATTCCACAGTCCTTCACTGCCGCCATTCCCATTACTGGAAGAATTTGCCACATTCGATTTTATCTGGAGCGATTAGCAGCGATTTCCCCGAGATTACAGCGTGCCGTTTGTGTGTTTGTGTTCGCTAACGTTCTCAGCAGCGGCTCAGGCTGGACGGGATTTGGCGCGGGAAATGCGTGACAACTATTAGAGCGCGCACCAAATATAAAGCGCGGGAACACACGTCAGCGATTCGACCTCACGCCGGCGGAGGTGCAGGATTAGCCGTCCCTGGGTGCAGCAATCCAGCCCTCTGGGTACTGGGGGCCGGATCAAAAAGTGGGGGGAGTGGTGGTGGTTGCACCCTGGAGGCCATTCCCCCACAAGATTAGCCTGCCCCCGTCGCACCGTGTTCACCAAATGGCCCCTGGACCATACATCAGCGGAGACGGTGGGAGAAGGAGCGCCGGTGAGAGCCAGAGAGCGCTAATGTCGCCGGTGGTGGCGTCGCTCTCCGGCCAGTTTCCCGAGGGTACGGGCAGTTTAAACATTCGCCAAGCACGTCTGTTTGGGGTTGAAACTGACTGATAGTTACCAAATAAACTAATGAAATGGTTCAACCAACAGCATTGATCTGGAAACCATTGGTTACCAAAATCCGTATTCTACCAGGTACTGTTTTTTTTTTTGGTCAGTATCATTTTATATCCATTTCTAAATGAGTTGAAAATGATGGATGGATATGGAAAAACTAATTACATGGTTTAACCAACAGCATCGAGCTGGTAAACATTGCCAACTTTTAACAGAGATTGACTGTATTAAACTCCTAACACATACAGTAGCCTGTGCTGCTTATTTACACAAATACATAATTTGGGAGCATAATGTTAATGTTGATTATGTTGTTCTGTATCATCGGTTTAGCATTCAATTGAGGAATGGCTGGCATTCACAATGATTGCGTAGTGCATTTTTCCTTCTAAAATGTAGCTCCTGTTTTTTTAAATGTTCCAGATTATTCAGCTCATAACACGCCATGTGTTATTTAGATGAGAACTAGGGCTTTTTCACTCACTCTGACATGCTCCAGGCTACAACGTGTTCAGAATGTAATTCAAGCTTTTCTAAAATATGATTAAGCATATAATCACCATACGAATGTAGGGAATATTATACACTAAAGGAACCCTGCAAGATCACATAATGACAGAGAGAGACAGACAGAAAGAGAAACACAGAGGAGACAAGTGGAAAGACAGATAAATATGGCACATGGATAGAAAGAGATTGAAAGAAACAAACAGAAAAAACCAGAACGCGAGAAAGACAGACAGATACTGTTGTGGAAACACTTAAACTCTCACAAGGAAAGGCGAATAGAGTTGAAGGCTTTTATTTAGAACTTTAAGAAAGTCACAAAAGCTGAGCTGGTCTGCAGAACACCTGCTTTGGCAAACAAATTGTATATTCTCGCTCTGTGATTCTTCCCATAAGCTCCCAGCCAAGGTTGTCATCAAACAACACACACACAAGGCTTCAACATCAACCAACCTCCGGCTTTTCCCGTTATGTTCATGGTCTTCAAGCACAACTTGGTTTGCCACGTATTGGTGGCAAACCTTTCACCCAGTTCCCCTCACCCTTGAACCTCGCCTTTCTTACCCTTTCACAACACTTTCTCACCATTAGGATGTCTCGACCTCATCAGAAGAATTCTGTTGTATGAGGAATATTAGTCCATACTGGTGGCGCAGAACATCGGCTGCTCTAAGAAGCAAGAGTCTCTTCAGGAGACTCAAAGACTTAGTGTTTTTCCACGCTCATCTCATTCATATAGAGTGTAAGGCAAGATATTGATTATAATCCTTCTAAGGGTATAGCAAAATTCTCCCACATACACAGACATAAACATAGATAGATATTTGAATCTTGAATAATTTAAAGATGGATAGAAAGAATGAAATATAGACTGACAGAGCCACCGTACGTAATGTAGGGAATATTATACACTAAAGGAACCCAACAACATCACATATTGACAGAGAGAAAGACAGGGACAAACAGAGACAGACACAAAGAGATAAATGTGGCACAAAGAAAGACAGACGGATTAAAAGACAAAACTGACAGAAAAAACAAAAGATAGAAAGACAGACACATACAGACAGACAGAAATAGAGTGATATTTTAATCTCAAATAATTTAAAGATGGATACAAATACATAAATATAGACCAACATAGAGCCAGTGATGGCTAGATAGACAGACAAATATAGACCAACACAGAGCCAGAGATGGCTAGATAGACAGACAGATAGAAAGACATAAATATAGACCAACAGAGCCAGAGATGGCTAGATAGACAGACAGATAGAAAGACATAAATATAGACCAACATAGAGCCAGTGATGGCTAGATAGACAGACAAATATAGACCAACACAGAGCCAGAGATGGCTAGATAGACAGACAGATAGAAAGACATAAATATAGACCAACATAGAGCCAGAGATGGCTAGATAGACAGACAGATAGACGTGGATGTGAGGGATGGTGGGGGGAGGGGGGGGCGGGCGTGGTGCAAGTTCCGGGTAACCTTGGTGACACCTTTCAATAAGGCGTAGCTAGTCGGAGCCGGTTCTGACACCCTGAGAGAGACACAAGCCACCAGATGGAGGGGAGGGGACCACACACACACACACACACACACACACACACACACACACACACACACACACACACACACACACACACACACACACACACACACACACACACACACACACACACACACACACACACACACACACACACACACACACACACACACACACACACACACACACCCCTTTACAGTGGACCCCAACACCAAGGGGAGACAGACGAGACCCGGAGGGAGAGAAAAGAACGAGATAGACATGGAGAGAGAGCTAGCATGGGGACAGTTGCGAGTGCCAGAGAGAGTGAAAGTGTTTTGGTTGGCAGCAGGCGCTCTGGTTTTCAGACGTCGTCAGAGGAAGGCCGATGAAGGGAGGTAAACCCAGGTAAACCCAGGTAAACCCAGGTAAACCCAGGGAGAAAGAGAGCGCCAGAGAGCGAGTACGCCGTCCTTGCCGCACTTTCGACAGCAGGCGGCGTCGACCTCAGGCGATGACCCCGCTGGGCCGTCAACCTTAGCCGACGCCCTGCGTGAGCTAAAGAAGGATGGGGGGGGGGGGGGCGAATGCCAGCGCATCCCCGTGGGGACATTACTCAAACACGCTTCATTACAGCAGAGACCCAAACAGCGGAGGAGGGGGATGGGTAGTGATGCAGCAGGTGAGCCACGCAGGGGAATATCGCTGTTTCTATAAGAAAGTTCAACTTGAAGGCACCGGCCCCTCGTTTCCACATCATTTAACGCCCGGATTTGGTCATGCAGGACTTTTGTCAACTGAACAAACACTTTACTTTTTGATTTTATTTGCAATCCGCATCACGTTAGAAATATTACGTTAAATGTCCTGCTATACAATTTTCTTTCAACCATCTTTCAAATGCTATTAGCAAAGAGCAGCAATGAGCAGAATTTAGCTCAACGTTTCGTCATGCATCAGAAACTCGTTAACCTGCAGACTGACCCCTACAGGTCAGTCTGCAGACATTCGGTAGCGAACCCAGTGCCTTTGGGCTAGGGGCTTGAACACAATAACCACTTACTATCCACTCCTTCCCCAAGCTTGAACAAAGCCCAATCACCAAAATCTTACACGAGATATACGGCGATCCTTGTAGATACAACAGTCCACATTCAGGACCTCGGTGAGAGAAACACTAGGCATACTACGACAAGGAGGCAGTGGTACTCGGGGAAGGAGCTCCCAGCAGCTGATGTATTGTTCTACTGTTTTGCTGCTCCTTCCATGCGAACATAAAAAAGCCATGGGCTGTCGAAAGCCTGACGTGCTCAAGGAAGTAAGACATGCCACTTCCGAAAACAGACCGGGCCTAATTGTCACAGTGGTGACGGGTGGATTTGTTACCACCAGGCCAGCAGATGTTGATGTTGTTTTGTCTGAGTTTTACAGGGAATTAAGGACAATGCAGTTAAACAGAATAGTGGCCCCTGGGGGCCAAGAGTGGAGCCAGAATAGCGGGGCTGTTGTGCTTCAAACGGCTGATTAGCCGCCTGACGTGAACGTCGTCCATCCCATCGTCGTTTGGAAAAGGAGGAAAATGTGCACAATTACCCGTTTGCCAGTGTTGAACCTGTGCTGAACCTCATGTCAGCGAGATTTTCTGTCTAACCAAGTAGGTTGCTAGCATAGGTACACTCAGGTTGTAAACGTTCCTCGTCTTCCAGAAAGGAAACGGCGGAACAAATGAACCAACCACTTTGGTGATTTGGTCGCCGCGATGCATCATTATGACAAACATTGGAACATTGCACGTTTACTTTTGTATTCTGTATCTTTTAATGATCGCTGAATCGTCACATTCGGTGGTCTCAAGTGTATCAAGGACAACGCTAGCTTAAGCATCCATGCTAATTAACAATGCTAATTAACAATGCTAATCCAGTTGAAAGTCTGAGATATATATTCAGTATAAAGTAAAAACATGTGGCTAGTGAGATGTATGGTTTGATTGAAGCGTGCCATAGGAACATCATATGTCCTCACTGGTTAAACACACGATGGAGAAGGAGGAACCAGACTGAGTGTCCAGTGACTCTGCTAGTGGTCCCAATACGCCCCCACTGGTCCTTCCGTCCATTCCTAACATGCTGCTGTGCCACGAGGGACAACCAGAAGAGATAAATAACCTTAGGAGCGTTGAGATTCAGAGGACTAAAGGCTGAAGGGTTTTTACTGGTGGCGGACTGGCCCAACTATGGCCAACTGCCTAGATGTCGCTCAATGTTAAGCCAGATGTCATTATTATGTGTTAAGTATATGTTATGTATATACGTATATGTTAAGTGGCGAATGGTGAGCTTTTTAACTCTTGTTTTATGAAGGGCTGCATTTATAATCATACAGTTTCATAAAAATGTCAAACTAAGTGTAGAGAGCTCTGGAGTCTCCAGGCAGTGTAATGTAATCGCCAGTGTCACTGAATTAAAAGCCAACGTTGGCCAGTTGCTTTGAGAGTATATAAAAGCTAGTTTTGTTTTGAATCATAACTGTAATGTTGAACTTGAAATATGACAGTTAGCTGTTTTTCCTCAACATGATTGATAGCATCCACAACCTGAACAAAAGTATTAGCATGTCATTACACTGACATGTTGAACATCATGATTTAACAATTTGGTCAACACATGACTCAAAATATGGAAGCAGTTATTTTCCTCAACAGGATTGATAAGATATATTCCTCAATCATAACAGTATCATCATGTCATTTCACCGTTACAACATATTCCATAACTCCATAATAATGAATCACTTGTATAAAACCCTACTAAAATGACATAAGCCGTTTTTCAACAGTTTCACACCATACTGTGTGGACAGTAAGGTGGCCCCAGCCAGGATAAGCCTGCTTTTATTTGAAACACAATGGCGGCGATAGCTGCAACACAGGAAGGGACTGCTGGCCTCTTCCTGGCAGCCCTCTTTGAGGGCTCCTCTCGGGCGACTCCTCCTGACTCATGGAAGCACGCAGCTCTTCAGGTTAACACAGAGCAGCGGTTAGGGAGGGAGGAAAATAAAAAGATGACGAATGAAAGACAGCGATGGTGGGAAGAACAAAAGAAGGGAATAAAACGGAAAAATATGCATGGTGGGGTGTGATGGAAATAGAAAGTAGACAGGGAAAGGAGGAAGTTGTAATTGCGTTGTGTAGAATCAATCCATTATTGTTCAACAATGATTGGGATGGTGGTAGTATGGGTTTACAATCAAGATCAAACCAAATAAACTATTAAGGCAGATATTACATTTAAATAGGTTTGTTGGGATTTCAATGCCTGCAATGGTTTGTCCTTCCCCATATCAATTTCCTGTTGCAAGCTACAGCAAGCAAAGCCATTAACCAGAAAAACACAATGAACATCCATTGCCTTTTGTCACAATAGATGCACTTGCAATAAACCACAGTTTACAATAAATAAAGAGAACGCTTGCAAGACTGCGCACACTTCAACCACCACAACACAAAACCAGCCCCTCTCTCACCTCCATAAATACACCCCGTCATCAACTTCCAGGAAAAGGTAAATAGCTTTTACTGGAACACCTAGCAACACAAGGGTCAGCTTGACAACTTACAAACTTTTTAACTTAAATGCATTCAGAGTGTCAAACGGTTCTTTGTACCCTTTAACCTCAATGATTCATGTTTTATCCAAGCCACTTTATCTTCTAAAAAGTGTGATTATCAACCATGCTGTATTAGATAAATTGCCAAGAGGCTTTCCACAGAGGTGTCCCACAGGAGTAGCACAGGTGTCTCTCATTAGACTAATTATGTCCTAGGCCACAGGTAGTACACTCAACCTTTAGTCTACTATCAGTGCCCTGGTATATAAAAGTAGCAGGCCTATAATGAGCGACATCTGTGTTTGACCTACAATGACACTTCTGTGAAAAGGGTCTATAGGGAAAGTACTAAACTACTATTGTTTTATTATATACTAAAAAAAGATGTAGTCAATCAATATGTTGTGGTAGTTCGATGTCAGTGAAGCACACTTAAGAACTAAACCAATCAATCCCAAACTAAGTTCAGTGTTCTCTTGTGGACTGGGTAGCACCAGCCATTCGTAAGTGTGTTACCAAGTCCTTAGTGACCACTAGTACGTTTCAAACAACCAGTTCATTCAATTTGGTTGCACCACCAATACGCAAGTAATTTCCTAACTAGTGACAACTTGGTAATGGGTTAGTTGACCTTAAGCAGTTCATCGCTTCAACCAAGTTGTAACCAATCCACAACAAGCTACGACGTAAACAAGGAATTGCTTGAGAAGACCGGAGAGGACATCGATTTGCATGGCACAGTCTTTAGAATAGCTTTGTGTTGTTGAGAAACATGAGTTGAAATTAGCCACCCTTCCACATAATTATATTCTTGTATTATTTAGCAGATTATCTTTTGCCACCAACTGTCACCATTTACAGCGTTTGCACCTGCTTAGGGGTAACTTAAGGTTAACTTAGTTAAAGGGTAGGTATAAATATTGAGTAACCACTATGCGCTATGTAGGAACTACTTTGAGTGGTGTAACCCATTTGGATTTAGTAATGTGTAAACCCAGACTCAGTTAACACGTACGCAATAACTAGACTATGTTTGAACTTATGCAAAACTAGACCACTGGCCGCTTACCGTACAGAGGTGAGGTGTGTGTCGTCTCTCGAGAGCAGAGGGAGAGCTCTGACTTAGTAGCTGCCTCAAGGTTTGTTGACTCGTGACTGGCAGGTGTTCCTCGTTGCCAATCAAGCAGCAGCTGCGTTGGATAGGACTGATTATCAAAGGCCTGACCTAGTTTCAGCGGTCGCTGTCCAAGGTGCTGAAGTCCTACTGAACTACTGGAGGCTCTGGGCTGGCTCCACACTACACTATTTACGACCTAACTACTTTTTATTTATCGCTTTTGTCCGACTCAGACACGGGTCATCAAGAAGCAGGTAGGGTTAGGACATCTCACTCAAGGATGCCTACAGGTAGACTGGACAATGGGGATCGAACCCCGACACCTTTCAGCTGGGAATCGAACACCAAGGCCCCTACAACGTCTGCCCTCAATATATAAAATCAAAACCAAATGAAATAACAAGAAGAAATTATAAACAGGTAAAAAAGGGAACAGCGTTGATGGATGCTCATGGAAGATGTGAATGAACGGTGATGCAAACCAGAGTATTTGGCCGTGTTTCTTCATTAGCAACCCCTAACGTAAAAGGCAATTTGGAGCACGGTCTCATTAGAGCTAAGAACTGATGACAGAATGACTTTTTTTTTGATGTAGCAAATGAACTTTTAATTGTGATTAGTAACGCAATTGGCTTCACTAAGCCTCAATCAACATACAATAAGATGTAAAGCCCGATGGATTTATACCCATGCAACTGTCGAATGATCTGGTGAGTAAAAAAAAAGGAGAATGATGCTGTGAAGTGAATTACATTTTAGTTGGATTTCAATTCATCGGGGACAGATTTAGGTAGATTTCTGAAATCTAAAAAGTGAGTAGAGTACCCCACGGCACAACAAAGCTTTGTTGTTTAATCATGTAATCATCATCTTTTTAATTTATGCTGATCGGTTCGTTGAGTACGATGAGGATACGAATACACAATGCACTCCTTGGGTTGCACGGTGGATACAGTGCTGTGTTTACTGCACTGTATATGACTGTGTGTAATAATGCATTCATGTTGGGCTTTTGCCATGGTTGTGAGTGTGTGTGTGTGTGTGTGTGTGTTTGTGTGTGTGTGTGTGTGTGTGTGTGTGTGTGTGTGTGTGTGTGTGTGTGTGTGTGTGTGTGTGTGTGTGTGTGTGTGTGTGTGTGTGTGTTAGAGGCTTGGTTACAGTGTGGGGCAGAGAACATGTCAGATGAATCTGAACAGGTGGGATGAGTGTCAGAAGAAGCTCTTCTGGGGCAACCACAGCTCTCTGGGAAAAGATGGAGAAGAACATTAGCAGACAATCGATGGATTTATTGATCCATGTCAGATACATTCAGCCCCCACAATGTCCAAATGTATAATACTATTAATAATATACATTGTCACGTGAAATACATTTGCATATTTGAGGTTAAAATTAGACATGTTCACATACTGCAACAGTGACTGAAAAGTTTCTTTAAGTACACTTTCAAACAAATATCAAACATTTGATCAAATGTATTTTCCTTGTGAAAACTAGCTGTGTGGTTGCTTAGGTGTTATAACCTTGACTTCCCTCATTTAGACCCCGTTCTTTCTGCCTCTTTAAAGCCCTATCCACGCTGTTGAACTTAATTAATAGCATTAATCTTAACGCACAATTACACAATTGAATTAATTGGAAATCGGAAATGTGCCGATGCACTATGAATTATTACGTTCCCTTCCTGCCCCGCGTAACGTAACAATAGGCTCGGGGAAAATGAATTGCGGCGGAATCATCGCGGACTAATTGCCTGTCGCACAAGCGATAATTTGTTTGGCTTTCTGATTTATTTCACTTCAATGCAGCACAAGGGCCAAAGGTAATGCCATTGATTAATGCAGGGTGAACTCCGCCAAGCCCAACTAACAATGAGGTGAGCCTGCTGTCCCACTAAATGAATTCATTAACTCTTGCCATTTGGGAACTGTTTCATAATTTGTGAAAATGTGCCTGAGCCACGCAAGGTTAATTGGCCGCTTGGCTCCTAGAACCCAAGGGGGGCCGGTGTGTCCCTAAAAACAGAAGTGACTCCTCAGTGAAAGTAGCACACTGACCCCTATACCTACGGAGGGTGCTTCCACTCTGGTCTGGTGTCGACACAAGCCGACACTGGTTCTGACAGATGGGGGACTGAGTGTTATCCGTGTCCATATGAGGCCCTCGCTGTTTGTCCACCCTAGAGGGAAGACGGGCGGGGGGGGGGGGGGGGGACCTGGGGGACCTGGGGACCTGAAACGGTCAGGAGAGAGAGGAAGAGCCATTATAGGAGAAGGCTTGGCTGACTGGTTCTGTTTCAAAACCATGAAGGTTGTGGTTTTTATTTTGTTGTATGTGTGTGTGTGTGTGTGTATGTGTGTGCACACATGCATACCTGCGTGCAAGCGTGACTGTGTATATGTGTGCGTGCATGTGTGTGCATGTGTGTCTGCATGTGCCTGTGCATGTGTGTGCATGTGTGTGTGTGCACGTGTGTCTGTGTGTGTGTGCATCTGTGTGTATATATGTGTGCGCATGTGTGCCTGCATGTGTCTGTGCATGTGTGAGTGTGTGCATGTGTGTTTGTTTGTCTGTGTGTGTGTGTGTGTGTGTGCATGTGTGCATCTGTGTGTATGTACATATATATATATATATGTGTGTGTGTATGTGTGTATGTTTGTCTGTGTGTGTGTGTGTGTGTGTGTGTGTGTATGTGTGCATCTGTGTGTGTGTGTGCATCTGTGTGTGTGTGTGTGGGTGTGGGTGTGTGTGTGAGTGGGGTTGTGTGTGTGTATCTGTGTATATATATCCCCCTGACAGAGACAGATGGAAGGGGAGCTACCGGATCTACCAGTGGAAGCAGTTAATAGGAACACTGTCAAGGTGGGAATAAGGCAGTTTCTAAACCGTGGCTCTCAAGTCACCACCATCAATCTCACCAATGGCCGTCTGGATCAGACGAGTGGTCGGTGTGCGGCGGTTTGTTAGTGTTCACAGGTTGTCAGATTTGAAGGTATTACACCACGCTGTTGGGAAGCTGTCGAGACCACCAGCAGCAATAGTTGATTGCCCGCGCCACCGAAAGACAGCTCTCAGCCGCCAATTTACCGCTGACCCAAAGGGGAAGGGTAGGATTACGGAAGGCAGGACCAGAGCGGTCAGGAGGAGGATGCTGAGGAAGATAACAGGTTCATAAAGACAAAGTGGTCGTGAAGTGTTTTACTGTGAATCAAAATGTGATGGGATTATGGGATGGTCATGAGAGGGGGCATGTGATCAGTCAGTTTGCTTTTAGATGACACTGTTCTTTACGCACCAATTGTTTTTGTCTTATATTTATACTGCAAAAAGTGGACACCATGCACTTTTTCTGCGGTGCGTTCTGTAAATTGATGATGTGGGCCATGAACCGTGCTTGAACTGAGACTTTCAAGCGGAGCTTGTTGTCTTGCTAAAAAGTCGGCCGAGGCTGCAGGAATTACGCTGATCTTCAACCAAGAAAGACAACCTGTAATATGCAGAATGCATATCATGACAAGATGTTGAACCATAATGTGCTGAACCAAGGTCTTCTGTCAAAGAACTTAATAAAAATGTTGTTTTTAAATAAAAGATCCTGTCATCTCCAGATAGTTTGTGTTTGGATGTAATCACACAATTACAAAACAAATATTAAACCCTTCATCTGAAACGTGAAGGCAAAAAAGAAAAGGCTTATGGAAGGGAACTGGCAAATAGACGTTGCATTGGTGCTTCTGTGAAATACTAACAGGCACAAAATATCTGGAGATGATGGATATTGATGGGCAAATTATTCACAATATTCAAGAAATATTACCCCATTACTCATATCATTGCACTATTATTCACATGGAGGCTAATTAGGTAATTTCCCTCTTATATACTATGTTCTGTAATTAACAATCTTGCTACACTCATTCCGATGTATTTTGATGTACAAAATAAAGCTGACCCAGATATGAATAACGATGTTTATGTCAGCCAAACTCGCTGAAGGCTGACAAGGGATATGCCTCTCAGAAATGCACGCATAACTTAACATTCATTCATCCAATTCTCTCCAAAACTGATGAGCTCAAACGAGCTCATTTACTGGTAATGCACGGCATTAACACTGCCAGGGGCTACGGGTTCAATTCCCCCTGGGCCACCCATGCTACACCTGTAGCATGCTACACCTGTAGCATGGGTGGGAAGATCTTTGGGATAAAGGGTTAGGGTCGGGTCAGGCATAAACAACACAGTGTTCTATGGGTGCCAGGAAATGAACATGATTGTATTTTATTAATGGAGAACCCTGTAGCGCCTTAGTTCGGCACTTTCTCTACCAATTGTATGTAGAGGATGTGGTGAGGTCATGCAACGGTGCGTTTCCGTGATTGGATTTGAATGAACAAAAAGGATGAATAAAAACATTCTGGTATCAGCGAGTTCACAAGTACTGCATTGGCATCAAGTGTGCAGAACACAAAATGCAAGATGCGTTTGTTGTTGTGGTATTCAGTTTGCTTTTCGGTTTTATGTTAAGTTCATAGAGTTATCCCACCGGGGAATAGGGACAACAATGTGTTGTGGAGATTTGAAATGGCAAGAATGAATGAGATCACAGAAGAATTGACCTGCGCATGAACCGTCATCCCAAGAGTAAGTGGTAAGATGGAAGGGAAGCATGTGCAATTGCTGTTTGTGCACTCTATGATAAATGTTTAATTTAGCTGTATTGGATATAATTTATTGCCTTGACGACCAAGAGTTTTTAATTTATTTTCATCCAATAGCAAAGCGAGGACATTTGTCCGACGCTGGGAGATGGACGGCCTGTTAATCTTTCCGAAAATTGAATGACTTCCCGATTGCTGGGAAGACAGAAACATGTGAGCGTGTTTGATCAGTGGCCTCTGAGTTAATTGGCCCCGACTGATGGCTGCTCCAATCACCTTTCAGATCTGACAGCTGATTAAAGAGGAGAGGACAGGGAATGTCAACTAGGAGACTTTCAAAATCCGAGCTTTGTTAAGAAACTGTGGAGAAGTGTAAGAAACAACGGCCTTGAGTGGAATCGACTGCTTCTCATTGTTGATCAGATTGAGGAATTTAATTATCTTACTCGTACTCTGTTTCATCGTTTGCTACGACTCTCAGACACTTCTCAGATCCTGAGAAAGGAAGTAGTCAACCTCTCTATATATATTTATATTATGTCCCCTGTACAAAAATACAAGTTTGAATTTCCTCTCAGCAAACAGTACTGATATTTAGTGAACTTCTCCCTTCTCTTTGCAAAATGCCAATAGCATGTTAGCATTCACACTTTCTCTTCTGTCATTTACAGCTGTCTACAGGATTCCAGAATAGAAACTGCCATGAGGTGTTATTATCTTGAGCTATCATGAGGAAACAACTTTTCTTTCCATATTTCTCTCACAGAAAAGGAAAAGTATAGCATCTGCTTGGAGGTAACGCGATAAAGCTAACGGTATCATCACCTCTCTTACCTTATTTCTATGTCATTTTTAGATTTATTTAAGCTTGATTCTAGATACCTTTTGCCTTTGTGGGTTTAGATTTTCATTGCACAAGTCTTCCTTCCTCTTTTTTTTGGGTTTTCCCGTCTCTATTTGGTTTACTGTTTACTGGCTGCCCTGGGCTTTTGTGAACTTTGAGAGATCTGTCTCTTTAATGTCTTTCCAGGCATAAACATTTGCTGTGATGAGGTGGGGGAATCGCTTCCTGCACGCATGATGTGAACAAGAGGGACAGAGGGAAATGGAGGGTGTCAAGAAAGGGGAATATAAATCTGCTTTTACATTAGCCCAGGGAATGGGAGCCCGTTTATGGTTGTTGTGTCGTTGCCTTTTACGGAAGTTGGCAGCCCAGACGTTGCTGTATATACCCCAGTTAGAAATTACTAACTCTTTTACGACCTTCAAAAAGTCAAACAAATGTTAATACCAAAATGTTAAATTATCGATTAAATTGGGATGTTGTTTTATAAATAGTATATAATATTATAATATAATTATACTATATATTACTGTATTGGTTCTTTTATCTGGATTTTGTTCTCTCAACCAAAACAGAAATATCTCCATGTTTTCTATCTTTTCTTGATTTATACAATCGTTTGACTCAACTTCAGAGGTAATTATCTAGCTTGTATTTAGTCAAAAGTACCTACAGCAAAAGTGCATGGTTTGAACCCAGACTGGTCCCCCCCCCCCCCCCCCCCATCCACACACACACACACACACCCACATCCTTTCCATGAACGCTGCAAAATAACTGCTTAGAAGGCACCACAGAGCATCACTCATGACCAATAAAATAACTAGTATTCTTGGATCGAAGATGATTACCCCGTCTGCTGTCACACCCCACACCGGCTCTGTCATTCCAAACCAATTGGTTTACATCTCCTATTTTAATCTTTCCATTAAATGATGAAAAGCCGCTAGATCAGCGTCAAAGGGATGTTACTCGTTCAAACGGAAATGCAGTTTGCAGCCCTTCTACACTGAGTAGCATTAACATTGTTTGTGTTAGCAATGCAAGGCTTTAACTCAATCATTCCCAATTGCTCAGGGCATGCATGGCTGTTATTGTTCCCAGTCATGTCAAGTATAACTCGTGAACCTTTGGACGCGATCTCAGTATGGTTTCTTCATGTATAGCATAGAAGCAGATTCTACAGAAAACGTTTTAAGGTTACAAATCATATTCCATTACAACTAGAGGCTGGCCAAGTAAATGTTAAGGCGGCTTTATTTATGTGCTGCCTTGAATAGAACTGACCATTCCATTTTGACAGAGCCAAGGTTGGCTGAGGATGGTCACATTTTAATCGATGACTATACGTTACAATAATTGCATTCACACCCACTTTTGAATGGAGAACCTCAGGTCTACATTCTCGGTCCTATCCTTTTCTCTAGGAATAATTCCCTCTTAGGTAATATTTTCATTGGCATTGAACACTACTATAAAGAGGAGCTTTTGGTCCTGTTTCAGAACAAATGTAACTTTATTAGTTTTATATACTTAACTTCTACTTAATCTTTCTAGGAATTGTGAAGCACAGGCTGCTTAGCGTCAGTCATCATGATTCCTTACAGGATTGTAGTTATTTTTCTTAGATGTGTCATTTCTTTGCCTTATTACTCAATCTGTTATTGTTTATTTTTTCTTTTATCTTTGTAGCAGTTTATCTGGTTTTGTGGAATACACTAATTGCTTTTCCAGTTCATTAAAAGACAGAATCTTAAAACCTCCCTTTTTACATTTAGATTCCAATTAGTTCTATTTTATAATGCACTTTTCAAGACTTTAATGTTTATTTTAAAAGACAACCTTGATTAGATTCCAAATTAATTCGATTTTCTCTTATGAGTTTGAATATTTAAATGAGATGTCACTGTATGTTTATTTTTATTGTATTAAAAAATCACTTTCCATAACATTATGTGTAAGTGGTATGCTAATATAGGTATAAATCAAGATCTTCTGATCTATAAGGACAATTTCCTCTCGGGATACACTAGTTAAACAACGGCACACACACACACACACACACACACACACACACACACACACACACACACACACACACACACACACACAGAAGCACTGCATGTAAATATGCAATATGTATGTCATTCAGTTTACAGCATAATAATCTACTACCATTAAAACCATTTTTACAATGACACCATCAAGTGATTTAATTATTAGGATTGATGAGATTGAGTTGTAATTGCACAAGGAAAACTTGGTTGTGTGGTGTGTGTGTATAGCCTATATTCATTGGACTGCTAAGATAATTAAATATAAAGTGGGCCAAAGTCCTGGCCTTTTCAATAACGCCGAGCAAGGGAATCCAGAAACACAACACTTGATATGCAGGGACAAAACAACTTTTCCTCTGTGGGTGTCATTGCTCTTTAAACCAGAATAGGAAACAAATAAACGCTCTTCTTATTAAATATAGCCTTTTAATGAGAAATAGAGTATTATATGAAACATTCATTTGAAATAAGCTGATATAATGATCTCAACAGAACAGCAAAAAGGTACATAGGCAAAGTATTAGGAGCGGCATCTTCAATCAAATATATCCATGTGACATACATATGCAACACTGCGCTAAAGAATGAAATAGTGGCGAGTATTAAAGAGAAATGTGTGCTTGTTTCACAGATTAATTATGCATTGGTTTAGCGCTAAATCATAGTATACAATATATTTGGACAATATCAAAACAGTCATAAATTGACACACTTTTTGACTTAGAATTAAATTACTCAAATGAAACATGGGTATTTCTGTACTTTGTGCTAATGTACTCAAATGGAGAATTTTCCTTCCTTTTTTTTTTTAAATAGCAGGATCGTTTTTTCTCGCAAATTTTGTGTTACATACCTTTTTGCTGTGATTACTTTATTTGAAACAGAATTATTATTTACATATCGTACATGTATAGTACACAATGGGGCCGGGGGGGGGTGGGGGGGGGGGGGGGGGGGGGGGGGGAGAATAAATATCCACTGTCTCTTAATTCTCCTGCCCCACCAACAGGGAGACAGAAACACTGCTCTTATAGGCCAAGACGGAGGGGTGGATCCCAAATCTATGCTCTGAAATACTGCTAATCAAATACCGTTGTTGGATTATATTTCCTCCACCTCTAAACATGTTAAAGGGATATATAACAGGCACTTAATAATGCTAAGAATAATTAGAATAATAAAAACGTGAACAAAAATAAATAAATAAGAATAATAGGTAGTGTACTTCGATAGTTCCTTTTGATGACTGTAAGTGTAAAAAACAACAACACACAGTTAGTGTTTTTGCAGCAACAAAGAGGAGAATGTCTGAATTCTGCGATGTCAATGTCTGTCAATTTATACCACGTTTACAAACAACACAACTGCATGTAGTAGGAAGAAACTTCAAACGAATTACATAAAAAATAGGTATTTCAAACTGGAATACAATTATTTCTATGGTCTGGTTTATTTTCTGTGGTACGTTGGTTTCTGCTCTGAAGGACATTTCCCCGTTTCCACTGCAATATACTTTCTCTTGTAGTTTCCTGTGACTCTGTGCTATCTTCGATTTAGAAATCAGCTTAATAGATAGACTTCAGGAAGAAAAAAATAAATTGGTGCACGTTTTCCATATACTAATAAAAATACGGGGGAGGGGGGAAGGTTTGCCTGTGTTGGATGGTCTACCTTGGGAGAGTGTATGGCTTTAAACTGGTCTTGGTAAGTGATGCGGTGAATGTTTTCATCTTGTTGTCGCCCAGAGAAGCTCCACGAGTCAGCAGTCACGACATGTACGTTTTTGCAAAGCGTTTCTTTTTACAAAATAGCATTGATTGTTCCTCTTCTTCGGACTAAGATATTGCACCACTCTGAAGGTACCTTTAGCCTTGTGAGAAAGAAACACCGCTCTTTTTTCAAAAAGCACGGGCAGGTTGGGAAAAGAGAGACAAAGAGAGCGAGAGCGAGAGAGAAAGAGAGCGAGAGCGAGAGAGACAAAGAGAGCGAGAGAGAGAGAGACAAAGAGAGCGAGAGCGAGAGAGAGAGCGAGAGAGAGAGCGAGAGAGAGAGCGAGAGAGAGAGAGAGAGAGAGAGAGCCAGAGAGAGAGAGAGCGAGAGAGAGAGCGAGAGAGAGAGCGAGAGAGAGAGCGAGAGAGAGAGCGAGAGAGAGAGAGCGAGAGAGAGAGCGAGAGAGAGAGCGAGAGAGAGAGCGAGAGAGAGAGCGAGAGAGAGAGCGAGAGAGAGAGTTTTCCGCTTGCGACGGAAGTTGCGTACTTTCAAAAGAGACATTCAGTTCAACGGACAGCAATAAGCATCAAGCTAAAAACATAAACCAAAGCAAAGGAAAGAATGAAAAAGTACACACACATAGACTGTATATATCTATATATAAACCGCTGGCTTCTGTTCGTTGACACGACCTTCGTCTGCTGCTGTCGAGTGTTTGCATCACCGCGACAAGATGCCTCGCGTCCCACAAAGAGCGATGCAGAGTGTGGATCTGAAATGTGGTAAAGTCTATACCTTATATGTAAAGTACTTGTTTACAAGGCTATTTTACCCTTAAAATGTAGAAACATTTTAAATATTGAACCGCCCAGTACTTTGAGCCGTTAGCTGAAATAAAAGGATGATATCTGTTCTGCCGTTGTCTTTAGTATACCTTTTAAAAACTTTTTTTTTTTTATTCAGTAAAGAATGGCAGTTTCAGATACAACCTTTGTTCCCTCTGATTAAAACAAGGCCTCTTTTTCACCAAAAGATGTATTTATTTTCTTTGTAATTCTTTTCTCTTATATATTTTTTTTGGGAATGACAGACATGCTGGGACAAATATGATACAGTCTTTACCGTGGTCTCAATCAATCAGTCAATTCTTCATCGGCCTGAAAAAAAGACTTTCCATCAGCAAACTTTCCATTTTTCCGCTTTAACAATTACACTTACAAAGTTGTTAATATAACATCGAAAGGCAGAACAAAAAGTGTCCGAAACGAACGAAAAGAAAAAATGAAATCCGGATCACGATTCATATCCCCCCCCCCCACCCCCCAAACATACAGTCGAGCTTGTTCTGCGAGGTTTGCCTCTCGCTCGTTCGCTCTTCCCCCTGCCTCGCCGGCCTTCTGTGTCCTGGTGCTTCTCGACATGGCGCTGCCTCAGCACAGTTTGGCAGTCAGGTGATCCGACTGCTTCAGAATCTCCGTGTTGTACATGTCCAGCGCATGGTTCACCCGGATCATCTCGCTGTTGTTCAGCTTGAGCCTGTGCTTCAGCATACAAGAAAAGAGATCCAGCTGGGGCTTCCCGGGGGCCACGGGCGGGGCCAGGCGGTTGATCCGGTCCCTGATGTCCAGCAGCAGGAGCATGACGGACGAGGACGAGTAGAACTGGGTGCCCTGCGTGTACGACTGGTTGACCTGCTGCACGGCGCTGCGCAGCAGGTCGGCGTTGAAGCGCAGGCTGTACCCGAACACCTGGACGTCGGAGATCTTGATGTAGATCTGCCGCTTGCTGGGGTCCGCCAGGTCCACGGGGCCCTGGCCCGTGTCGTTGCGCAGGCCCGTGGGGATCTTGGCGCGGCTGCGCAGGTAGATGTGCACCGTCTCGAAGAAGGTCTTCCAGCGGTTGCCGAGCAGCAGCGTCCAGTTGAAGCACTGGGAGTTCTGCAGGCGCACCTTCTCCCAGCGCGGGTAGCCGTGCTCCCCGAACGGCATGCTCCAGCCCTCCGAGTGGCTGCCGCTGAAGGGGTTGACGTAGACGAAGAACATGGGGTCGATGCTGCTGTTGCGCATCTGGCAGATCTTCATGGACAAGCCGATGACCATGTGCAGGTAGTCCATGCGGTTCTTGTTGCTCTTCAGCGTCAGGGACATGCGCTTGCGCCACCGCGGGTCGAAGAAGGTCTCCAGGCGGATCTCGTTGCTGATGAACGTGGTGTGGATGTACAGGCGCGAGTCCATCTTCTGCAGCAGGTACTTGAGCTCCAGGTCCTGGAAGTCCAGGTCGGTCTCGAAGCTGATGAACTGCTCGCTGCGCTCCGAGTCCACGTTCTGCGGCTCGCAGCGGCCGCGGTACAGCTTGTAGCCCTTGTTGCAGGAGCCGCACTGGGAGATGTTGGCCAGGCTGCACATGGCGCAGCTGTTGTTGCCGCCGATGACGCAGGGGATGGGCCGCTGGCAGAGGGTGACGCCCGTGTGGCACACGCACATCCGCTGGCTCTCCAGGAAGGTGCCCCAGAAGCCGTTCTCGTTGCAGTAGAGGAAGGACTGAACGCGGTTCAGCCACTGCATCACGGACCTGCGCAGCAAAGAGGAACTGGGTTATGAGACGTTTGGCCATGGCATCAGAAGTCCCAAAGTTGTAGTTTTATAAGGTGAAGTATTGGTGGAATAGAATATTTTGTTTTAAAGTGGGTGGAGTCCCTTTATTTCCCTCAAGCAGGACCTCCCTGGGCAGCAGTGCAGCATTGCTATGCTAATCTCGTCTCCCCCCCCCCCCCCCCCCCCCTCCCTCAGGCATCGTTTGCTGTCATCTTGACAGTAAAGAACTTTCTTTGTGACCATCGGATGTGAATTCTAAATCCCGATTTTCTCAGACGGGAAAGATGAGCTCAAGGTTGGCTTGACATGCTAATAAACCTCGAGTAGTAACTATAACAGGTGACCTTGAAATTTGGTAAGCCTCGGAAATCCATCTCCCATTCCCAGACACACGGCTGGTATAGATTCATATTAACTGGTGATGCTAACCATCTTTGACCTCTCTACTTTAATTTGTGTGTATGTAAGTTGACGCATAGAAGATACTGTAATTCCTACAAATCACTAGCAAGAAATAATAAGTCTTACATTTGCATATGTCCACTAAACACACTATACATCTTGTTAAAAAGCTGTATGTAGCACATCAGTGATCTGTCAGTAACCTAGCAACGGTGTGCCGGTTTATTCAATGGGACGCTACACAGACATACAACAAGGCTTGTGTACAGAGTTGGAGGTCCACAGATCCTGAACTGAAGTCGCCTGTTGAGTCAGTGTTTTGTTTTGTTCTCCGCTTGCAATTGCGCGCAGAGGCAGAGCAATCACGATAACTACTTAATCGAATGGATTTGCATCAACTGTTAAGATTGTGTTATCTCGAGTGCTCATCTGAATCACGTATCGGAAAATGGCCGTCGTTAATAGGCAATGTCAGGGCGTCTCGCTGCCGCTCTCGGCCTTTTTCTTTTGTGTTTCCGACTCTCTAAAAGCCAAGTGGCTTGGCGTGGTTTTCCGCAAGGGGAATCAAAAGGCAGTTTGTTTTTCCCCTGAATGAGAACAGGAGTCTGTGGCTATGTGATGGCTCATCAGACAACGTTGATGCTTAGATGACGTGTCATAAAGTCCCCTCCCGTGTTGGGGCCAAAGAAACGCAGGGCGAGGCCTCTCACTCAGGGGGCATGCGCCACACACACATGGACACAAGCATGACGGCGGCAACACGAATAAGAGGTTGTATGATGAGGAAAACCGTTTTTATGAGTTTACAAGATGAATAAAGGAGAAAGGGTTATCACGACATACGAAACGTGGAAACATAAAACATGTGGTTTTATGTTCAGATGCAAATTAATAGTTTTGTACAGGGTTTTTCAGGATATATACCCATTCGAAAAACAAACAGGGACACTTAAACCTGTCACAAGACACTAGACGGAAAGATATAAAGATATAATAAAAAAGCACATATTAACACAAGTGCTTTTGCAGAGTGTGTTCAGCAGGCGATGGAAAATAGCAATTCTAGCTGATAATGTTAAGGCACATAGACGCCAGCCAACAAAACACAGGGTACAGGGCTGTCAGGCAGACAAGGTGCATAGTCAGGCGAGTGCAAACTGCAGCTCTTTGATAACGCTCCGGAACAGACCTTTGCCAACTTTGCCCAGTTGTGAAGGTTTGCAGCTTTTTATGCATGACAGTTGACAACTCTGCAGTGAAGGGCCTTTAAATTAGCATTGCAATCGAATGTGTGTGTGTGTGTATATTTGTGTGTATGTTTGTGTGTGTGTGTGTGTGTTTTCTTCTTCAATTTCATTAAATTAGAGCAAGCCTGCTTGTTATACACCAGCTTCAGTCCTGAATTCCCATTAAAAAAAATATAAATATACAAAGGTTAACTTCAAAATACAATATTGAAAGTAAACTTCAACGCTCTGCCTTTGAGGGGAAACATAAAAATAAATCAGGACTCTCCTTTAACACCGAAAATCCAATCCCTAAAACAACAAATATCTCAAATCCTAATCACGCCGCTTGTGAAAAAAAACAAAAAATAAGCAATTCCCCACATCCAATTTCCACAAGGGCGCCACAGGAAACCCCTCCCTCACCTCTCCCTAGGCATCTGGTGGTTGGGGTTGTGGTGACAGCGGATGCTCAGGCCAAAGAGCTTGCGGGCGGTGCGCTGGATCTTCAGCCTCTGGACCTCCAGGGAGCTCTGGAGGAGGCGGTAGCGGGCCTGCAGGTCCCAGTCGCTGCCCCACAGCAGGTGGACACTGCTGACGGGCAGGAAGTGCGTAGAGGGCAGCCTCTTCAGGAAGGACTTGAACTCATCTGGAGGACAGAGAGCGACGGGGCACACAGAGAGAGAGGCGGTGAGGGAGGGGGAGAGACAGAGCCCGGGGGGTCAAAGAGAGAGGGGGATGAGAGAGAGAGAGAGGCGGTGAGGGAGGGGGAGAGACAGAGCCCGGGGGGTCAAAGAGAGAGGGGGATGAGAGAGAGAGAGAGAGAGAGAGAGAGAGAGAGAGAGAGAGAGAGAGAGAGAGAGAGAGAGAGAGAGGGAGAGGGAGAGGGAGAGGGAGAGGGAGAGGGAGAGAGAGAGGGAGAGGGAGAGGGAGAGGGAGAGAGAGGCGGTGAGGGAGGGGGAGAGACAGAGCCCTGGGGGTCAAAGAGAGAGGGGGATGAGATGCTAGGTAGTTGTAGTTGTAGTAAAATAGAAAGGGAAGGAAGAGGAGAGATAGACATGGCAAGGAAGAGTTAGAGAGGGGGAGAGAGATGGAGACGAGAGAGACAGAGGGAGAGGGAAGGGGAGAGAGACAGAGCAAGAGATAGAGTGAGAGAGATAGAGGGAGAGGGATACAGAGAGAGAGCGAGAGAGATAGAGAGGGAGAGAGAAAGATAAGTGGGGAGGGAGAGTGGGGGACATGGCAACGTGACAGAAAGAGAAGAGCGATGAAAGAGAGACGTGGAGGGGGGAGAACATGGAAATAATGAAGGTTGACAGCATAAAAGAAGGTGAGAGGGGAATACAAGTTCAGAGTGGTGGGGGTGGTTGGAGAGTTGGCATATGTGAGTGCTACTGAGTAGGGGAGAGAAGGGCGAGAGAGTGGGATTTAAGTCGATAGAAAAGGTCCTTGCCAAGGGGATTGTGTTTGAAAATGTTCACCTAAAACCAAGTCCATTTGCTTTATTCTGTCACACAAAAAAAGATGTTTTTATTGGCTCAAATAACTTCCAGTCCAGTATAGTATTTCAAGGGAATCAAGGATTCTCTTTCATGTGTTTTGTATAATAGAGGTTACCTGTTTAATGAATCTATCTCTTTCTCTCTCCTCTCCCCATCCCTCTCCGTCTGCATCTCTCTCTTTAGAGCTCAACACTTTGTGTTAGGTTTGACAGAGATGTGATCATTCAATCAAAACCTCTACATGTATAAAGAAACCCCCCAAATGCAGCTTGTTACAGCAAGTCACAGTAAAGTGACTGATAGAAGTAACACCCATTACACCTTCTTACATTACATAGAAACATAATTATACCAAACATCCTCAAAGACAATAAACTAATAAAACATAACAGCCCTCCTAATATTGTAGTCTATAATGCAGGTATAGTTCATTAAATTCCAATGGTGGCATATTTAAGACGACATTGCATGTAATTTTACTACTCAACACAAAAAGAAAGACACAACATCCTTGCTTCATAAAATAATCCATAGCACTGATTTGCAATCCTGATCGTTTGGGACGTTTTACAGCTGTACAGTTTATCTTTTAAATCCTGTGAACTGCAGTGAATTTGTTCAGTTGAGGCTAATAAATTAGAGTTTATATTAGTCGATTTAGCATGACCTTTAGAATACATGATGAACACAGTGCACCCATCATTCACGGGGATACTCCAATGAGAAAGTCACATTTAACAAATGATGTTTGCAGGCCTACAATCACAAATCATGTTCTCCCTCACCCATTGCAAACAGACATACCAAAAACATAACACAGCATCATTAACAGTCGTCGAAGCCCGTGTTTACACCCACAGTTCACCCCGTGGCTCTAGGAGGGATAAGAACTGGTACCACTGTTGTTTGGCCCGGAATGCTAATGACTTCTCGCTATGCTGTGTGTTCACATAACTATGCTAGTCTCGGCTCCACCTGGCGAGGTGTTGGGGAAAACGGTCTTCCACAATGAACAGCGCTGCCTCCGTCTCCTCGCTAAAACAGAAGGTGTTCGAATGGGGTTCCTGAATAATGCAACAGGGCACTTCATTGCAGATTGGCTAGCTCAGAAGCTAACATGCACGCCGCGCTCAGTGAGCATAATTCTGTAGAAGGTTACTCTGGCAACACACCCACGTAAACGTCCGGCTCTTAAATGTATGAATAAAATCTTCGGTATTTGTTTTGTAAGCCTGTTTGTGTGTGGGTTGTTGAAAATAATTAGCGAGCTATTAGTTATTGTCATGTATTTTGGTAGTTCTCTATCAAAAGTTGAGGTCTGCTTATGTTTTCTAAATCAAGTAAACAACCTCGCTAACTTTCCAGCTTCCCACATTCATATTTGTTTATCAAGGTTCTGAAGTATTGTTATTCTCTATTTTTCAGATGTTTTAAAAAAGAAATATGAAAAGCAACAACATAACATTAATATGTAAATCCATTGTTTTTTTTAACATATAATTGTCTTATCATAGCTAAGTTTAGTTTAGCTTAGTGTAACTTATCTCAGCTTTTCCTAGTTCAGCCTATCTCATTTTAGCTTACCATAGGTTTGCTAGGCATAGGTTAGCATAGTTTACCTTATGTTAGCTTATTTTAGTTAAGCTTGGTATACCTTAGCATATATTAGCAAATCTTAGCATATCTTAGTGTTGAGAAGCTAGCTAGCATTGAGAAAGTTCACTCACCAGAGTTCTCAAAGTCCTTGTAGGAGGTCCCCCAGGACTCGCTCATTCCAAGCAGCGTGTTCTCCATGATCTGGATGTCCGTGATGGGACAGTTGCATTGTGGGTACTCCTCGGCACACTGGCAGATGCACTGGTTGTTCTGGCACGTGTACTCGCCCTCGCCATTGCACATGATGTAGCTGAGAGCCGACTGGACAAACTTCTCCTGCAGATACTCTGGGAAGATTACCTGAAGACCTGGAGAGGGGAGAGACACAATGACACGCTGCTAATACTGCATAAATCATAAGCCAATCAAGCAAAGAACTGGCGAGTGATTGTTACCTTTGCCACCAACTTTGCTTCGCCTCACTCTGTGGAACTAATTCAGAGTGAAGACGCTTTTCACGTTCGGTAACTTGATGGTGGAACGAGCGACCTAGCTCCAGACGATCTAATCCCTCCGTATCAGAAGACCCCTCCCATCCGCGGACATCTCATCCACTGATTTAGAAGATATCTTATTTAGTTGTGATGAACTTACTCCTGCACTTGACTACCAATCATAAACACAAAAAACAAATAGACGTTTGTAATTCGTTTAGCAGCTACTCTGAAGGAACCACTTTGCGTAGCGGCTCCAATATTGACTGTATGCTTTATGAATGTCCTCACCCTGACCTGTAAGTCACAACGGAATGAGTAAATGTGTACGTCTATGTTCGCTTTATAATAACCAATCGTTCAAAGAATGAAAATCGACAATGCATTATTATGCTTCAGAAAAGTGTAATTATAGGGCAACTTGTCCTCTCTGGGTCCAAGCGACTGACCCCTGTTATGTGATAATAGCCTCAGGGCGAGAGATTTTTTAAACGAGTCCTTAGTAAAACTTTTCTCTTGTGGTTGACTTTGATCGCTTTTAATCGGAGGGCAACTCATGAAGTGACAAAACAGAACAGTGATGGATGTCAAACTGTCTTATGTGTCTGACTTTATTTAACCGAGCTCCCCCCACCCCCCCCCCCCCCCCCCACCCCACCCCACTCCCCGGTGGATTTGTGTGCATGTGTCTATCTGCAATTGTGTGTTTGATTAAAGTGTGTGTGTGTGTGTGTGGGGGGGGGGGGGGGGGGGGGGGGGACCTTGTTTTTCGTCAGTATACAAAGACAAAAAAAGCACTACAGGCTTTGGCAATCCAGGGGCCTGTTGAGCTCTGCAAAGCTACGGCAGCCTCCTCTCAGACACAATTGACAAGATATTTATACCCTTAAAACCCTCGGCCCTCCGTATCTCACCCCTGGGATCTCATAGAGTTGAAGCTCCTGACAGCTAACGTAAAGCCTCTCTCTCTCTCGCCGCATGTCCAGTCCACGGGAAAACAGAGCACAGCTTTTACAAAACCAGTTGAATTGGAAGAGGAACTAACTGTTTCCCCCATGTTGGGGGTGATGTATTTTATGATAACCTTTAAGAAGCACAGAAACAAACACATACATTCTAATCTCAAAGGGACATTTGTCAAAGATCAATTACTCGTTAATCCCTTTTTTCACAGTTCTCCTAAAAACAGTTTCACCTTTGTAGCTGTGAAGCAACAACTAACAGAGTCGTCGCAGTAAAAAAACGCAAACCGCATAGAATGCCTGAACGCTAGCCACTGTTAAACACTTTTCGCTGCACGGGTCGACTTCAAATGCCAACACCTGACAAATAACCTTGTCCTCTCCGTTTTTGTTTCCCGCAGGATCAGCCTACTCCTTCTGTACACCTCATCGCACCCGATGCCCCGTGAGAAAGCCAGGAACACGGGGAGGGGAAGGGAGCGAGGGGTGGTCTGATGGATCATGTCTGACCACAGAAAGAGTTGGGTTGCAGGGATCTTTTTTCCCTCTCTCCCTCCATCAGGCCTGTCTGCGGGCCCTGCAGCCAATATGCATTTAGCTTGATGTATTCGTAGGCCTGAAACTTTAATGTGATTTGTGGGAGAATCCAGATGGCGAGTTCACGCACCAGCGCTGCTCGCTGACAGTGCCGGTGCCAGGGCGGGGCGGGGCGGGTGGTGCACAATAACGGCCCCCCACCCCTCTCTGTCCTCTTATAGAACCCGACACACACGCAGGCGCGCACGCTAACACGCATGCATGCGCACGAACACACACACACACGCAGGCGCGCACGCTAACACGCATGCATGCGCACGAACGCACACACACACCTTTATATATGTACACACACACACACATACACGCGCACGCACACACACACACACGCTCATCCCTGATATGACAGCACAAGTGCCAGGAAAATGAAAGGAGTGCCACTGGGGGAAGCTGACATCCCACCTCAGCACTCTCCGTCACTATCCGTCTCTGCCTTGTTTTTTCCCTCTCTCTCCCTCTCCCTCTGTCGTTCCACTCCTCTCATTCTCGCTTTCGCAGTCTCCCGCCGTAGACACTCCCTGTCATTGTCTCTGTGTACATTGGCTCTTGTTTTTGTGGAGCTTGTGCCGCTGTCTTTCTCGCTCTTTGATTCCCGTTGTCGTATAGTGTTTTGCCCACACTTCAACGCCGGGGCACTCTGCCAGACCCATCTCGCATCATGTGGAAGATCGGTCTGATCTTCAATCACTTGCTTAATCCCCGTTTTCTTTCTCCTTGCCTGTGTCATCTCCCACTTCCGCTAGTCTAGTCATCTCTGCTCCTTTCGTCACACCCGGTACACAAGTCAACTACCTTCCTGTAGTCAACTCCCTTCCTCTAGTCATCTCCCCTAGTCAACTCCCTTCCTCTAGTCATCTCCTCTAGTCATCTCCCCTTCCTCTAGTCATCTCCTCTAGTCATCTCCCTTCCCCTAGTCATCTCCTCTAGTCATCTCCCTTCCCCTAGTCATCTCCTCTAGTCATCTCCCTTCCTCTAGTCATCTCCCTTCCTCTAGTCATCTCCTCTAGTCATCTCCCTTCCCCTAGTCATCTCCCTTCCTCTAGTCATCTCCTCTAGTCATCTCCCTTCCCCTAGTCATCTCCCCTTCCTCTAGTCATCTCCCCCTCCTCTAATCACCCCCTCCTCTAATCACCCCCTTACTCTAGATAGCTTCCCTTCTCCTAGTCATCCCCATCCTGTCACCCTTCTTTGAGCCATTCCCCTTCCTAGTCATCTCACCTACTTACACCACTCACTCTAGATATCTTCACTTCCTTCAGTCCTGCCCCCTCCTCTAGTCATCCCCCTCACTCTAGATATCTTCACTTCCTTCAGTCCTGCCCCCTCCTCTAGTCATCCCCCTCACTCTAGATATCTTCACTTCCTTCAGTCCTGCCCCCTCCTCTAGTCATCCCCCTCACTCTAGATATCTCCTTCCTTCAGTCCTGCCCCCTCCTCTAGTCACCCCCCTCACTCTAGATATCTCCTTCCTTCAGTCCTGCCCCCTCCTCTAGTCATCCCCCTCACTCTAGATATCTTCACTTCCTTCAGTCCTGCCCCCTCCTCTAGTCATCCCCCTCACTCTAGATATCTTCACTTCCTTCAGTCCTGCCCCCTCCTCTAGTCATCCCCCTCACTCTAGATATCTTCACTTCCTTCAGTCCTGCCCCCTCCTCTAGTCATCCCCCTCACTCTAGATATCTCCTTCCTTCAGTCCTGCCCCCTCCTCTAGTCACCCCCCTCACTCTAGATATCTCCTTCCTTTAGTCACCATCTCCCTTCTGCGAGTCATCTCTATTCCTCTAGTCGTCTCCCTTACTGAAGTCACCCCCCTTCATGTCAACACCTCCCCTCCTTCAGTCATTCCCCTCAGTCACCTTTACTCTAGAGATTGCCTTCTTGAGAATGATCTCACTTCCAATAATCATTCCCTTACTCAAGTCTATACCCCTTTCTTTCATTATCGCCACTTCCTGTAGTCATTTCCCTTTACTCCAGTCACCCCTGTCACCAAGCCACCACACACCCACATGCCATCTCCCCCTCCTTCCTCTAGTAATATCTCATTACTCCCCTCACCTCCCTTCCTGTAGTCAACTCCTCTCGTCTCGAGTCACCTCACTCTCCTCTAGTCACCCCCCCCCCCCCTCATCTGATCCTTCACTCTGGGATGTGTAATTGAATGTCTCTGTCTGTACAGCCATGGCAATTCATTCATTCAATTCGACTGAGTCCATCAACAATTGTTATGCTGGAAGCAGAGTAGGAGGATGAGTATTGAATTACGCCTCCATCTGTAGAGACAATAACATACGAGATAGTGTTTCACTAAAGCATTTACCTGCAAGACTTTCACAGTTTTTTTTTTTTTTTTTTTGCATGGCATGTATTCCACAATGATCATACCAGCTGCCACACACGTGCAAACTGCAAAGGTCCATCATTTCATCAGAACGAGAAACATGGTGTACTGAAGCAGCGGTACTCAGCGTATTTAAACTAACTATCCCTAAGGAGTTTTTGATGGAATGAGAGAGAGTGTGGGATATTTGCATTCCTTTGCGGCGCGTTTGATATCGTCCAACTTCATGCTCTGTCAGTGCACATAATTCCCCCCGCAAAGCCTTCTGCTCGGCTTGCTCTAAATAAATAGTGCCTCAAAACGCCCGGCTAATCTGATGGCATACATCAGAGTCCTGATGTATTTCCTTCACGTTCCGTCCAACACTCTCTCTCTCTCTCTCTCTCTCTGTCTCTCTCTCTGTCTCTCTCTCTGTCTCTCTCTCTCTCTCTCTCTCTCGCTCTCTCTCTCTCTCTCTCTCTCCCCATGTCCGTGTCCACCACTGTGACGCTGCGTTGCTTCGCTAGGTCTGGTTCTAGAGTGTTCTATTCTTCCGTGGTGATGGCTGATGGGAGGGGGTGAGAGAGGTGAGGGAGGTAGGCTGGAGCTGTGAGGTGTTTTTAACGGCCCTGCCAAGGACCCCCTCCCTCTCCCCCCTCCCTCTCCCCCCTCCCTCTCCCCCTCCCCCCCCCCCTCCCGTCCGCCCATCCGTTATGACGCCGGGCTCTGCCTCATAAGCTACAGTTTCATTAAAGATTAATTGACCGTTGTGGTGGCCGCAAATGCGCAAAATAATCATTACTTAATCCACTGGTGCAATAAAGTGCGTTACTCCGATAGGGACATTAAACGACCATCGGAGGTTAGTGTTACTGCCGCCCCCATACACACGTGGAAAGACCTCTAAAATTGGAAATGGGCCTGCGAGGAACCCAGCCACGTTACCTACGGGATTCATGGCATCGCAAGGGAGAATGTGCCGTTTGAATTCACCTAAAGGCTTGGCTTCAATACTGAGAGGATGTAGTCATGATCCTCAACCTGGCTTTATAGCTTTCAATTGATACTGTATACATATTGATGTATTTGTGTGCGCGTGAGTGTGAGCATACGTTTTTGTGTGTATAATGTGCGGTTGTGTGCGTGTGTGTGTGTGTGTGAGCATGTGTGTGTGTGTGTGTGCGAGTGTACGTGTGTGTGTCTGCCTGTCTCCATGTGCTTGTGTAAATATATGTGCGTGTTTGCGTGTTCTCCAGAAGCTATCCAACACGGATCCCGACCTTAGCTCCATGGAATTGGTTAGCATGTCTGTAGCGGTGAGCGTGGCATTCGGAGGGATAATGTGTTTCTCTTGCTGTTCCCGAGTAGATTATCCCCGTGTTGTCAGCATGCTACAAGCCCACCGGTCCTCATCTGCTGTCAGGGGAGACTGCAGGGGCTAGACTATTGGGTTTAATCTGCGACTCTACCAAAGAATGATGTGAAATGACACACGGCATCCAGCCCTTCACATTTCCCGCCCAAATGTTCCCAAAAGAAATAACTAATTATTAAAAAATTAATTTATTTTGTCTCTATATTTTCTCAGTGTGTGTGGGGTGTGTGAGTTTGTGTGTGTGAGTGAGTGAGAGGGTGAGAGAGGGAAAGAAAGTGAGAGTGTGAGAGTGAGTGAGAGAAACAGAGAGAGAGAAAGAGAGTGTGTGTGTGTGTATTTGCATAATGGAAAAGAGATGATTCCAGATGTTGAATCATGAACATTCATCTTTCCTGCACTTATGAAACGCAAATTATCCACCAAAAATACAACAAATATGCATCCATATGTGAGTCATTATCGCCTGTGTCTGTAAGTAAGTTAGTAAAGCTTTATTTATACAGCACTTTTAACACACAGTTACAAAGATGCAAAAAAACCAATACATGAATAAATGAATAGTTTATAAATCACAACATAAAACACTGCACAATGAAAGACCAAACTAAAACAAAAGCAAAGACATAACCAATAGATAAGAAAGGAATGGAGATTTTTACGAAAGGCTTTTAAGAAAGGCCTCTAAAGATGGGTAAAGATCACCCCACAGATACAGCAGTGTCTCTGTGCTTTTGCAAACTTTTGCATTGCAAAAAAGAAGACAGGATTCACAAGTTGGTGAATTGTATCTCTGCACTGCGCTCTGTACTTTAAAATGGCACAGAAGCAGCACTTGTCCTAGTCTCTGTAAAAGCATAAAAATGTCCAGGCAAAATGGCGCATTAGCTTGGAGTACACTTCCATGGTGCTGATCCATCAAACCCCTGTCGTGTATAATATACACTTTACATTATATAGTGTTGATTACATGGCTTTGTTGAATACTCGATTCTGATTGGTCGATTACGGCATTCAGGGGTCTTTTTCCCCCCACCTGAATAGCAGACCGTTGCTATGGAAGCAGACCGTTGCTATGGAAGCTATTTCCAACCGCAGAATCTAACAGAACATATTCCAAGCGGGAGCAGTAAAATCATTTTGAAATCAATAAAATATTTTTGTTTTGTTATAATTAGTGTCAAATGATTTATTTATTTAGTAAGTAGCAGTGTAATTACCGAGATAATGTAGTGTCTGTAGTCCCTGCAGTCTGCCAGCAGACTGCCACCATTTATTTGTTCCTTTTTTCGAAATCTTAAAGAAATACCTTTTACATTAGCTTTTGTCCTTCCTCTCAGTTATTTTAAACTCACGTCTTGTTCTTTAGGTTGTTATTTATTTTGAGCAACACAACACGTCTTTGTATTGCTGTTGTTGCCACCAACAGCGCTGTGTTGAATAAAGTTTGATTGATGGATCGGGATACATGAATCAAATCAAGGTGACACTAAAGCCTTGAACACTTGTTTTTCCTTTCTTCATTTGTCTTACCCTGCTCCGGCTCAACATCCCAAAAGCCACTCTATTATCACTCTAATATGCAAATAGAAGAAAACTAAATCACCAACGTTGCCACATTCAGTAGTGAGACTCAAGAGCCCTCTCTCCCTACGAGAGAGCTCCTAGCGTCGCCACGCTGGTCGCGCTAGCTTCTGCAGCTAGCGCAGCAGCATTGGCGGCGACCAGCGACCAGCGATCAGCGACCAGCGATCAGCGACCAGCGATCAGCGACCAGCGATCAGCGACCAGCGATCAGCGACCAGCGATCAGCGATCAGAGACTAGCGTCACCACCCTGGTCGCTGGTCGCTGCGAATGGCTGCTGCACAGCGGCTAGCATGGGCAGTATTAATGGCGCTCCATTAGACGTGCGTAGGGGCTGACAGCTTGGCGCGTCCCAGTGCGCTGGGCCGGGGCTATGGTTACAGGGCCGCCGCAGAGCCGTGGCTTGTTATTGGCTGCTGGCCGGCGCCTGGGTCGCCCTCCCGCAAGCTGTTGTGACGTGTGGCCATGTGTCCCGGCCCAG
>JACYXH010000343.1:915000-957500 GCA_026745465.1 Lota lota | reverse complement strand
AGGCTATTCTAACATATTCATAAATCTTCCTGGGGGTGAGTTTCATGGAGAGAGCTTCAGGAATCCAGGAGGAAAGGGGGGAGGGAGAGGAGACAGAAGAGAGACAGAAGAGAGAGAGAGAAGAGAGAGAGACAGCAGAGTGAGGACGGAAGGGAGGTGGGGATGATGGGTACTTTGTTTTTGTTTTGGAGATAATTTATGGCTGCCATTTTGGAGGTGATGGGGTCCATGCAAGGTAATAGCTTGGAGTTTGTAGATCCTTTTCTTTTTTTCCCTTTCTTCACTGTCCTTGGCCTGTTCATGAGCTTAGCCCCCTTCCCAGTGCCGCACACACGCGCACACACACACACGCGCACACACACACACGCGCACACACACACACACACACAGCCATCCCCCTATTCAAACACACATTCATACTGAATGTTTGCGTATGTGTGTGTGTGTGTGTGTGTGTGTGTGTGTGTGTGTCTGTGCTCAATACCTTGCTACACATTGAGGGATTGAGCAGACACAGACACAGACACACACACACACACACACACACACATGTGACTGGACACACACACATACACACACCGTTTTATACAAACATTCATACTGAATGTTTACGTATGTGTGTGTGTGTGTGTGTGTGTGTGTGTCCAAGCGCACACGTGTGAATGTGTGTGTGTGCAATACCTCACTACGATCTCAAACAACGACAGGAAAACGCGGTGTGTGTGTGAAACCGATCCCACCCCTCATTTGTCTTCCAGAAATGTACGACGTACGGAATAATCACACTCGACGTCGTGATAGAAGACCCCACCATTTAACTGCAGCTCCGTTAATTCCCCGTCTCTCCGACGGCCTGCCTCTATTCATCGGTCCCGGTGGAGACGCAGCATCCAGCCAAACCAATATCCCTTGGTTGGGCAGCGTCTGAATCCCGCACCATGAGACAAATAAACAACACTTTAACGAGGGACACAGAAAGAGCTTGAGTCCTAATTATGAGAAAATCCTCTAGCGAGATGCTGGAGCACGTTGAACCAAGAGAGTGGGCGGGGGTACAGTGAACGTTAAGTGGGAATGTGATCATTCTTTTTAGTTAGGACGCACCTGAATTGACACTTATGGTGGCATTCCGCTAAGCTTAATCGTAAGTGTGTAAATAACTGCTCACTTTGTGCAAGATTTGCTAGAACGGGGCTAAGGAGAGAAAGTGCTTCCTCGCCATGCAAAATAGGATTACATTTATTTATTTATCTTTATTTCCCCGACTTTCAGATAATTCAGTTTGTGCAACGTCTGCAGCATCGCTGCAAACCATTTGGAATGATTGAAATACAAATGGATGAGGAGACAAAAAACTCTAGTGGTGACACAGAGGTGGGAGAAAAAGAGAAGGAGAGGTGGAGAGAGAGATAGGGTGAGAGAGAGGAAGAGAGATAGGGGGAGAGAGAGAGAGAGGGAGAGAGGGAGAGGGAGAGGGAGAGGGAGAGGGAGAGGGAGAGGGAGAGGGAAAGGGAGAGAGAGAGGGAGAGGGAGAGGGAGAGGGAGAGGGAGAGGGAGAGGGAGAGGGAGAGGGAGAGGGAGAGGGAGAGGGAGCAGAATCAATCAAATATATCCTGCATGGCTGCAAATTGTGGTCGTAGCAAAGCGCTTCTAACCTTTGCCATTGTGCTGCGAGACATTAAGGTGGACAAGCCATTCATTCCAAAGATTGCACCCATGTCAAACTGTCCACATGACACATCTTCAACCATGCGCTTTCTTTCCCTAATAGAACATTTACCCAAACATGACATGTGTGAATGAGTCTGTGAAAGACCATCTTCCATTCAATGAATTGATAAATTATTTTACATCGCAATTACCTTTTCATTTCATTTCTTTTTGGTATAGTTTGATGGGCAGGTCAGCGGTGATGTCAGATTTCACTGCGGTGAATCAAGGGAATGTGAGTAAAAATGGGAAGGATGCTGCATCTGCTTTGTGTTATCAGTGGTTCACAGACCGCCGGGATATCAAAGAACATTGCAGTGTGTGAGGAAAACATTCCTACATTGAATGCTTGTGCTTTGACGGCACTTTGGTAAGTGTGTTTCTTTTTTCATTACAGCACTGAATTAAAGGCTGGGGCTTATATTTTCACATACTTTTATTCCTAAACTCCTAATGCATGCCTCCATACACAAACTGAACGTTTAGTGAAACCAAAACAAAGTGGAGCCTTGACCCTAATGCATTCGTGTTCATTATTCCCTTGTGGTAACGAATGCTAACACCAACAAAGCAATTTCCTTATTCCATTCATGTTCAATTAAAAAAGCGGGGCTGACTAGATTAAGGGGATTTAGAAAGGTCACCCGACGAAACACCGGGACTGTGTCTGAGCATACATAATGCGTTTGCCCATTTGGCCGGGACCTAATCAGCTATTGGCTAAAAGGTAATCAATGCGACATCTGAGTCACGGGTCTCACGACGTGACCTCGCGAGCCTGACGTTTGACCTCCAGCACCGAACCGTCTCCTGAAATTCGTACATTTTCTAAACCTTACAATGGGGCCAGAGAGACTGCGGAGAGGAACCGATGAAGAAGAGAGGAGAAGAGGGACGGCAGAAGTTGGGATGTAGAAGGAGAGCAAATTGGATGAGGAGTAGACTAACAAGGTGCATTAGTCAGATTAGTACTCTAAAGTGTGATTTGTGAGACTAGCTATATGATGGCTAAGTAAAGGCAGCAAAACAAAAAGCTTTGACATAAAGAGAGAGATGTGAGGGGGGGGGGGGGGGGGGGGCTGAGATGTAGTGATCATTGGGCTGAGGGGCCCTGAACACCAACCTGTTCATTAATGAACGAAATCACAGTTGGTCACTTATAATTAAATATATTCTAAAATAAATTATATATATATAAATAAAGGGATGCCAAAATAAGAAAATAGAGAGTTGAGAATCATGGCAGAGATGGAGGAATAGCAATCAGAAACAAACAGAGAGATCATGAACATGACTTTAGCCTGCCCCCTTACCCCCAGGAGCCACTTAGACTGATGAAGAATCCATCCCAGGTGGATCGTTCACACACACCCCCACCGACACCCCCACTGTAATCCCAACAGGACCCCTGCAGCTCCCCCCCCCCCCCCCCCCCCCCCCCCCCCGTATGAGAAGCACAAGGAACCCAATGAACCACGTGCCACGTGGAATTACAAGGAAGCTCCTCACCATGAAACTAATATTAGCAACGTTTGAGGTACCATGCTGCAGAGTCAATGTGACTGAAGACAACTAAAATACTTTAGTCTAGATTCCTGGTTGTGTTAGCACTGAATATTGTTCTAATAGATTACGTCGTTAAAGTATACATCACATGTAGATTAAAGGTCCAGTCTTGTCATCTTAAAACACTTTGAACAACGATTCATCATATTTCCAACTGCGCAGATTTGTATAGTTGTGGCACAAACGGTTCAATCGGAGCTGTCAGAGTGAACGATCCACCATCTTGCGACATCGGGCCAGATGTGACATCTCCAGCCCAATTTAAATGCCAGCACTTTTGCACTCTTGCTAATTGTCTGGAAGAAAGGTCAACGGTTATTTGAAAGGAAACACATGGTGGCTGTTCATTAAACGAGAACCCGTGGCAAACGCTCTGTGCTTGATGGACTAGCGGCGAGAGTCAAGTATTTGACTCTTTCCTCAGGGTTTGAAGACGGTTTGAAGTGGCCATTTTGTGTGGTTGTTGGTGTTTATGTTGTCCTTAAGATAACATAGGATATAACTTTATTAATCCCGAAGGAAATTCTTGTGCCAGAGATTGCTATTTCTTTTTTTACAAACAACATAAGAATAAAAACACTTGAGTACTACATTTAAACACTTTAAATGTAGTTTAAAGTGTTTAAATGTAGTACTCAAGTGTTTTAAAGTGTAAGCATTTACCCCTTAACGTGTTTAAGGGGTAAATGCTTACACCAGTGCCTACAAGTATAACATGACATTGTAGTTCTTGTTGTTACCAGGAGGAAAATATGCTTTTATTTGTGTTTGTTGTTACGTTGGCTATTCACCTCAACACCAGCCTAGAGAAAAATCGAACAACCATTTAACTGATGTCTGACGTCCCTCTGGAAGTGAACTGCGGCCATCTTTGTTATTGTTTTTCGGGAAGGGACATAAGGGATGGTGGGTGTAGCCAAGTCTATTATTTTTTCTATTTTTTTCGTTTATCCCCCTTAGCATTATTAGTGGACAAAACAAGAAGGGGATGTGTCTGTCTGTCTGGCAGCGACTTCAGTCCACTCATTTTATTAAGTGCTTCCAGATGAAAGATGCCAATTTAAACGAGTGCACGCACGATTCCTTATCCTGTTCCCCTTTGTGCGTGTTTGTGTATGTGTGTGTGTGTGTGTGTGTGTGTGTTTGTGTGTGTGTGTGTGTGTTTGTGTGTGCGTGTTTGTGTGTGTGTGTGTGTGTGTGTGTGTGTGATTTGGGAATTATAAAATGGTGGCTGTCGACTCCAGTTTAAATCCACCTCCATTGTATGTGCATATGAGAAAGCAGTGTGTGCTACAGAACAATCACAGCTTTTTAGACACACAACACAGAAGATAATATATGAAATGTACAGAACGGGTATTTATTTCCCCCCGAGGCGGATACCCCTGAAAGTATCTGATTAAATGATTGAAATCATTTTGGGATTCACAGCGAAGCCAGACGATGGTAGCAGAGAGGATCCACATGCTTCAGGTGGAACAATTATTAAGAGATATGACGCTGGCCATATGTATACCAATATGACCATATGTGTGTGGGCGCACGTGAGCACAAACACACACATACACACTCATACACACACTCACACATATGCACGCACAAAGAGGCACCTATTTACACACACACATGCAAACACAAAGAGGCACCTACACACACGCACACACACACACAAAGAGGTACCTACACAAACTCACACACACACACACACTCACACATATGCACGCACAAAGAGGCACCTACACACACACACACAAACACAAAGACAAAGAGGCACCTACACACACGCACACACACACACAAAGAGGTACCTACACAAACTCACACACACACACACACACTCACACATATGCACGCACAAAGAGGCACCTACACACACACACACAAACACAAAGACAAAGAGGCACCTACACACACATACACACAGTGCAGGCTATCAGTAGATGGTGATTAAAGGTATGATGATATAAATATGAGCAGCAGCACCAATGTTGCCCTCTTCCTCTCCTCTCCTCCAGAAACCTAGTGGGACGATGTCCGTGATGAACTATTGATTCAGCTGCTCCTGTATTCAAGAGGGTGGCTCACACCAGACCTCCAGTCAGTGATGTTCAGCATATCCTCCAGGTCAACAAACACACAACACCACCACTGAGCCCACTGTCATGGTGGTGAAACCCAGGTACAACCCAGGTACAACCCAGGTACAACCCAGGTACAACCCAGGTACAACCCAGGTACAACCCAGGTACAACCCAGGTAGAACGTGTTGTGTGAAACACCATTTGAATGGGTCCCATTTGAATGGGTCCCATTTGAATGGGTCTGAATAATGGTGACGATATGCCTTTTCATATGCTGGGTGAGTTAATGCATTGAAGCACGGCGCAGTGATTAAAGAGATTGTATTTCAATAGTGGAGCACTTTTTCCACTAGCGGCCCCAAGAAAAAGAAACAACTTTTAAAAGATTGAAATCCTGAAAAAAGAAACATGTGCAAATTTAATTCATTCATTCCAAAAGCGAAGGCTGATATGAAAACTTTTACCTTTCTTTCAGATAGAGATCAGGAGGTCTGTTGTATTTCAATTGGATGAGAAAAGATTAGCCTTCAAAGCTCCATGACTTGTGCATTTGATGTGACAGTAAAGTGTGTTTTTTTTCTCATCGACAAAGCCCTTATAGACAAAACTTTTTATATATATATAAAAGCAGGAAGAAGGGGACTTCAAAGTATTGCTTTGACAGACCACAGAAATGTTCTCTGAATCTAAAGTAGCAAGAATAACCCCTTTGGGAAGGAAGATTTGATGTGGGGTTAAAATACAGAGGGAGTTGCTCCAAACAGTTTGTCTATCTCTCAGGAACGGAGCGAGAGTGAATGAAAGCACTGATCTCTATACGTAGTCACTTGACCAGTCCTTTAGAACTCCTCTCCTCGCTTCCATTCCTTCACTCCACTGGCAGTTACACATGCAAGGCCCTTCGTCTCGGATGCTAATGTACACTTTACCCTGTTTTCTATCCACACGGGATAACCGTGAACGGAGTATACATTAATATATCTTTCTACGGTATCTATCTGTCTATCTATCCCTCCATCCAGCCATAGATCTGTCTATTTCCATCCATCTCTCTATCATCTACATTTTCCATCAATCCATCTATCTATATTTTTAATTTAATTTTGGTGGTTTCATATTTTCCTGAGGTCGTAGCCCACGGAAACAAAACAAAGCGACCAGAAGGATCATCTCAGAGGGACCACTCTGTGCAACTGAGAGCCTCCTGCTCCATCGTACTGATAATTACTGTTAATGCTGTTGTTGTTGTTGAACTATTATCACGTCACGATATAATGATTAAACCACTGCTGTTATTGCTGTGCAAAAAAAGCATAAAAGTGGCTGAGATCAAAGAAAAAATGATGTCTTGTTTAATTCATACATTCATCAAGTATGTCTTCTACGTTGTCGGCACTAAAGCATCAGATGATCGCTCTGCGAGTTGTGCTGAGGAGGGCGTATTTGAATCGCAGATCCCGTTTTAAGCATACATTATAGGTCACTGAAAAGACCAGACTCCACTCTCATTGTAAATGCTGTAAACGGCTTCTGTAGTCTGGGTTATTCTGCCTTGAAATTCCTCAGATTGTATGTCACTGGTGGAGAGAGATAGGGAGAGAGAAAGCGAGCGCACAAGAGAGGGAGAGTGGGCAGAAAAAGTGAGAGTGCAAGGAAGAAAAGAAAGCAAGTGACAGAGTGCAAGGGTGACATGAAGTGAGAGAGATCGAGGGAGAGGAACACAGAGAGAGAGAGATAGAGAGATAGAGAGATAGAGAGAAAGAGGGCCAGGGAGAGAGAAAGACAGCCTGGGACACCAGTGCTATAGCTTGATTAAGAGCAGACATGGCATCTACGAGCTCAAACAATTACATCACAAGGCCCAGAGGACAATGGGGAACAAGATTCATCTCAGAGACCCCCCAAAAAAAGACCCATTTACAAAAAACATTGAAGTGATATTGAATTCATGGGGAGGGACACGATGCTCTTGCTCTCTCCCCAGGTGCCTTCACTAAGAGAATGTCAGGACGTGGACACATAGTCCTCTTTACTTTTAATTGTATAAATGTCCAAAAGAACCAGAGATCTGCAGGAGCCGGGCCCCTACAGAGGTGACCCCTCACAGTGTCCTCCATGTTTGGTTATGTCATGTCGTGCAAAGTGGACCGGTGGAGAGGTGGAGAGAGGACAGGAAGAGAGGAGAGGAGAGGAGAGGAGAGGAGAGGAGAGGAGAGGAGAGGAGGGAGGAGAGGAGAGGAGGGAGGAGAGGAGGAGGGAGGAGAGGAGGGGAGAGGAGAGGAGAGGAGGAGGGAGGAGGAGAGGAGGGAGGAGAGAGGACAGGAGGGGAGGAGAGAGCAGGAGAGGAGGGAGGAGGAGAGAGAGGAGAGGAGAGGAGGCGAGGAGGCAGGGAGGGAGGAGGGAGGAGGGAGGAGGAGAGGAGAGGAGAGGAGAGGAGAGGAGAGGAGAGGAGAGGAGAGGAGAGGAGAGGAGAGGAGAGAATAAGGGATGGGAGAGGTGAGAGGACGAGAGAGGAGATTGGAGAGAGGAGTGAGGAGGGGGGAGGAGGGGAGGAAAGAGGAGACAAGAGAGAAGAGAGGAGAGGAGATTTGAGAGGTGAGGGTAGAGAGGAGAGAAGAGGAGAGAGAAGCGGGGAGAGTTGAGGAAAAGGGGGGGAGAGGAGAAAGGAAAAGGGAGGGGAGGGATGAGAGGATGGGAGAGAGGACGGAGGAGAGGGGGAAAGAGAGAGGAGAGGAGCGTCGGGTGTTGCACTGTTGTTTACCTTGAAGGTGGAGCTTGCTCTCAGGGCTCTGCAGGAGGATGGAGCTAACCGAGTCCAGATTGTCGTAGCTGCTGCATCCCAGCGGGCCCGTGCGTGTCTCTGTCACCTGCCAGGGAATTAGAGCGTAAATGGAAGAGAAAACTTTGTTCACAAGGAGATGCTTAGCCGCATATGTGTGTGGATGGATGGGTGTGGATTTGTGTGTGTATGTTTGGGTGGCAGGGTGGGTGGGTGTGGGTGCGTTTGGATGGGTATGTGTGTGTGTGTGTGTGTGTGTGTGTGTGTGTGTGTGTGGGGGGGGGGGGATGGGTTGATGTGTGAGTTGATGGGGCTGTGTGTGTGTGTGTGTGTGTGTGTGTGTGTGTGTGTGTGTGTGTGGATGGCTGGGTGTGTGTGGAAGGGTGGATGTGTGTGGATGGGTGTGTGTGCGTTTTGTTTTTGTGTGTGTGCGCATGAAAGGGTTTATGTGTGTGCATGTGGATTTGTGTGTGTCAATATGCATGTGTGTGTGCGTTTCCCGATGTTCTATAGAAACCAATGGGATTTGGGCCCTGAACCCAAATACAAAGTCAACAAATGTCGCGCTGCAGTGAGACATAAAAGATGCATGCTCACACGCACACACACACACACACACACACACACACACACACACACACACACACACACACACAGACAAACACATCCCTTAAATTGAACAACCGCTACTAGATTTTAATGTGAGGTGTAATCGACTCAGAGTTGACTAAAAGCCTTATAAATGGTACTTTGCAATAGCACATTTTTTTACAAGACACATTTTATCCGTCCATCGGCGCAACTGCTTGATGGTGGTGATTTCTTTTAGGGCTCTTTTATAGGCGCTCTGTTGTCTAATAACAGAGATGAAACAAACATGGCTGTTATACAACCCATACGGTGGTCGTCTCATTACGTGTCACTGAATGTCACCTCGCTGGGAAGTGATCACTTTTAGCCGCCTATAACTCCAGTCGCCACCACACGCACCAAAAAAACAACCTAATTAGGTTTACCGAATGTGAGAAAGCTTGTCCGTTATTTTAACTACAGCACTCGAGGCTCTGGAAAGACAAACTTGTTACGAGAGAGAGTGACAGTGACAGGGAGAGTGAGAAAGAGAGAGAGAGAGAGAGAGAGAGAGAGAGAGAGAGAGAGAGAGAGAGAGAGAGAGACAGAGAGAGACAGAGAGAGAGAGAGACATTCCTTTAACAGGCTTCCTTCTCGTTTCCTTTGCTTAATGCTAATCGTATTAGCAAAATGTCAGATGACACACTACTCAGCAGAGGACATTAATAGCTAAATAAGAATAGTCAAAAGGTACTTCTCTCTGCATAAAGTTTTGTGGTGTCAGCACAAGCTTTCATCATGTATCTCAACTCATCCGATGTGTACGAATATCAAACAGCTTTTTATGTGGGAGATTCAATATTTTTCTTTCAGTAGATTAATCGCTTCCCTTTTCCACAACCGCTTAGCGCAAACACACTTAGCTCAAAACGAACAGCATTTGCAAAGCGGGAAATATACACGTTAAATGTTTACAAGGCAAAAAAAACACATCTGCGACAAATTCACCCTGGTCGGTGTCCACAGCACTGACTCAGACTGGAGTAGTCCCCGTACTCCATCGACAAGGCTTCTCAATCAATCTCCGATAGAGCCGCCATACGTACGCCCTCCCTCAGGAGGATTTCATCCAAACAAAAGCCCGATGCTGAGTGACATTGTGTCACCACACCGCTGTCGTTAACGTGGAACACACACCAGATGGCGTGATGACAAGCTGAAAAATAGAATTAATAACTACTGACAGATGTGTGTCTTACCCCACGTGTCGTAAGTCTGCTGGGGAGTTAAGACAGGAAACCCCAGAGACAGATGTGCAATCAATTGTAAAAATTAAAATAACAACAATTAACAAAACTTTGTCTATTTGTCAGAATCAGAGTACATGGCCTTTCACACATAGCTCCCGGTACGTTCTGGAACATTTCTGTCTTGCGCCCTGACACACATGGCATAGCCATGCCAGAGTAGACATGGGACGCCGTGGGACGGTCCAGCGGCTGACGGTAAGGCAACACTTAGAGACGCCATGGGACGGTCCAGCAGATGACGGTAAGGCAACACTTAGAGACGCCAGCCGTACTGAGAGAAGCTCCCTTATTTTGGAACCCGTCCAGTTTCAGCCATTCTTGATCAAATGAGTTTGCTTGCTAACAATAGAAGCTGTATTGATATTGTTATGGAGTAGCCCGTAAAGCATTGGCGCGTTAAGATAAATAGCTGCAGATTCAAAGACGTCCTCAGCGGAGGCTTGTGATTGGTTCGCTCGCTCCACGTGGAAGCGTCTTGAGTCCGACTGACAAAATCCTGTACGTGCCTCACCTGGCAGTGTTACTGGTTACTGGTTACTGGTTTCAGTCACAACACAGCCGTACCGGCAGTGACCCGGAAATGTTACCACGTCTTGAGCAGCCATATTGTCACGGTAGATTTCCCGGAAAATCGATCCCTGTTCCCATTCACACACGATCCCATGCAGGAAATCTACCAGGACTTTGCAGGGTCGGACTGCAGGTGTGACAGGGGCTTACTTTGTGTCACTTCTAAATGATCTTCTTAATTTAATTATATCTTTAACTGTAACCAAAAACAGATTTGAGTTTTCCTGTACGCAAGCCTAAAATTACATAATTGATCCTTGGCCATTAGTCGTTGATGTTTTGTGTGTTCTGTGCGTTCCAGATGGGTTCTGCAACATTGAAGATTCAGAACTAATGTGGACTTTCAAGCCCCACTTTGTCAATGACGGGGTTAGAGTTTTATTCCGGTGTGAAATAAAAGGCATAGCAAGGTTTATATTGTGTTAGCTTGACATTTAACTTCATGAGGTGGATTCAAAAGTTGTGTCCATCTATATGTCCCTGTTTACTGCTAGGACACGTTGCCATGGCAACGCGCCTACCCACACCCCCTTGGCTGTGAATGCGATAGCTGTGCTGGTGGTGCGCGCACTTTAAGTGCACGGTGAGCTCTGGTGAATCGTTCCGGTCCTGCACCGGTCCTGCACCGGTCCTGCACCGGTCCTGCACCGGTCCTGCACCGGGGCATCAGAGCTTGGATCGGCTGCAGGCTATACTTCCGCTCGGAACGTAGCGCTGAATGCAAACATCCCCTCTGACACCTCTAAAACAAAAAAAACTAAAAACTCTCAAATTGTCCCACACCGCACAAGATGAACAGGGTTTCATCCCTTCCCCTGTGGATATGGATAGATAGATTAGATAGATTAGATGCAGTGGTTCTGATCTCACGCAAACTAAAGACTGCTGATAGATCCGTCCCGGGGGGGCAGGGCTGGGGACAAAGGAGGTGCCAGGGAGGATAAGGAGGACGATCACAGACACAAACCGCATCTACGTCTTACACTTGCTCTGTTTTTTACCCAGAGAGAGAGAACTCCTTGAACTCGGTGTGCCTTTAAAGAAACAGGGTGGCTGATGCGCCAAAGAAAAGACACACACAAAAACAACCAAACAGTGGTTACAACGGGACATTTGAAAAAAGACTTCCTCCAAAACATAACCTCGGACTCCTCCGCTGTGCTACCGCGAAATGCACACCGCTGTTTAATGAAACTGCTCTAAAAAAATTATATTTAGCTAATTAACCCTGTATTTCAATACAAAGGCTGACATGCAGAGGCCGGGCGTGTGTGTGTGATAAATCAGCTAGGAACAGCTGTGCGTGCCTTGCAGCCAGAAACCTGTTCCAGGCCCGATGCGCAAAATTAGGTTCTTAGAACTGTAACCGGAACTGGACCTTTTTCTAATGGAAATTTCTGTTTATCTGAGACTTCTGTATGCATCTCCTAGTGCTGTTCCTGCTGCAGAATGCAAATTGCTAGTCTGCGTAGAGATGTGTGTTTGTGTGTGTGTGTACTTAATTTCACTCTTCATCGACTTTCCATCTCTTGAATTTAAAGGGAATCATAATGATTTCAATAATCATGTGTCATACAACTTTTGATGGTTTATGATTTAATCACATTTCAGGGGGGTTTTCCTCAAAATAAAAACTGTGTTGAATGTGTTCCCCTAAACAAGTGAAAAGTCCCTACAAAGTGTAACAACGGACTAACAGATCCAGTTTGTGACAAGACCCCAACAAATATGTCCTTAAGTCCCAACGCTTTCATTCTCCCTAAACTACACAGAGCCAATCTGCTCACTTACATTTAGGTTATGTCTCCCAGCAGATGCTTTGTCCTAAGCAACATACAAGTGAGGAAAAGTAGCCAGGCTCCTGGAAAAATCCATTACCCCCAAACCAACCCCACGCTCACTACAACAACCCATTATTTGATTATCTGCATTATATTCTGTATTTTGCACAACATTTTATTCATACATTTTTTGCACTACCACCGTGGCTGGTACCACCACCACTTGAACACTTGTATTGATGTTGCTACTTATTATGTAGTAGTATTACTTACTTTGTTATTGTGATCTTGTATTGATGCTGCTATGTGACTGTTGAGGATCCAAGCCTAAGAATTTTACTCTTGCGTACTTGTACGTTAAGATGTAATAAAAGCGACTCTGATTCTGATTTTGATTCTGATTAGAGTGCATCAACTACAACCAATTCTGAACCAATGGGTGCAGAGTAGTACTACTGCGTAGCGTCCCCAAACCCTGGGGGGCAGGATCGTCCAGCGGTTACGATGTTTGACTCCCCAAAGAGAAGAAACCCTGAGTGAGGACTGAATAACCGATACATCCCGGACACACAGAGACGGCTCAACAAAGTGCATTCCAACTCCACCGTAAATCACTAAAAGCTCTCACACATCTTGCCGTTATGACCATCACCTGCTCCTCCACACTGTCCCACGGACTGCCAAGAACACGGAGTTTAAAGCGCTCTTGGTGGCCCTTGGCACAAGGGCCACTGCTGAGCGTCCAGATTGATTACAGAGCCAGCCTGGCCTGTCCCTCGTTCCTCACCTATCGCCTCCTAATCTAGGATCCAGCGGGCTCTGCTGTAGCAGCACTTCTGGGCGGAGACAGCACAGAGCCCGGGCCGGAAACCAAAAGCTGAAAGGGACGGAGGTACACCTTGTTTTAGATTTTCTCACGGAGGTATTCTACCGAAGAAAACTCATTTTAAGTGAGCGGATGAAGCTTTCAGAAGTGCATTTAAAAGGATGTATTTTCATACATGCACAGTTTACATGGTGTTGATTTAAAACCTTTACAAAACCCTTTTTTCTGAGCACATCAGTGTCCAGAGAGGTTCTTTTAATTTAGCTTCCCACCGGGAAAAGTTTACTTTTCTCTTTATTTTTTTTTTACAAAGTTTGTATTCACCGTTTACAGAACTCTGGCTCCAGCAACATGATTGGTCGAAACAAGTAAGAAGAAGACAGTAAAACACTGTGTTCCCCCAGATTTGAGCTCGTCTGCCAACAGACTTTGAGACACAAACCAAAGTCCAATTTGTGAGACTAGACGGCTCCTGACAGAACTCTCCAGTCCATCTCGTTGGCTCTGCTGCTTGATGTTGATGCCGCTTATAAATGAATCATGTCTTTTTTTAAAAGGAGGGGGAGGTCATGTGAAAGTGTGGCGGATTGAATATTTGTCCTTGTGATGTCATCAGGGACGGTCCGTCAACTTCTGTTAAAAAGAAATGGGGGTCAAAAACGGAAATATGTGCAATAAGAGCAAAAGTGTACTCACATAAGTGTGTGTGTAAAAGTTTTGTACATGCATGCACACACACACACACACACACACACACACACACACTCCTGTGGTAGGGGTAAATATATATTTGTATATATATATATACCCCTACTGCAGGTGAGTGCATGTGTGTGTGTGTGTGTGTGTCCTTTGGTCAGAGTCACTTTAGCTCGCAGTGATTTATTATTCCCCAACGGTGAGGAGACACACTCTGCTTTCTAGGATTAGAAGTTGACCCCCCCATGCAATCACCATGACCTTGGAGGAGAGGTAGTCATGCTCTCTCTCTCTCTCTCTCTCTCTCTCTCTCTCTCTCTCTCTCTCTCTCTCTCTCTCTCTCTCTCTCTCTCTCTCTCTCTCTCTCTCTCTCTCTCTCTCTCTCTCTCTCTCTCTCTCTCTGCAACTCTCTCTCTCAGCAACTCTTTCTTACTCTCTCTGTCACTCTCTCTCTCTCTGTCTCTTTCACACACTCTCCCTCCCCCCTCTCTCAGTCACTCTGTCCCTCTCCCCCTCTCTCTCTTTCATTCTCTCTCTCTCTATATGTGTTGTGTGGCTCAATATTCAAATGTAGCAGCAGAACGTAACAAAAACACAAGGAGCAATCAAAGCGACTGAAGTGGGCCAAGTGGGATTTAGAGGATTCGGATTATTAAGCAGAACATAACGCTTCAACTCCACTGGGGGCAAGCGGCACACTGTGGCACCGTAGTATCCTCGCTGTCTGCAGGCACGGGGGCAGATCATCAGCTCGTCTGTGTGTGTGTGTGTGTGTGTGTGTGTGTGTGTGTGTGTGTGTGTGCGTGCGTGCGTGCGTGCGTGCATGCGTGCGTGCGTGCATGCTTGCGCGTGTGTGTGTGTGTGTGTGTGCGTGCGTGTGTGTGTGTGTGTGGGTGTGTGTGTGTGCGTGGGGGAAGTAGGATGTGTTTGTGTGGGGGGAGGATGTGTGTGAGTGTGTCTGTAATGAAAACATTACATGTACATGTAACAGATTATAAATAAAATAAACAAATAGAGTCAACTAGAACAGTTTAGTTTTTTTGCAAGCCAAGCATTTAGGAATGAAAGCAAACAATTGCAATTGCTCGGATGGTTTTAACAAAACTAGAGTGAATGAATGAATGGATTTGGCCGTACAGTCCAGCACTGATGCCTGTACAGAATGAGAAAGTTACAGGCTAATGTCCTGGACCTTTGTTATGAAGATCAATACACTCTGAGTGTATGGTCACCCGGTATCTGTGCATAATGTGATACGATATGCACAGTATATTTCCACTAAGACACGGTGTATGGACGAGGAAGTGGATTCATCAGGAGTCTCTCCACAGAGTCTCTTCTGATCCAACATCATCTCATCCCTCGCCTCCTTAATGACTTGCTATTCCTGGAAATGACTAGAATACCCAGACGCAGCAACGCTACCCAGATCTCTGAAGGCACACACATGTGTGTGTGTGTGTGTGTGTGTGTGTGTGTGTGTGTGTGTGTGTGTGTGTGTGTGTGTGTGTGTGTGTGTGTGTGTGTGACAGAATGGTGGTTCTGTTTGATGTGAGGAAGGAAGGCCTGAAGTAAATCAACTCCCGTAGGGACAGAAAGCACGACAATTTAGATAAATGTAGGTCTCTTGCATATACAGTATATATACATACTATGTGTTCTTCGATATTCTCTGTCCTTTGTTTGTCATTCTCTTTTATGTCATGTTTTGTGGCTGTCCTGGGGATGGTGCACATTTTTATATATATATACATATACAGAATAAACATTACACAGTTGGAATAACACCTTTTTAGTAGATGCATTGTCCATACGGATGTCTTTCCCCAACCAATTTCACAAGACAGTGTCCCAGCGCTAAGTTTCAAAGCCTAAAACTGACTGATGATAGCATACACTAGGCTAATTGCAGGGCTAATTGTTTAGGCTACTGAACGCAAACCACTGCAGGTGAACATGCCAGGCCTGAATGACAGAGACAGACTACCTCATTAGAGTACAGACAAGGAAATATAACATAGAAATAACATAAACATATTACAGTCGCAATATGTAACATTTCAACTAGCTCAAAGCTTACACAAACCAGACATATCTGTAGTCAATGCTTATCAACAGTGATTTCAATAATGTTATCAATAAAATCACATCCTGTAACTATCACATTCGATATATTATACAAATACAAAATGCTGGCCAGCCTGTAGCTCTCTCTTTGGTTCCAAGATTCTTACCATTGACATCCTAAACCCCTCCCACTCAACCTAAACCCCTCCCACTCAACCTAAACCCCTCCCCCTCCCCATAAACCCCTCCCACTCACGCCAGCCGAGCTACGCTAGTTCTCGTCACACAGGTGCACGAGAACCATTTGAAGTGGACAGAACATTCAATCAAGAAATTGAGTTTTTTCCAAGTCTGAAAGTTGCCCGCCTACTAACTGGGAGGGAGTCAATCTTACCCATTGCGACTTTAAACGAATGGAGAATCGATACGACCAGGCAGTTGAGTGGAATCGGGGTCACATGCTATACACCTATACGGCCCCGTGTACGTGAGTCTTCTTCCGTGTGACATGTTGTCAAGGAAACGTACGGCGACACATGCAAATAAGCACTTGGTCGCTTCGCATGTCCTTCAGCAAACAGCTATGGCAGGTCTCTGGGAAATGAGGTGTCAAGCAGGGGAAACAATGCCTCACCCCTCTCTCTCTCCCTCTCTCTCTCTCTCTCTCTCTCTCCCTCTCTCTCTCTCTGTCTGTCTCTGTCTGTCTCTGTCTGTCTCTCTCTGTCTCTGTCTCTCTCTCCCTCTCCCTCTCTCTCTCTCTCTCTCTCTCTCTCTCTCTCTCTCTCTCTCTCTGACATTGATTCGGTTTTTTCAATCAAAATACAAACCGTTTCACATACAAAGAAATCGAGTTTATCCGATATTAAAAATCGTGTTGCATTGGTAATAGAACGTTGAGATCTTTTTAAATTGCATTGCTCTGTTGTTTGTTGATGTTGATGTGGTTGCAAGGAGGAGTAAATCATTTACCCTCATAACCGAGAGTGGCTGAGGAAAATTAATTTTTGACAAAGCATTTATGGAAATGTTGGCCAATGCAGCAGGCCTTGTTCAGTGAGGAGAGGAGGGCGGTGATTGGCTGGTGCGTCCCTCCATCCACCTCTCTGCAGTAAGGACAGGAGGGCCTGCGTTTACATCCATTTTCAATTCTTCTTAAGTGTTTCCACGCTTTGCTTTCCATGTGCTTATCTGCTATCCAATTACAATCTGATCACTCAAGGGATTAGGTTCACCTTAAGACAGAGGACACACACACACACACTCACACACACACTCACACACACACACACACACACACACTCAAACGCAAAGACATTCACGTACACTAAAAACACACTCGCATGCTTGTACGCAGGCATGAATTGTTTTAACAAACACACACACACACACACACACACACACACAACCGTGTTGCCAGATCATCAGGAAATCTGCATAGTGAGCCCTGCTGTAAAGCAGCCCCCAGTGAGTGTGTGTGGGAGAGTGACCTTGGGAGTCAGCAGCTCCATGATCACCGGTCGCTACAGATGTCCATGTGGACGACAGCTGGTCTGAAGAGTCCTACAAACTAAGAGTGGTGTATGCAAACACAGAGACATTGTAAAGCTCTCTCTCTCTCTCTCTCTCTCTCTCTCTCTCTCTCTCTGTTTCTCTTGGTCTCTCTCCCTCAACTACCTATCTCTTGCTCTCTCATATCTCTCCTCTCTCACTCTCTCTCTTGTTCATCATCCCTATCTCACCTCTCTCCCTCCCTCTTCATTTCTCGCTGTGTCTACCTCCCATTGTGTGTGTGTGTGTGTGAATGCTCATGCATATTACTCATAATTAGCCAAGAGAAAACCAAGGCAGCTCTGACAATTGCATTTTGAATAAAAATAAATCCATATTAAAACACTTAATTAATAATCCTATTTCTACACAGAAACAAAACTCCACAGGAGATGAAGAAAAATAAAAGCATGTTGCTTTCATATAGATTTAATAATATAAATGATAATAGTTATGGTACATTAATATGCACAGTGAATAAAACGTTAAAATGTTAATACAAATATTGTATGTGATGTATACAGTAACACAAGTAAAGTTCAACATAACCACAAAACGTATTTGCATTCACTCACTGCATTAATATCTACAGCATATTCATACACACACTTTGTTGACATGTACTGAGATGTAATAAACTACACAATAAAATACAAATTCTTCTAACCTCAAATTCCTGTTTCCTATCAGCACTCTGCCCAGTAGTTTATGTTTAGAAGCTTGGTGAGGCAGCATTGTAATTTGTTTGTCGCTAATTCAATTTTGATTGTATGCTTCTGATTGCTCTCAACCTCGCTTGTTAGTGTCTTTGCCGAATGACTGCTGTGTGGATGCCTTAGCAGGCTTGGACAACAGGAAGACGGCCATCCGTGTGTGTGTGTGTGTGTGTGTGTGTGTGTGTGACTTTCCCTCTCTCTTGGTTACACAGCAATCACTCATGTAGCTTTAATTATGTCCAGTCGCCATGACCACTCAATCACATGATACATGTGGCAGCATACACACCCCCAACACACACACACACACACACACAAATGTGACATCTGCAAAACATTGCATATTAACAACATGTACACACATACATTCATGCACACGCACACACACACACGCACACACACGCACACACACACACACACACACACACTTTTATTAGTACACCTGTTCAGAGCGTCACCCCTCCTGTACGGTTCTCTTGGTTCCATTACCGCTATCTGGATTCGTCATCGTCATGCTTTTAATTTCCCCTTTCCCACTACAGTCGGAGCCACCGCCACACTGCATTACCAGCAGTGGCTAGAGGCAGGCAGAGAGAGAGCCATGAAGAACGCCTGACGCAGGACTGGAGGACATGCAGTGGGTCTGGGTGCCGTGTGAAGGGGCAGGCTCTATTCCTGTGCTTAGCTGAAAGGGCAGCACTGTGACTGCACGAGTAAAGAGAAACGCGTGAATAGACGAGTACGGGGAAGGCTTGAAATAAGGGATTTGTTTTGTAATGAAATCTGAGATTTTAAACACCCTTTTATTTGGAGAATTGGAGTTTGTTACTAGAGATGGCATCTGGAATGGTTCTCCTTAGTGTCTTTTTATTTAATTTGGTTTTTGGATTCCCTTTATAGTTGGAACTAAACTCCAATTTAGAAGTAGAGACTTTTGCGTATGCCTGTGTGGGATTTATAGTATAGAATAGCAGCATATCATAAAACAATATATTGGTTAAGGATTTATACTTAATCCAAATGAATGAAATGGAAAAAATAAAAACTCAGAGGGGAAATCTATTCCTCAAAACTCCACACTAAACCCAAACAGATATGGATTTCAATCTTACTTCCTAGCAAGGAAAAAAAAGGAAAGCTTTTTTTTCTTCTATATTTGTGTTTTCTCTTCCTCTCTCTCTCTCTCTATCCGGTGATAAAAATTCTGCCCTGCAAAGCATGTCTGGGAAGCCATATTGAATCAATAGCAGAGGAGCGTGGCTCTTGTTAGAGGTAGGAGCTACACTCACTCTCTCTGGCAGACGGTGCTTTGTTTGCACATTCTGATCGCCGTCTGTCTGCCGAGCTACCAGACCAACGGATGGCTGTACTCTGCTGTTGTCGTCCTAATGCATTCTTTAGAGAGAGAGAGAGAAAGGGAGAGAGAGAGAGAGAGAGAGAGAGAGAGGGAGAGAGAGCTGGAGAGAGACAGAGAGAGACAGTGAGAGAGAGAGAGATGGACAGAGAGAGAGAGAGAGAGAGAGAGAGAGAGGGCGAGAGAGAGAGAGCTGGACAGAGAGAGAGAGAGAGAGAGAGAGGGCGAGAGACAGAGAGCTGGACACAGAGAGAGAGAGAGAGAGAGAGGGCGAGAGAGAGAGAGCTGGACAGAGAGAGAGAGAGAGAGAGAGAGAGAGAGAGAGAGAGCTGGAGAGAGACAGAGAGAGACAGAGAGAGACAGAGAGAGACAGTGAGAGAGAGAGAGAGATGGAGGAAGAGGAAGAGGAGGCGGGAGAGAAGTTTACCGTTAAGACTAGATTTGTGGGGGTTATCATATTGTGGACAAGCATACACAACCATTACGGAATAGATGGAGGGCTGTGGAGGTTCATCTAAACGGACAGCTGTCCCAAATACACTTTGAAATCGATCCTTGCCATCGCACAGCTGGACAACACTGTCGAAGATTTCGAAACGTTCTGTTTTTGTTTCGTTTTTTCAGGCGAAATGTTTATCATGCCTCGGTAAGCGTAATCTTTTTTTCTCAGATGGCATACTATCTCTCACAGTGCCGTCGTGTGCGGTGAGTTCTTGTTTAAAGACGAATCGACAAAAAAGTCAAGCTTCGGGAAGAGCAGGCCTATCAGCGAGAGGGGACATCATTTAAATAATTACGAAATAATAACCAAAACAGCGATGTCTTTTAATGATGCCAACAGTGCACCGCGCACCCAACCATCAATTTAACAAAAACCACCCAAGCGTGAATTTACAAAGTTGAATTGCTTTTGTCAGCGAGATGTTTCAGCAAATGCAAGAAAACAAACAAGTCCCTTTGCATCTTTCGATGAGTCTTCCACCCCGTGCTCGGCACAAATGGGCTTTTTAAAAGAAGCGTGTCTAGAACACTGATGCAAACGGGAAACCACCGCCCGGTTCATTTCAATTACAACTCACCATGTAGTGGCCCAGGTTTGATTCCCAGCTGTGGTCCTATGCATTGTCATTCCCCCTCCTCTTCCTCCCACGTTCCTGTCTCTCTTCACTGTCCTGCCCATGAAGGCACAAAAATAAATATATATACTAATCTGAAGGACCACTCATACTTTACCAGTGCCCTTAAATAACCCATTTTTCTCCACACAAAGGAAAGGCAGAGGGGTTCCAGACACTTTGGCCAGAGGCGGTGAGACACTGTGTGAGTGTGTGTGTATATGTGTGTGTGTGTGCATGTGTGTGTGCGAACATGTACGCTATGAGTGTGTGTGTTCCTGTGCCCTCTTCTGCGTGTGTATATGCATGCACGTATATGTGCGAGTTTGTGCATGTGTGCGAGTTTGTGTATATGTGTGTGTGTGTGTGTGTTGGCGCACATATCCTCCTTCAGAGTCATGGGTCGGTTTTTGATCCCTGTGTTGCTGCACCAATGTCAGCTGTAAATCATATCACCTAATGGGATTGGTTTAACATTGACTAATTAGTCAGGGCGAGCGAGGCCATTTTTAAATCACCTCCAGTAGGCTTGGGGACCACACCCTATGAGACCACAGTTCCTAACGTCTTTCTTCATTTGCGTACAAGCTGTCTGCAAAGCATCCATCATTTATGAAAATATATATTACAAAGAAATGAAAATATATATTACAAAGAAATGAAAGTATGAATTCTTTGAAGTTTTGTCATTTGGCAGGATGGTATCGTCCTAACAGGATGGTATCGTCCTAACAGGATGGTATAGTCCTAACAGGATGGTATAGTCCTAACAGGATGGTATCGTCCTAACAGGATGGTATCGTCCTAACAGGATGGTATAGTCCTAACAGGATGGTATCGTCCTAACAGGATGGTGAGAGTGTCCCAGCCGAGACAAAGGCCCTGGGCCCCGTTTATCTGGGACCCCGATGTTTGAGGTCTCCCTGAAGGCATCCTTCAGCAAAATGTGTAAACCCTCTACCTGCTTATTAATGACCTGTATCACTGACCTTTAAAAAGACCAAGTAAGTCGCTCGAATACAAGTGTCTGCTTAACGACTTAACAGTAAAGACTAAAGAGTAATTTTGCAATTTAGCAGACACACAGGTGAAGCTAAGAACAACCCAAGCCGAATTTGCATATATAATAATGCATCACTAACCCTGAACCTTAGCATATTAATGCATAGCTCTTAATGCTAAATGTGTGTCAAAGCAATGTGATGGGCTCCTCATCGTTAGGCTTATTACTCTAATATTATTCCGTCACTAATAGACATGAACGATGTGTGGCATCTGTGACCTTTAATGTCATGGGGAGGGGTGGGGGGACTTTGGGAGTCAATGACCAATCACAATGTAGCATCGTCCAAACAGCCAATCTCTCATTGCAATTTTCTTCTTTCTGTAATGACATACTTGTTAGATCACTTAACTTGACCTCTGTATCCATACAAACACACACGCGCGCACACACATAAAAAACACTCAAACACACACACCCACTTTCTGCCAGCATTAGTTGCCTTGGTTGCCCGCCATCTCATTTGGTGATTTACCATCACATTGATTTCAGCTCATCTCCTTTTCCTCTTCCTCTCTCGGATGGAGTGTGCCCCCATGTATTAGCTCCATCACCACCACCACCCAGAGGAGGACCCTACCCCACCCACAACGAGGACACAGCCAGCCCACTCAGCTCTTTGGAAAGAGATACTGAGATGTGATAAGGAGCATGCACTCTGTAGATCCACTAGCGTCCCCCCACCCATCTCTCTCTCCGAGAAACTCGAGAGTCAGCGTCCGCCGTCACCTTCGCTTAACTTTCTCACACTTGACTTCCTGGGAGCCAGGAAGTCAGGACTGCCAGAATCCCTCCACCCACCTGTCACTCACAGGAGAAAACACACAAGAGGCCCCCTCTCTGTCCTGTCCGAGGGGCCTGGGGGACGACGACTGCATGTATATATTTCTGAGTGATGTATGTGTCTATATTGGCTGAGCAGTTTTGAGCGAGAGGTTAAACTGCAGCACTGCCTTCTGTAGCTTTGTGCGGGTGGTTTGTTATTCATTCGTTTTCCTTTTAAGTTGTGTGAAGAAATTCTGCATATTATCGATGTGCATTATTTATTTCACCGGGAGGAGAGTTCATGGCGCCATAAGCAACGTCGTCGATTTGGCTAACTTCCTGTCCGTGTTCCCAGTTCCTCCTTCCCAGTATGAACGAGCAGCGATCTGGTCCTCAGCCGCTAACGATAGCAGACGTAGCAGTGATGTGTTTTACTCTGCGTGTTTGGTTGTGCAAGCCCTTCCTGGGAGCGTCACCTGTTCCACCACTGTCAGTCAACACTGAAATCCTGAGGCTCCTGATTGGATAAAGTGCGTATGGGACACCAACATATTTTCTCCGGTTTGCTGCAGAGCAGAGGGATTGGGAGAGTCATGTAACTGACCAAACGTTCTTTATTGGTGATGGCTGTCGGAATATAGATATTAAATATACAGATAAACAGTGCTAACAGAGCTTTGACCATTACTGTTACATACATGTTACTTGTTTCATAAATGAAAACATAACCTTCAGGACCTTAAAAAACCAACTTCATAATCTTGATCTATCTCTCAATTCTAAAGCAGGGAAACAAACCGAAGAAAAGCGTACGTTAACACAAAACCATCTGCTGTTTCTCTAAACTATGCCTCTGTGATCTATAAGTTTCATGTCTCATGCATAACGTTTCATTATGCATGAGAGCAATATTATGTGCTTGCATTTTTATCTAATATGTAGCTGAAAATGAAAATGGCAGGATATTGTTTACCAACATTGAAATATGCATACATGTACCAATACTATGATGTTATGAAACAGACCTTAATATATATGGCCCAGTGTTATGATGTTATGAAACAGATCTTGATATACATGACCCAGTGTCATGATGTTATGAAACAGACCTTAATATATATGGCCCAGTGTTATGATGTTATGAAACAGACCTTGATATACATGACCCAGCGTTACAGACCTTGATATACATGGCCCAGTGTCATGATGTTATGAAACAGACCTTGATATACATGACCCAGTGTCATGATGTTATGAAACAGACCTTGATATACATGACCCAGTGTCATGATGTTATGAAACAGATCTTGATATATATGGCCCAGTGTCATGATGTAATGAAACAGACCTTGATATACATGACCCAGTGTCATGATGTTATGAAACAGACCTTGATATACATGACCCAGTGTTGTTATGAAACAGACCTTGATATACATGACCCAGTGTCATGATGTTATGAAACAGACCTTGATATACATGACCCAGTGTTATGTTATGAAACAGACCTTGATATACATGGCCCAGTGTCATGATGTTATGAAACAGACCTTGATATACATGACCCAGTGTCATGATGTAATGAAACAGATCTTGATATACATGACCCAGTGTTGTTATGAAACAGACCTTGATATACATGTCCCAGTGTCATGATGTTATGAAACAGACCTTGATATACATGACCCAGTGTCATGATGTAATGAAACAGATCTTGATATACATGGCCCAGTGTCATGATGTAATGAAACAGATCTTGATATACATGGCCCAGTGTCATGATGTTATGAAACAGACCTTGATATACATGGCCCAGTGTCATGATGTTATGAAACAGACCTTGATATACATGGCCCAGTGTCATGATGTAATGAAACAGATCTTGATATACATGTCCCAGTGTCATGATGTTATGAAACAGACCTTGATATACATGTCCCAGTGTCATGATGTAATGAAACAGATCTTGATATACATGACCCAGTGTTGTTATGAAACAGACCTTGATATACATGGCCCAGTGTCATGATGTAATGAAACAGACCTTAATATACATGGCCCAGTGTCATGATGTAATGAAACAGACCTTGGCCCAGCGTTACAGACCTTGATATACATGTCCCAGTGTCATGATGTTATGAAACAGACCTTGGCCCAGCGTTACAGACCTTGATATACATGTCCCAGTGTCATGATGTTATGAAACAGACCTTGGCCCAGCGTTACAGACCTTGATGGCGTTGGTGGAGATCTGGATCTCGTGCAGCTTCCTCATGGTCCCGTCCCGGTCGATGAAATAGGAGGACGCCAGCTGATGCAGCGCCTCCACGTTCTGCGTAGCGTTGGCCAGCTTCCTGTCCAACTTGTTCTTGGCCATGTACATGGTGAGCGCCTCTTCCCCTTGGGAACGGGAACAACATTTTTACAACATCACCGTTGACAGACGATACACTTATGTATACATACAAGTCAAACTCAGCTGGCGTAAGAGAAATATACAAGGCTTATTATCTATGGTGTTTTTCAACGATGGCAAGGATACACATATTTGAGTTAATCAGGTATTGTTAGATGTATAGTATTTGATAAGCTACAAGTTGCTAGCTAGTGACCAGAGCAGTATCCTTTTGATTAGATATATTGTTGCTACTTCTTAGTATTTAGTTATTTAGCATATGTTTTTATCCAAAGAGACTGTCATTTTTCTATTAGATGCATGTCATTGAGCAACAACAATATATTTTTGGCAAATACTTTTGGCAAAGTGTGAGGGAGTCACAACAGGCTAAATGTGTCCAACGTTACAAACACAACGATAAAGAAAATGCCTGTCATGTTAACACTTCATCCACACCTTTTAAAAAGGTTGTAATTGTACACACACACACTTTCCCTCCGTCAAGAAACCAGACGACAAACCAAACAAATCCCCCAGCAACAAATAAATTCAGAAATACAATTTCCCAGCATTGACCTCCCCGTAACATCCGTCACTGTAAGTGTTCCCTGTGACTCCGCTTCTCAAAAGGTCAATGCTGTACGGCGATGGGAAGGCCTCCAGGAGCCCGACACGTGTGTTCACACGCACCACAGTGACCCAATACTCTGACCCACAGCGATGCCGCGGGATTGGTCGGTTATACCTGGTGCTGACCGTGACCGGAGGGGGGGGGGGGGGGGGGGGGGGGGGTGCTGTGAGCTCAAGCAACACCCTCCACCATCACGGTGACGTGTCCTGGGGGAGGGGGGGGGGGGTAAAGTTACTCACATGCTCTTGACTAGCTGTACAAGGATAATGGCTCTGCATTAACTCTTGGGCAGAGGTCATCTTTCGCCCCCCCTCACTTGCACCCTATTATAGCTACAAAGGTCCTCTACAGCAGGGATTCTCAACTGGTGGGTCCCACTTATTGGTCGTCAGGGCATTTTGAGTGGGGCGCAGAGCATTAGCCAAATATTTATCTTTAGAAAAAAGCACATGAATTAACTACGTTCCTCCATTTCTAGCCCCAATTGTTGAAGCTTTTTGTTGTCTTGATGCTTCAAACAGTACATTAAGGCATTGTTGATTAGGGTTGTATTGCAATATTGGTAAAATGTTGTACCTTTTCTATTTGGGTCGTGACTTAATGACTAATGACGCATGTGGGTCCTGAGGCTGGTCCAGTCTACAGTATGGAAGGTGAACTCACATATGTTAGTTACCCTTTACAATCAAGGGTAAGAAACGACCTTCAATATTGACTGTGCACGATGCATCATCTTCGTCATTTAGCAGACGCTTGTATGCACGGTGACTCACAGGGGACTCGAGACACAAGTCATTAATGAACGGGTAGGGGTTGGGGGCTTCTTGATCCCTTCAGGGTAGGCTGCTGACAACGGGGAACCTTTCGAGGCTGGGTCTCAAACACCCTAGCCAGGACACCGTTCTCTGGGCGGTTGAATCACGCTGAGGAAGGGCCATTTTCTGTCAAACATCGCGGGACACGGTCTCTACCCCCGACCAGGTGGCGTTCCGCCCGGGTGCATTGATTGGACGGTGTCATAAAGGCATGTTAACATCGTTCACGTGATCTTGGGTGAAATCCTGCCGCTGCCGTTTTCATGGCTGTAGATCGCTGTTATGCAGGGGCACTGTTTTATGGACCACCCTAATGAAATAATGCATGTTGATGGATCTGGAAAAGGACAATTCAGTGGACAATATTGATTAACTTGTATATCATTAACACAATTTCACCGCTCAGGGCTTTTTGTGCTTATGAGTGTGTGTGTGTGTGTGGGGGGGGGGTGTATGCGTGCGTGTGTGTGTGTGTGCTTGCGTGTGAGAAGGGCCGATAATGTGGCCCTGTGTTATGCCTTAAGAGGGTGCTATGTAGGAGTGCACAACAAAGAACTGGGAATAATCTCGGGAAATGATGCGTTCCACAAATCCAAAGGGCTCCTGTGCCAAAAGATGTACAGCACTAAAATAAATGGAGGCGTTTTTTCGGGACTAAAGAGACAACCACCCCTCTGTGGCCGCACGGTGTGTGCGGCGTTATAGACCACGGTCTTCATCTTCCTCGTCTTCCCATTCGAATGCTCATGTGGCCCTACCCTGCTATATGGAACAGTGTTTTTAATGGCCCGTCCCGAGATTAAAATGACAGACTCCTGGGTAAGCTACATGCCCTAAAGGTGTGTGCTCCTAGGTGGGCTAAATGCACAGCTTAGGAAAGAGATAAAGAGCAATAGTGAGAGTATAATATAGTGAAAATATATATCTTTAGATATTATGCTCTGATTATGGATATTTGTATTATTGTTGTTGTGACATTATCATTGATAGTATTAATATTACCATGGTTTGGGGTGATAAATAAAAAATTTTGTTCTACTTTTTTCACCAGCACATATTCATCCTATGTATACATGACATGATGGTGCTACACCAATCTTGTTATCCCGGGTTTGGAAAGCTTTCATTCGACGTTACCAACAATATTCCTCCTCAAATATAACATTTCTTCTTTCACTGATTAGTGTCTCTGGGTGAGAACCCTTGCAGATCCGTGTGTGTATGATCTTGCAACTCGAGACCCATCTGCACGTCACCAGTCCACGATGTTCCCTGTTCCACAGCGAAGATGAATTATTTAAACCAAGTGTTTTGACATTCAAGTGAACCTCCGGATTTAGGAGAGGTAGAAAGGACAGCGGTTTCTTCATCTGTTAACAACGTTAAGCTTCACTGCCTCCGGTAATGTATCACTGTTGAAGGAGCTAACGTGTATTAAAAAATAAAAATAAACTTTCATTATTATTAGACTTAGAAGATTAGCCAACTAAAAAGGAACAAAAAGCAGACATTTTCTTTTGGACACGGATTAAAGCTGAAACCTCCATGACTAAAAACACCCTTAACATGCTCAACAGAAATGTGTCTAGACTAGGATTAATATGTGTTTGGAAAACAGATGAACAGACACAGTACCGTCTGAGTTGAACTTCTGGATTCAGTGCAAGTCTCCGTAGCAAAAAGAAGTGATGCAATTACATCACATATTGCAAATGTTTACATTTGAAAATAGATGACCATTGATCAGAGCCCCGATGTGAGGGATGGCGCATTAGGGATATAACCACACAGAGTGTCAAGACACATCGATAGCCCCATACGGCTCATGCTTCTCTGCTTCAAAGAAAACTCATCTGACCAAACCACAGGCTTCCGAGGCACCCAGTTATCCATCAGTGATGTTTGGTGATTCCAGACTCTCGCTCACTGGGACATTTTCTATCCATGGATGCACATAATGGGATATTACGATTTACTACAACGATTCAGGCATTTGCCAGACGCTTTCATCCGTGGGGGCCCTGCGGTGAATTCAGACACAAGTCATTATTGAGCTGGTCGGGGTGTTGGCACCTTCCACCAGGACGCCTACAGGTAGACTGTGGAGAGTAGGGGATCGAACCCAGGGCCTTTTCAGCTGGCAGTGGGTCCCACCGATTCGCACGAGCAAAACGCTTTGTTGAAAAGAAGCTTGAATCAGCCGAGGCACGACAGCAGCATGTGCAGCAAACGATTTCCCTCATTGTTTCGTGATACGCTTTGTACTCCACACATTGGGATCATTCCAAACGACGTCCCATTGAAAACCCCCGGAGCCCATATAAGGCAATCCAACTGACCACCGGACAGACACACACCGTCTCCCACATTCAGAGTGAGTCACTGAGCCCAGGCTTCCATCCAAAGAGACTTTCAAGTGAGCCGGAGAACACGGAGAACAGACGATCAAAGAAACGAAACAAAAACAGGTTGAAGGTGGGTGCTCTTACCTCCCAGGGTGGCGGAGATAAGGATGTGGGTGCCATACTTCTTGATGATGGTGTCGATGAACTGCTGGGTGGTGGGCCGGCGTCCCAGGAGGCGGATGCTGCGCTGGAACTCCGGCATCAGGGGCACGGGGTTGCGGATCAGGTCCCGCCTCTCGATGGCTGTGTTCCTCACCTTCCAACGCGCAAATTCCCTGGAGGGAGAGCAAGTCCCGGGGGTCAGGTGAGTGGGAAAACGGTGTTGCCAACGGGTGAAAGGAAACGTAACCGCGAGCGCAGCGTCAAGCCTAGCAAGCAAGCTTAACTCAGGGGAGGGCTGTTTGGACAGAAGGTACTGGGTTCGATTCCCAGTGATCGCAGTCTACCTGTTAGGCATCCTTGAGCAGGATTCACGAAACGCATGCTCCTTGATGACATGTTTCAATTTGTTGGGTAAAAGCATCACTTTTCAAATAGCCTTTTGATTTTTTTTATAATAATAAATAAATATATATTCATTTATTTACAGAACAAAGTGTGGTTTGAAGGTGGTTTGAAGTGTGGGTGATTGGTTGAATAAATGTGCCCAAAACAAGCCTTAAAACAACAAAGAAGATAGAAAAGAAATTGCATCTCACACACACCCACACCCCCACCTCTCACACAGACGAAGTAACACAGACAGGTAGACATGTGTCCATGCCATAGAACCATGATCAGATCCACAGAGAGACGTGATTAAACTCCCACTCTCCATCCATTTATAAAAGCCATTAGGAACAGACGCTGAATGATCCAGTCAGGAGATCATCATTGTGACTGATAACAATTGACCTTCAAAACCACCCAATCAGAGCACAAGCCCGGCCCAGAGTGTTCTTGTGCCCTTCCACTCTGGGCGGCACATTGCAATGAATTAGCACTGCACATGTCGGAAGAGGAAATAAAGAACATAGGAGTGGCTATATATAAATGTTGACATTGTATATATAGTGTGTGTATATGTGTGTGTGTGTGTGTGTGTGTGTGTGTGTGTGTGTGTGTGTGTGTGTGTGTGTGTGTGTGTGTGTGTGCGCGTGTGTGCATGTAAATGTGTAGAGCCATATCATCTTTTTTATTGTTTGGAAGTAGTCTGAGAGACATTTTCTTGTCAAATTAAATATTCATACAACATTTAAAAGGCAGCTTAATTTAAAGTGTGTTTAACCGGAATCAAAAGCTTCCAAAGAAATCCAATCTTTCCTCACAAATGTCAATGTGCTAAACTATAAATAAGGCTAAAATCCTGCATACAAATCAAATAAAAGCCAGTGAGGAGCTGTTCAATTCCCCATTAAACCAGTTTGAGGTCTGACGCGTCGCACAGAGCAGTGAAATGAGTTGGGTTTTGGAGACACTCTTTAAGTGACACAGGATTGAAGCTCCAATTGAGCAGGTGCCTCAAGAGTTGATATTATATTTTTTTGGATTAACTGGTTCGATCGAGGGACAACAGCCACCATCTGCTAATTTGATTTTGGAGTGGAGAGGTTTCGGTATCATTGAAAACAAAACCAAAAATAGAATCTCCTAATTATGCGTGCTAGGTGGCGTAGGCTGGAATATTCTCACCGCATGCGTACTGTAACGACTCCGATGAGTGCCTTCACACTCTCACCTCACAGGTGTGAGAAAATGTGCATCCTCTTTAACACTCCAGCTTCTGTCACGCACACGCACACAGGCACACACAGGCACACACAGGCACACACGCACACACTCTCATGCGCACACAAATCACGGAGATGAATTGGTGGCATGCCTGAGACAGCTAATATCTCTCTCTCTCTCTCTCTCTCTCTCTCTCTCTCTCTCTCTCTCAGCCAGTTGAAAAGCTTTTTTTATAATTACCTCTAGTCGAGCCATTGGGAACAAATTCATGTAAATTGCATTGTGTCTGGCTGGTGCGTCAACAAATCCCAAGGTAAAGTGGGCAAGTTAATGAGCCATATGAACACTCCACATGAATAAAGTCACGATAAGATGGCGGTGTGATAGTGCGCCATCCTGGATGTGTACGTGTATATGTACATATGTATAGAGTCTTCTCTTCTTTTTCGTTAGACAATTTGGGCAAGTGAGTGTTTTTGTTAATGGAGCGGGTATATATTGTATATATATATATATATATATATATATATATGTATTGTATTAATGTATTTTCTATGTTTTTTTAAGGGGCGTGAATTAAGCCAACAGCATGTGTACATAATTGGGTCGAAATCAGGATCAAAAGAAAACCAGAAAGCAGAATCAAAAGAAGAATTCGATTCAGGCAACACATTTGAAACATTTGTCCACTTTCTTGACATGATATTAATGTTGTATTTCTCTTCAACAAATAAACAGAAAAGTATCTGTATATGTATAGCTTGTGGCCAACTCAACAACTACCTTTTCATTGCGCTCCCCTCATTCTCAGGGGCTCCAAGTAGCTCTTGATAACCTTAAAACAGCTAGGCTGCACCTAGCTGTTAATAATGCTCTGCTCACAGTATTTTGAGGACTGGGAAGACAACCTGATAGCAATCTAAAGGTAAAGCTTTACCTTTTAGTATATTTACAGTGAATTACAAAGTGTCTACACATATTATTTCTGTAACTTGTGTATTTGCTTGTGTTTATTTTTTTAATCATTTAATATTATTTAATCATTTAAACATTTAATATTTTAATTATTGTACGTACAGTGTCTTTAGTTGAATACATTAAATTACCTTCATCTTGACTACCAGATAATCTAGCAGGGGTTCAACATCACAGAGATGCACAAAAATGTGCAAAAGATCATATGAAAATGTAGACAATTACATTGAACTAAAAGTGTTTCTCTGCAGACAAATGACTCATAGCTCACAAAAACATTGTGAATTCTATGAGCTGATTCAGCCAGTGTTCCGGTTTTTGCCAGTTAGTGTGAAGGCACACACACACACACACACACACACACACACACACACACACACACACACACACACACACACACACACACACACACACACAAGTGTACGCTGGTAAACATGCATGTTTATCACAAGCCCACAGATGCAAACACAACCCCTACACACTCTCACACACACACACACACACACACACACACACACTGACACTCAGAAGCAAAAACAATCGGACTAAGTCAACAAACCTGGAGAGCATGCGATAAAAAACGACACTGTGAGCGGCTCCAGAGAGAGAAACATAGGTGTCCGATTTGTGCTCTCTCTCTTTTAATATGTATCCTCTCACACTATGTCTCTCTCCCTCTAGATCCATTCTAGATCCATTCTAGATCCATTCTAGATCCATTCTAGATCCATTCTAGATCCATTCTAGATCCATTCTAGAGCCATCAGACTCCTCAGAGTGCCCTCTTCTTCGTGGCCCGGTGCGGTTATTACAGCAAACAGATGTGGAAGCCATACGTTTTTTGGGGGCCCCTCCTCGGCCCAGATCAGGCAGGTCAGCTGACGGCCCCTGGGATGTGGGCCAGAACTTCACCGCACAATTCTCAATTCTAACATTCTTATGGCATCTTGTACTCAGCTATGTTCTGACGTTCTGGGGCTTCTGCACCCAGCTATGTTCTGACGTTCTGGGGCTTCTGCACCCAGCTATGTTCTGACGTTCTGGGGCTTCTGCACCCAGCTATGTTTTAAAGTTCTGGGGCTTCTGCACCCAGCTATGTTTTAAAGTTCTGGGGCTTCTGCACCCAGCTATGTTTTAAAGTTCTGGGGCTTCTGCACCCTGCTATGTTCTGACGTTCTGGGGCTTCTGCACCCAGCTATGTTTTAAAGTTCTGGGGCTTCTGCACCCAGCTATGTTCTGACGTTCTGGGGCTTCTGCACCCAGCTATGTTTTAAAGTTCTGGGGCTTCTTCACCCAGCTATGTTTTAAAGTTCTGGGGCTTCTGCACCCAGCTATGTTTTAAAGTTCTGGGGCTTCTGCACCCAGCTATGTTTTAAAGTTCTGGGGCTTCTGCACCCAGCTATGTTTTAAAGTTCTGGGGCTTCTGCACCCTGCTATGTTCTGACGTTCTGGGGCTTCTGCACCCAGCTACTGAGGTTGTCTGCACCCAGCTACGTTGTGATGGCCGCCACCCTGAGGAAGAGGATATGCTGTTGGAGGTTCTGTACACCGAGTCGAGACTGACTATGAGTATGTACATTATTGATCTTCTTATTGTCTGTTCTTAAGTTATGCATCGTCAGTAGTAATGGTCTTTTTTATTATTATAGCAGTAGCAGCAGTGCAATGAATAGTAGTGTTTTGTGTATTATTAGTGCATTATTACAATAATATTGTTCTTATGGTTGTGTTCATATTATTGCACTATTAAAATCATGTCAATATGATGCATATTAATCCCTAAAAAGGAAATCAGATGCCACCACATGCACATTATAAAGGCAATATCCACTCAAAGAAAAGACAAATCCACTTAACCAGCAATTCAACCCCAATTGAAAAATACAAATAGAAAAAAGGCGCATGGATTGATATTAGAAAAACTATCTTGCCATAAATCCTTTTCAACTGCCATTTTCATTTCCCATTTCATGCCGCCTGCTGCCTGTGGTTCACTAGATGACTAAATAGCACCGGAATTATAGTGGCCACGCACAGCCAACCCCAACCCCCCCCCATGGATCCCAACAACAACAGAGGAGTTAGGGTTTTAATGAGTGTTCTGGTCGCTGCATCATGGCCGCCCCAGCTCTTCTAGACACCGGCGTCTAAACGAGCCCGAGAGATCCCGCGACATGTTAGCCAAACGGGGGAATTCTCCTGCATACTCTAGCTTCCCACCACCTCCTTTATTCTCTTGTTTTTGCTTTGCCTCTTGCTCGGTGTTCAAGAACAAGATACGTTTGGCAGATGTTTGACATCTTTAGACAAACAATTAGCAAGAAAAATATAAAACCGAATGATGACTAGGGAAAATAAATGGGTGATTAGCATTTTAAATGCAGCATTACTGTTAAATCTTGTTCGGGTATAATTCACTACCTGAATGTACTCCATGATAATGGTCTGAATCTGAAATATTAATTGTTATTCAATGTTTACTGATGGAGCACTTTTCGCTGAAGGATCAGTATATATGTGACATATTTTACTACTACTTATAAACAGTGGTACATCAATTTAACACAAACGTTTAAGATTTTACAAATGGTTGCATCAGATCTACAGTACAAAAAGAGTATTGTCATAAAGAAACTAATAACTACAAAAAAAGCAACAAAGAAATAATGTGTTCATGTGTCAGAATAACTATCCTCAAAAAGGCGCTTTGATTGACACAGCAACTGCCTAAGCCAAAGGCCAAACATCTTTTCCCTATTTTTGTGTTCATGTATTTATAATATATTTACTTCTTGTGAAGGAATACAAATCCTTATTTCAAACGGTTGTTGTTCCTCTCCCGCCTCTGTAAGGAACTGTCAATAAAGGTGGATGGAATGTGGATGACTTCAAGTGCTCTCAGTTCTGATTCTCCTTCATCAAAGCCACGTCGATGTGATTTCCCCCTTCCGCCCCTGTCAACCGTGACAAGCACAAAGATCTTATTTCATTTTTCTACATCCTTACAAGTAAATTGTAAGATCTCCTGTTTTGTGATGAAAAGTAACTAAAAGCAGTCATAGTTTAAGACCAGAGCAATAAGAACATTGCATTCATTACCTTTTTTACCTCCCGGTAGCTGCCCATACAATTGAGTTATGTTGTGTTGTGAACAAATGCACTTTGTTGTACCAAAGGGACTTTGCTATACTTGTATATGATTGCTTGTTTGTGTGAGAGGGAAAAGAGACAGACACACACACACACACACACACACACACACACACATATCTTATACATTGATACATTACATCTTTACATTGCATTACATCCCTGTCTTATTAGTCGTAATACTTTTTTAATTGTCTATTTAAATGTGTTTATTATTTTAATTGCAATTTGCTTATGTCATGTACTCATCCACAGTGATGAACAAAACATGTCTGTATGCGTGTGCCTGTGGCACAGTGCTCTGTAGTATGAAATATTGATGATCTACTGACAGGGTGAGCAGGACACTGTAGTGGTTGTGGTTTTTGACTTCCAGCCAGAAGGTACTGGGTTTGATCCCCCATGTCCACAGTCTACCTGTAGGCGTCTTTGGGCAACGATGACATAAGCCCTACCTGGTCCTGCTGTCCTGTAAGTGCCTTTGGATGAAAGTGTCTGCTAAACACTAATAGTAGTAGTAACTATTGGCTGTGCTTATTGGCTTCCTATACTTAATCTCATGGAATAAAGTTTTGGTGAATGTTGTTTTTGTTTTGCTATTTTTCTATCTTCTTCACCTCTGGCAAATAAAACAAAAAAAAATTACGTAAGACCGCTGTTGAAAAGATGATCCAGGCAGTGGAGATGGAGGAAAGTTATGAGTCGAAAAATCAATAAAGGAATACAGAATATCATCCCAGCAGAGCAGGTGGAGGGGATGTAGTCATACAAGCTCTACACGGTTAAAGACAAACAATACACAGGGCAATAAGGATGTCTTATGTGCGCAGAATGTATTCTTTTAAAGGTGGCTGGAGTTGATCCAGGTATGGATTACAAACTATGCACATATATGTTTAAGTTGTATAACCAAGTTAATTGAAGTTATGCAAATTGCAAAAAACTTTTGTTAAATGTTGGAGGGATTCTTTTGAATATAGACTAGCTAATTGTTTGTGAATCAGCAATATTGTTCAGGACTAGAGAGTACAACAAACTGATTAGTATTTTGTATTAATATAACTTATAACCAAATTTAGTCAATGTGAAATACTTATATACATGCCTTCACTGCTCTTCAATCAGTGAATATAAATGTTTTGCATGAAGTTGATTCACTTGCATTGATAAGCGTTTTACTCGTGTCTATGAATCCCGGTGAACCAGCCTAACTTCTCAACAGTCAATTTAACAAATTAAAAATAAGTTGCGGAATTCCTACACACTCTTAAACAGGTAGGTTCACGATCACAAGAGAAAATATAATGGTTGCTCTGAAACTATTTGCTTGCATTGAAAGTGAAAGTGACGGTTAGCAAAGTTATTCGTATTGCCGACAAAAACAATCAAAAGCAAACAAAGACTTTCCCCCTGTTCTCAAGTTTTGTCTGAGATTGCCAGAAAGGTGCTTACCTGGGAGTGCATGGACTTTTGATTGTTTTCCAAAAACTCCATTACAACAACATCAGTTTTCCACTGCTGCTGTGGTCAGCAGAATGCAGCCTCGCAACTCATTCAAGCATCAGGTTTTTTTTTTATTATTTCCTTCAAACATCTGCACTGACCGGCAGGGGCACAAAGTAAGTAAAGCAAACCCCTGCACATCTGCACTTGCACATCTGCCTTGCCGTCCTTTCACACAGATGGTTCAGGGGGAAAATGGGATGCCCTATGATGTCTAGTTAGTCATTTAACAGACTAGTTAGTCACTTTAACAGACTAGTTAGTCACTTTAACAGATGCTTTTATCCACAGCGACTTACAGTGAATTTCTATTTCGATGCATGCCATTCACAGGCAGGTAGGGGTTAGGGGAGTCTTCCTTAAGGAAGCCTACAGGTAACCTGCACACATTGGGGTTCAAACCCCGGAACTTCAAACCCAGAACGGCCTCAGTGGTTACCGGTGGACTGGCTGTGACAGAAACAACAGGCCTGGCTCGTTGTCTTGGGGTGTGATGGGGTTCTGGACAACAACAGATGTCTACAAACACAAGACGTCAGGTGTTGATTTGGATGACTCTGGGGAGGAAGAGGAGGAGCTTGGGACATTTGATTGTTTCAATGTTGGATGAGTAAAGTAAAAAATAAAGGATAATATTTGGGATGCCCTAAATGACTTAACATGAAAACAGCTTAGCGCGGCAAAGACATATTTAACAGAATAGTTTCCATTTGTGTTCCCTTAAAATCGAACAACATTTCCATTGACAAAAAGTAAAATAATGTAATATCTTGAATTTCTGCATCTGAAGAAATCATTGTCTTTTCCTATCATAGAAAGACATTTCCTTTTGCGGCTGTAAATTTTGCATTTAAAAGTACATTTGAAAAACGGTTACACCTACTCATTAACACTCCAGGCTACCTCTGGTTACCTGATTAAAATCCACTGTGTGTCTTACTTGCGCCTACTAGCTCACTAATTGCCTTGCCCAGATTATAGAGTACGCCTAGACTGGTCTCTAGGGTCAACTGTTAGTTTAACCATTTAGGCGAAGTCATTATGCATTGATTGAGCTCCATGTACAACTTCATGGCCGCAGATTATGCGACTCCATAAGGCTAACGAACCGATACGAAATATTATAAAAGAAATAGAAGGTTTCAGCTCTTTGAGAAAAAGACCACGTCTCTCCTTTACTTCACTCCTCAAAGATAGTGTTTCATCTTTGACATTGATTGGGCATATTCACACTACCTGTGGTGTCTGAAGGCTGATACTGGCTGACTCCTGACTCATCAGCAGCATCAAAGTGATTTACTGGCGGCTCAGAGACCACTACAAAATGCTGTTTCAATTTAGATATGCATTTTTCATTCAACATAAAAGTTATTCTTACGTATACCACATTCATGACAAGTAGACTAGACTAATCTATTTTGTATCCTATTTTTTCTTCTAATGAACACAAAGATAACTAATACAATATGAATATCAGTCAATATGTAATCACCAATGTAAAGAATCACTGCTCTTGAAAAATATTCAGCTAAACCAACTGGGCTACATATGTTCAGTTTAACCTTTGGCCTTTTGGGGTGCCGTAGAAAGTTTAAGTTTGGTTAGCTTTGTTAAAATAAACGAGTTGAGAGATTCGGGTTTAGTCATTTGATTGGACTACAGGAAGCAGTGAGTGACGGGACTGACCGCTCCAATTATAATAAGACAATTATACGGCTGGGTCGAATTTAGACACAATCCTTTCCACCCCTTCTGCGTATATTGTTCAACAAGTAGGCTTCAGTGTTGGTGCAATTAAGTGATTCGCTGGAAAACAACTTTGAAATTAATCACAGGACATGCCCAGGAACGGGTGAGAGCAGCCCAGACACAGATGTACATATTAGGATAGAACATCATATATTACCAAAGATTTGCACTCGATATTGTTCATGCCATGGTCAAACCCACAAGCAGCAGCTAGACTGGCTTGTGGCTGGGATCGCCTGCGGACAGCCATCCCAAGCCACTCCAGAGATGTTACCTCCTCTCCCCATCAGCCACTCTGGGGCTGTGCTACCATCCAGAAGGTATACAACCATCCCTGGTCGATCTGAACTCAATTCAGCCAATGCTTATGGTGCATCATATATAAGGCTTTCATTGGCTAAGATAAACGTTAATTCCTTGAGGAGCAGAACAGACTAATCCGGCACGGAGGGGGGCAAGAGAGGCTGATCTAATGGTATTGTTTCCCATAAGATTAATTTGCAATGTCTCTTTGCATTCCCACTAAGCATCGACTCCTTCCCTTTCACTTCAATTGATGCTAGGTGCTCACCCAGATCAATGGTGGAACACGACACACTTTCACACAGAGAACAATGAAAGCTGGATTCCGGTTGAGTTGCCTTTTCAACAACAGCGTGAAGGCTGCACGTTGTTGTTGAAAAGAACAAAATGTACAGAAATAAAACCGATCCTACCAAGAAAATGTTCCGTTGAAAGAATCAATATTCTGTATCATTGATTCTTAAAAATGTTTGCACAATATGCTCCTTGCTACAGCTACAACTTAAGGTTGCTTAAATAGCATGCATGATTCACGTCTCACATGCTAGCAGTGTCACTGCATAAGATGGATGTCCAGGGCTAGGAAAACAGGCTTTCCCCCTATGGCATAAGATTAGGCCTACCACGAGGCATGGGATAGTCAAGGCCTAACAGAGGGCACTGTCTTACAGATTGTAGTGTTTTTTTTCTGTTGTACTCCCTCTTGTTTCCGTTGCATTGCATAAAAGATACGGGCCCCTTTATTGGAAAACTTTGAAATCATACCCCATGCTGCCAGAGACATTTGCATGAGTCTGAGGAAACGAAATCCGACAGCAAAGGTCTTTCATAATTGTCAGGTAACACAAGATCAGACTTAAGTTAAAACAGGACGACTGTTTTGAAATGCCAACAATTTTGAATACCACATTAGATAACACAACTAGTAAATATTACGCAGTGGAACATTAGGTAAGAAATATGAATATGAAATGCTAATGTGGTTGGTGCATAGTAGGCTATTGAGCATCTTTCAGTGATATTCCATTGTCCTTTGGTAGTGACGTGGACAGACACAGCAGGTAAACAGTGCAGAGAATCTGTTGCCTTTTGGGAAAATGTGTGATTCACTGTTGCTAAACATAATGATGAATACAAACAGCACAGAGCAAATGAAAAAAAAAAGAACCACATGCTTGCAATGTGTTTTGTGTGATGTTTGTTTTGGTTATAGATGCTTGCTACAAATGATGCACTGGAGAATAACAGCTTCAGTGCTTGGTTTGACAATTTTAATTTATGATAGAAATGGCAATGCTTGCAAACATGCTGAATGATTTTAACATAGCTAATAAATAATATGTCCAACACAACAATGATTACTAAGGTAAGAATCTAAACTGAATTTAGCTACACTACAAACAATCCCAACAAATCCACTGAAAGTGGTTAAACAATTATATTATCTGCAAGATAATATCATCTTGCATACGTTCTGTTTTTGTAATGTATTCCGGTATCTACACTTTATTATACAGTAGGGTATGTGTTGTGCTCACATACATTCACCTAATGACACAAACACACACACACACACACACACACACACACACACACACACACACACACACACACACACACAATCACAATCACAATGGTGTGAGAGAGAGAAAGAAATAAGGAACAGAAAAGGAGAGACAGAATAAGTAAAGAACTGTGTTGTATCTTTGAGTGCCTTCATTTTTAATGGATTGGTTTCATTACATTACTGCCAACTGGTATATTGGCTGGCAGAAGTCATTTTTTCGACTTCTGTTCTCTAAAAAGTGTTATTCTCTCAAAGCCGTTTGTGAATATCCTAACAGATGGAAAGTAAGAAATATTGAGAGTGAGGAGTTACTTTTAAGAATGTTAATTTTCTCTCCATATTGGGATTCATAAAAACACCTACATATACCGTCACACTGCCCTGAAAACATGACAGCACAACTAATTCACAACATTTGTTTTGTTGTCACCTGAGCAATGATAGGATATAAGACTAGAGTGTTTTAGAAAATAGAATGTGAATCACAGCTTGGAGAAGGTTTTGTAGTTTTCATGATTGTATTCAATAAAATGGATGAACTAAAACTTAAGAATTGAATAGCACATGGTGCTGAAGGCATGATTTGGTGAAATGACCATTTAAACGGTCAATCTCAATCTATTATTTGAGTATTTTCTTCAAACGACATAACGTTTCATCATACAAAGCTAAGCGTTGTTTGATTATAGTTCATTTGAGATCGGGTACTACAAAGTAAAACTGGATTAAGAGAAACTAATGGAAAAAAAAACAATTTAAAGAATTACTTTAACAGTGAACCTTCAAAGAGCTGATTATTTGTGCCGAGGAAGATAACGAGTGTTTATGATGTATTGTAACACAAACCTTAAGACGAATAGTCTAATTATTAGTTTAATTAGGTACACTTAGAAAACTTTTCTTTGCCGCCCATACACTTAACAGTAATTACTGGTAGTGTGAAGATGTAATGTAATGGGTAAAAGAGATTTTAGCAAACAATAATATTCTCACGTAATGACTAATAAAGTAAATTACCATCCTTACTTTGCAAACCTTTATAAAATTACAAAGTCATTAAATCTGAAGCTAGCGCAGACTATGAAATAAACCTAATTTACTCAGTAAAGAGTTTTTTCTGAGTAAACTTCTACTTTGAGCATTTCCTCTGAAATGAACTAAGAAATGTGTTATTTACCAATTAGAAGAAAAAAAAGTATAAATACCAGTGTTCAAATTATATTTGATGAAATATGTATTCGCTTTTTGCAGGCCACACAAAACCGTATGAATAGAAAGTTACATGAATTGTTTAAAATCAAACGACAATAAATAAATAAATACCTAGAAGCAATGCTTTTTAAAATGCAAACTTTTCTGTTCTGCCTCCGACTCTATCAACAGTAGCTATGGTTTGTAGATTCCAGGCGCACAGTTCACAGTGAAAGCCTTTGGCAGATGATGGAGTAACCTGTTCATGTTTAAATGACAGAAGACTTCTTTTTTATTTATTTTTGTAAACCAATACAAGTAAAAAGGGGAACAGCAATTTTCTGGATTAAAAGCAATTTAACGTTTACATTTCTCAGCCAATTCCAACGAGCCATTTTTGTATTCATATTCAATCATATTCAACCAATATTAAATAAAAGATGTATTTTTAATAGTAGTATTTTATTGTACTAGATTTAAAAAACAACAACCAATTGAAATCGGTTGAGAATGAAAAGGTTACCGTGTTTTTTATCCAGAAAGAAAACCGCAGGTCCCCCATTTACTTGTATTTGGTTACAGGCCAGTCTTAGCCTCTCTAATATAGTGCCGACATCAATGTCTATTGTTCCATCTATCATAGATCTAGATGGACCCCCCCCACCCCCCCCCCCCCCCCCCCCCCCCCCCCATGTGTGATGTCACTATAGGGTAGGGTTTGAAATGCCTTGTGTTGGATGGTCCACATCATTCCTGGTGGTAAAATAGGCCCCATTTTAAGCCCTCCCGGAAATGGGATGCAATCAAACCCTAGATTAAAGATATTAATAAGCACCCACATGAGTTTGAATGGGGAAAAAAAGCTTCAGTGTTTATGCATATACCACTTTCTCATGGCTGTTACTGCAGTTGGCAAGTATGTCTGCAGCTGATGTCAGGCGAGGAAGAGGTTTGTGTTCAGCTCTTAGCTTTGGCTCCTTTTAGTATGATGAAGTCCACACACACCTATGGATTGATTAAGGTCGATGCTGTACTACCGCTGGCTGCATACTGTATGCCAACAAAACTCTAATTAACCCAGAAACCTAAAAAACGGACAGATTGCATCACCCCGGGGTCTTAAAATATTGACAAAACAATAAAGTCTGCCGGCCTTGTGTCTTTTGGTTCTCGATCGTTTTCTTCCTGGGGGTTGCTTATACAATGTGGAATGGAGAGTTAAAGCCTGGTGCTACTATCTTAATACCAACTAAACCAACAATCCCTGATTACATTTTAGTACTTCTACTACTACAATGATAACCATGATAACAATAATAACTATGGCATTGCTCAGACCATTTTCAATGTTCTAATAATATGCATTTAGCAAATAATAGCTCTTACATCATACCAATAGCACCTTTCAGTGTGTGTGTGTGTGTGTGTGTGTGTGTGTGTGTGTGTGTGTGTGTGTGTGTGTGTGTGTGTGTGTGTGTGTGTGTGTGTGTGTGTGTGTGTGTGTGTGTGTGTGTTCAGAAATAGCTTCTACTGCCTGTATGTAGGAGACCAGCCCATGCTATTTTATTCATAGTGGTGGATAC
>JACYXH010000343.1:910000-912500 GCA_026745465.1 Lota lota | reverse complement strand
TAATTGTTTTACAAGGTATACGGTTCAAGTACAACATTGTGACAAAATGTCACAACATATAAAAAAACATATATATATATATATATATATATATATTCAGTATCCAAAGCGACACATTGCATATCGATACAATGGCGCCCATCCACAATCCCCACGCACACACGAAGTGTTTGATGAAGGCGCCAGGCTGAGAAGGCTATCAGCGCGGCTAATAGAAGAGTAATGTTATGTGACAGAGACATCGCTCTAGCGTAGAGAGGCCTGCACGGGTGAGGGCACGGAGATAGAGGGAGAGATGGGGGAGAGATGGGGGAGATGAGGGCAGCGGGGGAGGGGGGGGGCAAGTAGACACTTAGCGAGCAGCCAGGAAGCCCCTGATTATGTCTCACCTTGGCTCTGACCTTTCGGTCTGCCTGCCTTGCTAGAAGACCACTACCCATCTCTCATTTGACCAGCTGCATGTTGAATCACCGATACATCTTTCACATCATGCATGTTGGCACCTTCTGTTTATATTACTGCCCAAAAGCATCCACCCAGAAAGTAAATGTATTGTCTACATGTTCTTCTTCCTGAGGCTACGTTTTTAATGCTGCTCTGTATCCGCCCACTCTCAGACTCTCTCCGCTTCTGCATCTCTCCCCATCCCTCCATCGCTCTCTTCTCTAGCTCTGTATCTCGCCCCCTCTTCATATCTATCCCTCGCTATCTCTCTTGGATCGTGCCTACTGACTCAAACCCTGACCTCACCCCCCCCCCCCCCCTATCTCGACCAAATCTACTCAGTGAATCCGAACCAGCCGCCCCTTACTCCATCCAATTACAGGTGGCCCGTCCAAACCTATCCCCGGTCAGGTCACACGCTCGCCGCTTTCTGAAGTCACCGGGCTCCAGATCAGCTAGCCTCTTAAGGAGACGTTGACACTGAACATAAAAGAAATTCAGTGCACCCATTCAACGACGCTTTCTGTGTCCTCCCCCACAATCAATAGACACCCTTTATTATCAAAGGGCGGCCGACGGAGGACGTCATCGGCCGCGCTCGCCGAGCAGGAATAAAAACGAGGAGGGAGCGAACGAGGGAAATGGGAAGCGAGGACACGGAGAACCATCTGTTTAATGAATAGTTTAAAAGGGAACGCCAACTAAAAAGATTGTTTGCACATGCAAATGGCCGCCTCAGATCACCGACGAAGGTGTCATGCTGATCAGCTGATATGTCCAATTAGAAATGTGCATAATCTCCATGCATTAAAACCAACCCAACAACAGGCCAGCAAAATGAATTAGGTAGTCTTCATTCGTCTTTAGCTTCTCCAAATTGAACGAGAGGCGTGAGCATAAGGTCTGCTCGGGGACATTCTGTGCAGTATCTTAGGAACAACTTTGGTTTGGACATAAACAATCTTGCATTTCAGAAGGATCCTTATTGCAAGAGTTAGCGGTATCATTTGTTTGGGTACAACTACCGTTATGAAGATCAAGTATTGTGTATCGTGTTCTAATGCAATAGTAGACCAATCTGATCTTCTGGAGCCCTAACACATGGTGACACATTTGCATGGGCCTTTCATTGAGGGTTTTCATTTTTCCAAAGTAGAAAATGTTTTAGCATTAGGGTTTTTATGGTTTTATGGGGGGTTATATATGCCACTACAACAGAAAAGGTCAGGTGTAGCATTAAAGGTGATTGAGTCAGGGTTTGGTAGTGGCTATGGTTAGTGCATGCTGTTTCAGAAGGCTAACTTCACAACCTTATGGCACTGGAATCCAGGCTTTTTCTAATTACATCATGTAGTCAACAATGACTTAATATAGAGCATCGCCAACCGGTGTGGACACTCAAAGCACTCAAAGACTCTTTATGCCTCAAATGCAGCATCAACCATCAGCTTATCCCGAGCAGTTTGGTGTTAAGTGCCTTGCTCAGGGACACCTGGCTACATGGAGTGCCTTCAAACAAAGAAATGATGCTGTTTAGTTGAGACCCAGGATAACATAACAAAATGGTTCAAATAAAAGTATAGGTTAGGAATGTCAAACTAAAAGGATTAAACTGTAAGAGATAATAGTGGGACTCTGGTCAACTGGATGGTATTATAGGGGATAGAAAAGTTGACATTTGGCAACTTGATGATTTCTTAAGGTCAGAGTGTGCATGAGGCCAATAAAGTACATGATTCTAAGATGGCCGCTAGCCTGTGAACGAATGTGAAACGAACAAGTGACTGCAGGCTTGGAAATAAGAGAAAATGGAGGGAAAAAAATCAAGTTACATTGCTACCACACATTTAGCTATTTAAATGCAATGCCATTAGCTTTCTACCGATCACTGCATGGCATGGTACACACCGCCTCAGATTGGCTCTCCATTGGTACCGATGAGTGCCGGCCCAAATGACAACAGCCAGAAGGTCGCTCTCTCCACCCACCCGCCGAAGAAGCTCATCTACAGCCGCCTGACCAACGAGAACCATGCCCACATTTTCATACACATTTT